>JBBPBT010000373.1:63834-124598 GCA_037974875.1 Cicer bijugum
TTTTTTTTTTCAACTTTACCATTCACATCAAACAATTATGATGTATCTTAATAGATGCTCTTACGAGTTATCTTCTAAATTTTATGGAAGTGTGCCTCCATTGGTCATCTGATACTCTGGGTAGCAACTCACTAGTTACTTATTCATAGCATGTCAAATATATCTAATAGTATTACTAGAACTATAATACTTGTACATATCGTCAACAAGTCCATTAAGAATATAATTCTTATCATTATTCTCCCATGGTTTAATTCTCCAACTTTCTTATCATTTTTTGTTTGTTTCAAACTGAAACAGTTTATTGAAATCAGAGGCAACAAAACCTAATCTAGTAATCTCTTCGGTTGACGTGGCAGAAATAAACGTATTAAAATTGTTATTTTTTAGTTTCAAAAATTATTTGAAAATCACAATTTATGCTACCGAATATATTATTGGGTTGAGTCGTAGACTAGGTCCCTATCTTTAAGACGTTTCGCGGCGCTATCCAAATTGTACAAGGCAGACTATCAGCCACGAAGTCTCTAGGATAAAACAACTCAGATTAGTCCCCAGGATAAAACAGCTCAGATTCACTGTATCAGAGTTCCACTGCACTGTAGAAAATCGTTCTAGAATTACACCCTCAATATGACGATTAAAGTCATTATCAATATGACGATTAAAGTCATTCACAATATGGTACTACGACCACTCATAACTACGACAGCATAACCAATCTAGAAACCGATAGGACTACAATTCCAAACGGCTCTAAAAAAAAAGGACTACAACATAATAGTCGTTCTAAAAAACAAAGGAATTACTGTATAACAACCGCTCTAAAAACCGAAGGGACTACGACATAACAACCACTCCACGAAAAAATAAAAGGGAGAACTAGCTCAAAAATTAGGTGAGTAGAATATGAAAGGGAGAAAATAGAAAATTGCAAAATGCATCCAACTTTGGTGTACTTTGCACAATAGTTTGAAACTCATTATACAATGATGGAAGCAAACTTTTATATCCATTGTAGGACTTTAATGTTTACATAGTTGAAAACTACTCAAAATATTAGAGTTTTTTAATGTGGGATTTCAAAAAAATTATTTCCAACGTGAGACTTGAATTTGAAAAACATGTTTCTTTCCATTTGAATTTACAAAAAATATTTATTTTCAATGTCAGACTTTAATTTTAAAATTAGTTTCTTTCTACTTAAATTTACAAAAAAAAATATTTATTTCTAACGTAAGACTTCAACAAATTTTTAAATTCACACGATCATATATATTTATGCTCTAGCAAAAACACATGACGTGTTTGTATGCATCGCAGATAAAGTGACATCATGCCTCTACTCTAGACCGAATAAACACTTTACCTTTCACAAAATGAACAGCTATAATAACTAAACTCCATCTCTACATTTTAAATTAACCCTACGAATCATAATTATTACCACAAAAAAGAGTAAAAATGAAGTTCATATATAGCATTATACCACATTAATTTATTACGAAAAGGTGCAATTTGTTTAAAACTCACGTAGGCAAGGATGTTACTTGGAAATCGTGAAGGGGCTTCGATTGTTTTGATGAACCTTATTTAATCTCTCAGAATCCGGTGGTGAGTTTGAAATAGAGGAATTAAGCAATTAATAATAGTAATGGCTTATTATTACTGTCCAAAATGCTTCACTCTGATTTTATCAATGTGGGTTCTATTATTGTGTTCGGAATCAACAGAATATGTGGTTGGTGACAGTGTAAATTGGAGCTGGAAGGTTCTTATTCGATCACGAAGTCCCTCTCGTCAATTTCGAAGGGGCCCTAGTCCTAGTCCCACCTATCTGTTACTAATCCAGTGGGCCTATAGTCACAACTTCCTAATAGGCGATACTATTGGTAACTAATTTCATTCATGACTGATGTTTGTGTTTTCTTATATAGTGTGAAATAATAATATGTTGAAATTAATTATATACATTATAGTGTTTACGTACAATAGAAGAGAATCGGTGCACGAAGTAAACATGGGAGACTATACTTCGTGTAAAGTACGGGGGAAAAATCGCGTGGTGCACGACGACGGGAATACGAAGGTGGTACTTAACAAAAAAGGAATGTATTATTTCATAAGTGGAAACTATCGTTCTTGCATTCTTGGCTTAAAGCTCGCTATACGTGTGACTTAACCTCCAATTTCTAAAAAAATAATATAATGTAAGATCTATAAGACCTATACTGAGAAATATCGATATTGTTATATATCTCAAAATTATGAGCGAATTTCTTTACTATTTAATCTAGACAATAAAAATTAATGCAACATATACCTTTTTAAAACTCATTCGTTTACGAAAAAAATATTTATTGGCATTTGTTCATATCAATTATGTGGTTTTTGACATCACCAATTCAACCAAATGTTGGCAAGTTTTATTGTAAGGTTGAGAGAAAGTTGAATTTAATGATAGGTTATATAAACCCCTTATTTAACATATGATACTGAATATATTTCAATATACACACGAAATACAAACTTAAAACAAACAAAATTTTATTAGATAATACTTAGTTTAACATTTTAATTAGTCTTTCATCATTATATTGTTAAGTTGATAGAGAATTAATTGTATTTTGTTTACTACATTTATATATACACTTTAGATTGTATATATTGTATCAATTAATTCAATAATAATAATAATAACAATAAAAATAACAATAATAATAATAATAATAATAATAATGATACTGATACTGATACTGATACTGATACTGATACTAATACTGATACTGATACTGATACTGATACTGATACTGATACTGATACTGATACTGATACTGATACTGATACTGATACTGATACTGATACTGATACTGATACTGATACTGATACTGATACTGATACTGATACTGATACTGATACTGATACTGATACTGATACTGATACTGATACTGATACTGATACTGATACTAATACTGATACTGATACTGATACTGATACTGATACTGATACTGATACTGATACTGATACTGATACTGATACTGATACTGATACTGATAATAATAATAATAATAATAATAATATTCATTATATTCTTTTGTATATACTCTAATTACAATGTTGTAATATGATGAGAAATCAAAACGATGCGGTAAAACAATGATCAAAATCGCACTCAGACAATATAATCATAAACAAAATGAGATGAAAAAAAACTTAAATATTTGTGGAAACCACTTATTTAATTAAAAGAAAAGAAAAACGAGTTCGATGAGTCATTTTAGGTCAAAAAAGGCCTAAAAGAGAACAAAAGACTATCAAGAAAGAAGCAGTTGCACTTCACAAATACACATACTAATATGTGTATAGTTAGAAAGAATCACTATTTAACTTTAATGGTTTGCTCTAGTGGTAAAATTATATCTATTAGACTCATTTGTTGAAGACATAATATTCGCTAGTGTCATTGACGATTACTACAACTTAAATGGTAGGAATAAAAAATATTTGATTTGATATATTGAGATGTTGATTCACATCCATAAAATCCTTACTTCTCCATACTTTATAAAAGTGAGTTTCACGGTTAGACTCTTTAAAAAATAAAATCTATTTAGAAAAAAAATTTAAAAAAACCTCTGATTTTATTTATTAAAATTTAAGATTAAATATGCTTTTTATCTCTATAATGTTATTGGTTTTTACTCTATAAATTTAACCCTAAAATTTATGTATAATCTATTGAGAAATTTTGGACTTTGGGTTTTGTATGACCCATAATTTTAAATTAGACTTTATGTATTTTAGTGGATTTTTGGTATTGAACTCGGAGGCTTTTTAGCCAAGTTATTAATATTTTGGTAGTTTAAATGACCAAAAAGATATTCTGATGCCCGACTAAAATTACTCGTCGATAAATAAATTAAATTAATTGCGGTGAATCTTTTATGAAGAATTTAATTCTGGGGATTTTGTTAAAAATATCTCGAGTTGATAAAAATTGTATCTGTCAATTGAGTTGCGACGATAGTAGATATTTTTTACAAAAAGTGGTTTGGAGAGGTTATGGGTTAAATGGCAATTTTAATAAATATCTAAATATTTTGAGATATTTGTTATGTTATAATTAATATATATATATTTGTTTGGAGGGAAAAGAAAAGGAAATAGAAAGGAAAGAAAAGGAAATAGAAAGAAAAGAAAATAGAAGGAAGGAAAAAGGAAAAGGAAATAGAACTTTCTTCCTCTGCCTCGCGACACTTCTCCTTCTCCCTCTTTTCTTCTTCTTGGTTTTTCTTTCTTTTTCTTTCTTTGGATTCAAGAATAGAAACCCAAGGATTAGTGGGTGAGAAAGAACAAATTTACAGCTTCTTCCTCCTTCTCGGATTCGAAAACGATGTTACAAATTTCAAAACCGTCAAACGCAAACCTACACACTTCGTCTAGATCTAAGCTTCGTTTCGCAAAGAGATAGAAGGGAAATTTGCTCACCACCACGCTACGGTGCTAGTGAACCTACTTTGGAAGCGACATCGCGAGCATATATATTACCGGATTTACTCGCGGTACCGTAATCGCACGTTAAAGCTAACGTTATGGTAAGGGCTCCTTCCAAACTTTTAATTTGCATTTAGGGACTTATATGTGGTTGTGTTTAAAAGAATTTTGTTAAGGTTGAATTGTTGATTTGGGGGAAAATGAATCTAATGCTTTTATGGGTAAAATCTTAGAGTTGGGTTTTGGAGATATTGATGAGTGTCTTGTGGAAAATGAATTTAAGTCATTTATGTATGATTTTGAGGAAATGAAATTTGATGTGTTTGTGTGGTGGGTTGTGATGATTGATGTTCGTCGTATTTGACGTGTTCATAATTAATACTTATGAAATTTGAGATGTGTTTCGTTGGATTTTATGGAAAACTGAATTGATGTGATTTGGTGTGAATTGTGGATTGAATTTGAGAATATGTTTGAGTATGTTCTGTGTGGAATTTGAAAATCATTAGAGTTAAACGAGTATCAAAAATGGGGAATCTTTTAATATCTCTGTTTACTTAATGTTTGTCGTGAAAATCATTAGAGTCAAACGAGTATTAAAAATGGGGAATCTTTTAATATCTCTGTTTACTTAATGTTTGCAGTGAAAATCGTTAGAGTTAAATGAGTATTAAGAATGGGGAATCTCTTAATATATTTGTTTACTTAATGATTCTCGTGAAAATTGTTAAAGTTAAATGAGTATTAAAAATGGGGAATCTTTTAATACCTGCATTTACTTAACGATTGGCGTGCATAGAGTCAGAGTATGCTCATGCATTTCATTTTGGAAATTCATGCTGACCCGTGATAGGTGGCACCTCGGTAAATAGTACTTTGGCCTGTGATAGGCGGTACATTTACGATTTATGTTTTTGGTAAATTGTGCTCACCCGTGATAGGTGGCACCTCGGTAAATAGTACTTTGGCCTGTGATATGCGGTAATTTTACGATTTACGTTTTTTCTTTTAGTAAATTGTGTTGACTCGTAATAGGTGGCACCTCGGTAAACAATATTGGTCTGTGATAGGCAGTACGTTTACGATTTACGCTTTTTAGTAAATCGTGCTGACCCGTGATAGGTGGCACCTCGGTAATTTAGTAATTTGGCCGGCCCTTCTAGGAGGGTTTTGGTTTGGAATTCCGAGTCCATGCATCTTGGAATATGCGCATTGCATTAGGTTGCTTGACACACGAGTCGTGTTTGATTCAAGATTATGATTGAGTATTTGAACTTGAGATGTCGTGGTAATTGCGTTGTAATTGCTAAGTGTTATGTTTTGAAATATTGTGTAAGTGTGATTGATTGCAAAACTATTTCGATACCCAAGTTGTCATGGTGATCGTGTGGAAATTGCTAAGTGTTATGTTTTGAAATTGTGTGTAAGTGTGATTGATTTCAAAACTATTTCGAGACTCAAGATGTCGTGTTGACTGTGTTGTAATTGCTAAGTTTTACGTTTTGGAATTGTGTGTTGTGTGTAACTGTGATTGATGCAGTTATGTAGTTTAGAAAAACTTCAGAAAAATCGATTTCCCAATTGATTATGTTAAAAGATATTGAACAAAATCGATTTTCCAATCGATTCAGCATGTCTCAAGGGCTTAGCTGTAAGACCCATAATTTTAAAGTGTACTTTATGTATTTTAATGGATTTTGGTATTGAACTCAGGGGCTTTTAAGCCAAAGTTATTAATATTTTGGAGTTTATATAATCAAAAGGTATTTTGATGTCTGATTAGTATTACTCGTCGCTAAATAAATTAAATTAACTGCGGCGAATCTTCTGCGAATAGTTTTATGCGTGTTGGGTAAAAGAGTAATTTAATAAATATCTAAAGAGTTGGAGATATTTGTTAATTATAATTAATATATATATATATATATTATATAAAGAAAAGGAAAGGAAGGAAATAAGAAGAAAGCAAATAGAAGGGAAAGAAAAAGGAAGAAAGGAAAACTGAAGGAAAACAGAAAATTTTCCGTCTCCTTCCTCTCTCTGCCTCACGCAAACTCAAAATTCCTCCTTCCTCCATTGTTGCTCGTTTTTGCTTCCTTTTCTTTCCATAGAGCTCGAAATTGATAGTGGGTTATAGGACAAGGATTTCTCAACTTCACTCTTCCTCTTTGATTCGAAAACGGAGAAAAACGGTATTAGGGATTCGAACTCAAATCTCCCGGTTTCATCTAGATCTAGGCGTCGTTTCAAGAAGTGATAGAAGGGAAAGTTGCTCACCACTACACTACGGTGCTAGTAAGCTAACTTTGGAAGCGGCGTTGCGAGCGGAGATTTTTACCGGATTTGCTCACGGTACCGAAATCGAACGAAAAAGCTAAGGTGAAGGTAAGGGCTCCTTCCAAACTTTTAGTTTGCATTTAGGGACTTACTTGTGGTTGTGTGGAAAAGAATTTGGTTAGGGTTAAAGCAAGGTTTTATGGAGAATGAATTTTAAAACCCATTTATGTATGATTTTGAGTATATGAAACTTGCCGTGTTTGAGTGATGGATTATGTTGATTTGTGTTCGTTGTTTTGACGTAATTCTAAATTGATAACTGATGAAATTTGAGTTTGTTTTGTGTGGTTTGTGTGGAAAATGATTTGGAATGAAGTAGGGATTGAATGTGAAAGTATGTTTGAGTTGGTTTTGTGTGGGTTGTGTGGAAAATGATTTGGAATGAAGTATGGATTGAATGTGAAAGTATGTGTGAGTTTGTTTTGTGTGGTTTGTGTGGAAAATGTTTTGGAGTGAATTTTGGATTGAATGTGAAAGTTGGTTTTGTGTGGAGTTTGAAAACCATTAAGTTAAACGAGTATTAAGAATGGGGAATCTCTTAATGTCTTGTTTACTTAATGTGAGTTTGTGAAAATCATTAAGTTAACTGGGCATTAAGAATGGGGAATCTCTTAATGTCTTAGTTACTTAATGTTGTTTGAAAATCGTTTAAGTTAACTGAGCGTTAAGAATGGGGAATCTCTTAATGTCTCGGTTACTTAAAGTTCGTTTTTGAAAATGGTTTCAAGGAAACGAGTATTAAGAATGGGGAATCTCTTAATGACTTGTTTACTGAATGTTTTGTTGTGGAAATTGATTAAGTCAAAAGTATATTAAGAATGGGGAATCTCTTAATATGTCTGTTTACTTAATGTTTGTTTTTGAAAATCGTTTCAGTTAAATGAGTATTAAGAATGGGGAATCTCTTAATGTCTTATTTACTGAATGTTTTGTTGTGGGAATCGTTTAAGTCAAAAGTATATTAAGAATGGGGAATCTCTTAATATGTCTGTTTGCTTAATGTTTGGTGTGAAAATCGTTTAAGTCAAATGAGTGTTAAAAATGGGGAATCTTTTAATAACTGCATTTGCTTAACGATTGTTGTGAATGGAGTCAGTATACGCTCATGCATTTTCATGCTTTTTGTGAATCGTGCAGACCCGTGATAGGTGGCACCTTGATAAATAGCACTTTGGCCGGTGATAGGCGGTACATTTATGATTTACGTTTTTGTAAGTTGTGCAGACCCGTGATAGGTGGCACCTTGGTAAATAGTACTTTGGCCCGTGATAGGCGGTACATTTACGACTTACGGTTTTTTGTAAATTGTGCAGACCCGTGATAGGTGGCACCTCGGTAAAGAGTACTTTGGCCTGTGATAGGCGGTACCTTTACAATTTACGTTCTTTTTAGTAAGCCGTGCAGACCCGTGATTGGTGGCACCTTGGTAAACGATATGGGCCCGTGATAGGCAGTACGTTTATGGTTTACGCTTTTTAGTAAATCGTGCAGACCCGTGATAGGTGGCACCTCGGTAATTGGTACTTTGGCCTGCGATAGGCGGTACAATTATGATTTACGGCCCTTCGAGGAGGGTTTTGGTTTGGAATTCCGAGTCCATGCATTTTGGCATATACGCATTGCATTAGGGTGCTTGGCACACGAGTTGTGATTGATGTAAATTTATGATTGTGTTGTTTTTGCTAAGTGTTATGGTTTGAAACTAAGTGTAAGTGTGTTTAATTCAAATTGAGATTGCGTTGATGGTTCTAAGAGTTATGTTTGGAATCGTGTGATAGTATGTTAGACTGTAAAATGTTTTCGAAACTCATAATGTCGTGGTAATTGTATGGTTATTGTTAAGGGTTAAGGTTTGAAGTGGTGTTTGAATGTGATTGAGTTAGTTTATGTATTTTTGAAAGATAATACAGGGAAATCGATTTACCAAATCGATTTGATGAGTTACAGGGGCCCTGTTTTGCACGAAATCGATTTATCCAACCGATTTTGTAAGTTGTCTTTCAAAATCATTTAAGAAATCGATTTGGGAAATCGATTTGGATACAATTGGATTCAAGTCAGGGGCTTCGTTTTTCAAAAATCGATTTGCTCAATCGATTGGATTCAATACAGGGGCTCTGTCTGTCTGTCAATCGATTTACCCAATCGATTGAGTCAATCGATTTACCCAATCGATTGATTTAAGCCCAGAGTTCAGTTTTCACTAAAAACTTTCAGGAAATTGATTTACCCAATCGATTGGCTCAGGGGAAAATCTTATTTTGAGTTTGATAATTGATTGCTCAATTGTATTATCAATGTTTTGTTCAGTTATGTATTACTTGATGGATTGATAACTCTATTTGATGTCATTTACATTTGGCAAGCTTTACATGAACTTTTAGCATGTGGAAAAACCCATCTAATATGTTTGATAAATTGAAAAGGTTATTTGTGCATTGAAAAGTTTAAATGTTATGTGTTAACTGTTAATTTCGGTTGGTGACCCTTTACAACTATTGTGGAAATCTGGGCTTTGCCCTCAGATGAGAGTCAGGATGATCCTACCGGTACGTACCCTCCGGAAGGGAATGTGGATGGGAGTGCTTGATTGGAGCTATGTTAGGAGAATCTCACGGGGCGCGTGGAGATTACTCAAGGCGTATAGTTTTTTTGTTATGTATAGAATGATCAGACTAGGTTGTCACTCAGGACACATATGTCCTTCTTTTGGGCTACTTTTATTGTAAAGTTGAAAGGATGTACATGTACTATTGCTGACAGCAGGACATGCCTTGGATTTATATTTTGAAAAACTTTTCCGCTGCTTGTAAATTTTTATGACTTAGTTATATATCCAAAGGTTTTATTTTATTAATTTGCTCGGTTTTATTTATTTCCTTGTTGTATTTTTAATTTCTTTCGGAAAAAAATATACACCCTCGCTTTGAAAAACAGGGTGTTACATTGTGGTATCAGAGCTTGGTTTGGTTTTCTTTGGGGGCTGTGGAACCTTTAGTTCTAGATGGTGGGTTAGGAGTTGTTGTCTCATCATGTGTCAGTTTAGGTGGTTTGAGTTGTCAAGTTCATAATAATTATTATGTGCGGATGTGGTCGGAAGTTATTTTTGGAATTATTGAAGTAGTGTTAAGACTCTGTTTGATGATGGTTTTATAGGAAAAACCATGCCGCCAAGGAGGAATGACGTTCCGAGAGCCAATGCCGATAGGGATGATCGGATGGCGGAGGCTATGAATAACATGGCTGCTTTTGTTGCTGCACAGACTGCTGCCAAGACTCAACGTGATCTCGAAAAGAGGGAAAGAGAGATCCGTGCTGCGGAGTCAAGAGGTTTAGAAGACTTCCGTCGTTACAATCCTCCTAAGTTTAAGGGGGATGAGAACTCAGAGAAAGCGGATCAGTGGATCCAAGAAGTGGAGAAGATATTCGAAATGATTAACTGTCAGGCGGAAGTGAAGGTCAACTATGCCACTTACATGCTACTAGGGGATGCTGAGTACTGGTGGAGGAGTTCCAGATTGTTAATGAGATCGGCTCACGAGGAAGTGAACTGGGAATCATTCAAAAGGAAGTTTCTAGACAAATACTTCCCGATGAGTACCAGGACCAAGCTGGGTGATGATTTCCTGAAACTGCATCAGGGGAACATGACCGTAGGCGAATACGCCGCTAAATTTGAATCGCTATCAAGGCATTTCCGATTTTTCCGGGAAGAGATTGATGAACCATTCATGTGTCATCGCTTCCAAGACGAACTAAAGTATGAGATTCAAGACTCCGTCTTACCCTTGGGAATTCAACGTTTCCAAGCCCTTGTGGAGAAATGTAGGGAAGTTGAGGATATGAAGAACAAGAGGGCTAGCCGAGGAGGAAATTTTAATGTAGGAGGGCCCAGTCGGGTGAATTATCAGAACAACAAAGGGAAACAAGTTGCAAAACCTTATGATCGACCACGAACTAACAACAGTGGACAGAATCGCCTAGGGAACCAGAATTTTGGGCGACAATTGGGGCGAGTGGTTCGATGTTTCCGATGTGGGGAAGATGGACATTATGCTAACGCCTGTACCCCTAATACTCTCACCTGCTACAATTGTCAGAAGCCAGGACACATGGCAAAGGATTGCACGGCCCCAAAGGTGGAACCTGTGGTGAATGTGGCTAGGGCTGCTCGTCCTACTGCTAGAGGACGCATTTATTGTGTGAGTGCCAAAGAGGGGAATCCATCTGGCAATCTAATTCAACGTGACTGTGAGATTGCAGGTAACCATTTAACTGCACTTTTTGATTCGGGGGCAACCCATTCCTTCATTGCTATGGATTGTGTGAATCATTTGAAGTTATCTGTGTCTGCTTTGCCTTTTGATTTGGTTGTCTCCACACCTGCTAAGACTTTGACAGTAAATTCTGCATGTTTACATTGTCAAATAACTATTCAGAATAGGGATTTCTTGGTTAATTTGATTTGTTTACCACTACAATCACTCGAGGTCATCCTCGGTATGGATTGGATGTCGTATCACTATGTGATCTTAGACTGTGCTCGCAAATTGGTTCTTTTCCCCGAACCAGGAGTTGTTAAGTATTTAGCCGCTAACAAACTCCGAGTGTCGCTAAGTGAAGGGACTCATGAGTTTTTGTCTCTGGCTCATGTGGAGGCAAAGATAAATGTGAACATAGAAGATGTGATGCTTGTCAATGAGTACCGGGATGTATTTCCAACGGAAATTCCAGGATTGCCACCGGTAAGAGAAGTGGAATTTTTCATTGATTTGCACCCAGGAACGGGACCAATTTCGATTGCACCGTACCGAATGTCACCATTGGAATTAAATGAGCTCAAAGGTCAAATTGAAGATTTGTTGAAGAGGAAATTTATTAGACCAAGCGTATCGCAATGGGGAGCTCCGGTTTTGCTAGTTAAGAAGAAGGACGGAAGCTCACGCTTATGTGTGGATTATAGACAGCTTAATAAGGCAACTATTAAGAATCGTTATCCTTTGCCACGCATTGATGATTTAATGGACCAACTGAGAGGGGCCGCGATATTTTCGAAGATTGACTTGAAGTCGGGTTACCATCAGATTCTAGTAAGGGAAGGAGATGTTCAGAAAACTGCTTTCAGAACCCGTTATGGACATTATGAATATCTCGTTATGCCATTCGGAGTTACCAATGCACCAGCTATTTTCATGGACTACATGAACAAAATCTTTAGTCCATTCCTTGATAAATTTGTTGTGGTGTTCATTGATGATATATTGATTTATTCAAAAACTAAAGAAGAGCATGGAGAACACTTACGTCAAGTTCTTGAGATTTTACGCATGAAGCAATTGTATGCCAATTTGTCAAAGTGTGAGTTTTGGCTAGAAAAAGTGAATTTCTTGGGACATGTGATAACCAAGGAAGGAATCGCTGTAGATCCAGCTAAGATTGAGGCGGTTCTTGCTTGGAAACAGCCTCAGACTGTCACGGACATACGAAGTTTTGTAGGACTGGCAGGGTACTACAGGAGGTTTATTGAAGGTTTTGCAAAGATTGTGACCCCATTGACACAACTTACCAGAAAGGATCAACCTTTTGCATGGACGGAGAAGTGTGAGGAAAATTTTCAGTTACTAAAGACGAAATTGACGACCTCACCAGTGTTGGTGTTACCGCAATCAGATGAACCCTATGAAGTTTATTGTGATGCGTCTCACCAAGGGTTGGGATGTCTTCTGATGCAACACAAGAAAGCTGTAGCTTATGCCTCCAGGCAATTGAAGACTCATGAGAGAAACTATCCTACTCATGATTTGGAGCTGGCTGCAGTTGTTTTTGCATTGAAGATCTGGAGGCACTACTTATATGGGTGCACATTCACCGTGTTCAGTGACCATAAGAGTTTGAAATATTTGTTTGATCAGAAGGAACTGAACATGCGTCAGAGAAGATGGACGGAGACTCTCAAGGATTTTGATTTCACACTACAGTACCACCATAGGAAGGCCAATGTAGTGGCTGATGCGTTGAGTAGAAGGAGTGTATCGGTGTCTTCAACAATTATGGCTAGACAACAAGAGTTGTGGGAAGCTTTTAGAGACCTACACTTGAACGTAGAGTTTGCACCAGGAATTCAGAGACTCGGAATGATTAAGATTTCGAATGGACTACTTGAAGACATTGCAAATTCTCAAGATGACGTCTTAATTCAGGAGAAGAGGAACCTAATAGTGCAAGGGAAGACAACAGAGTTCAAAATTGGAGTAGATAATATTCTGAGATGTAATGGGAGAATTTGTGTACCAGAAATTACGGATATGAGAAAGACAATTTTAGAAGAGGCTCATAAGAGCAAGTTGAGTATTCATCCTGGAGCAACAAAGATGTATCAAGATTTGAGAAAGAATTATTGGTGGCCAGGAATGAAGAAACATGTAGCGGAGTATGTATCGACTTGTCTGACTTGTCAGAAAGCGAAGGTGGAACATCAGCGACCTGCTGGGATGTTGCAACCTTTAGATATACTCGAATGGAAGTGGGACAGCATTTCCATGGATTTCATAACTGGGTTACCTAAAACAAGGAGAAAGAATGATTCTATATGGGTGATAGTGGATCGATTGACTAAATCCGCGCACTTTTTGCCAGTAAAGACCACCTACAAGGTAGACCAGCTAACAGAGATCTACATTGCTGAAATTGTGAGGTTACATGGGGTACCATCGAGTATTGTATCAGACCGTGATCCGAAGTTCACCTCGCATTTTTGGGGAGCATTGCACGAAGCGTTGGGAACGAAACTACGATTGAGTTCAGCTTACCATCCCCAAACGGATGGACAGACTGAAAGAACAAATCAGTCCCTTGAAGATCTGTTGAGAGCATGTGTGTTAGATGATAGAGGAAGTTGGGATGATGTACTTCCGTTGATTGAGTTCACCTACAACAATAGTTTCCATGCGAGTATTGGAATGGCGCCATATGAGGCTTTATACGGGCGCAAGTGTCAAACGCCCTTGTGTTGGTATAAGGACGGTGAAAATATGATCGTCGGACCAGAGATGGTGCAACAGACTACAGCTAAGGTGAGGAGAATCAAGGAGAAAATGAAGACTTCACAGGATCGTCAGAAGAGTTATGCGGACAGGCGTCGCAGACTTTTGGAATTCGAACAAGGTGACCATGTATTCCTGAGAGTCACACCTACTACTGGAGTTGGTAGAGCATTGAAATCGAAGAAGTTGACTCCGAAATTCATTGGACCATATCAGATTTCTGCACGAATTGGGCCAGTTGCTTATCGGATTGCATTGCCTCCGATACTGTCCAATATTCATGACGTGTTTCATGTGTCACAGTTGAGGAAATATCTTGCAGATCCATCTCATGTGATCGAACCAGACACAATCCAGCTAAAGGATAACTTGTCATTCGAAGTACCACCTGTGAGAATTGATGACAGGAAGATTAAGCGATTGAGGACCAAGGATGTTTCGTTGGTTAAAGTGATTTGGAATCCAATTACTGGAGACGTGACCTGGGAACTGGAGAGCAAGATGAGAGAACAACACCCAGAGTTATATATTGACGCATAGTTTCTAGGACGAAACTAATTTTAGGGGGGTAGTAATGTAAGACCCATAATTTTAAAGTGTACTTTATGTATTTTAATGGATTTTGGTATTGAACTCAGGGGCTTTTAAGCCAAAGTTATTAATATTTTGGAGTTTATATAATCAAAAGGTATTTTGATGTCCGATTAGTATTACTCGTCGCTAAATAAATTAAATTAACTGCGGTAAATCTTCTGCGAATAGTTTTATGCGTGTTGGGTAAAAGAGTAATTTAATAAATATCTAAAGAGTTGGAGATATTTGTTAATTATAATTAATATATATATATATATTATATAACGAAAAGGAAAGGACGGAAATAAGAAGAAAGCAAATAGAAGGGAAAGAAAAAGGAAGAAAGGAAAACAGAAAATTTTCCGTCTCCTTCCTCTCTCTGCCTCACGCAAACTCAAAATTCCTCCTTCCTCCATTGTAGCTCGTTTTTGCTTCCTTTTCTTTCCATAGAGCTCAAAATTGATAGTGGGTTATAGGACAAGGATTTCTCAACTTCACTCTTCCTCTTTGATTCGAAAACGGAGAAAAACGGTATTAGGGATTCGAACTCAAATCTCCCGGTTTCATCTAGATCTAGGCGTCGTTTCAAGAAGTGATAGAAGGGAAAGTTGCTCACCACTACACTACGGTGCTAGTGAGCTAACTTTGGAAGCGGCGTTGCGAGCGGAGATTTTTACCGGATTTGCTCACGGTACCGAAATCGAACGAAAAAACTAAGGTGAAGGTAAGGGCTCCTTCCAAACTTTTAGTTTGCATTTAGGGACTTACTTGTGGTTGTGTGGAAAAGAATTTGGTTAGGGTTAAAGCAAGGTTTTATGGAGAATGAATTTTAAAACCCATTTATGTATGATTTTGAGTATATGAAACTTGTCGTGTTTGAGTGATGGATTATGTTGATTTGTGTTCGTTGTTTTGACGTAATTCTAAATTGATAACTGATGAAATTTGAGTTTGTTTTGTGTGGTTTGTGTGGAAAATTATTTGGAATGAAGTAGGGATTGAATGTGAAAGTATGTTTGAGTTGGTTTTGTGTGGGTTGTGTGGAAAATGATTTGGAATGAACTATGGATTGAATGTGAAAGTATGTGTGAGTTTGTTTTGTGTGGTTTGTGTGGAAAATGTTTTGGAGTGAATTTTGGATTGAATGTGAAAGTTGGTTTTGTGTGGAGTTTGAAAACCATTAAGTTAAACGAGTATTAAGAATGGGGAATCTCTTAATGTCTTGTTTACTTAATGTGAGTTTGTGAAAATCATTAAGTTAACTGGGCGTTAAGAATGGGGAATCTCTTAATGTCTTAGTTACTTAATGTTGTCTGAAAATCGTTTAAGTTAACTGAGCGTTAAGAATGGGGAATCTCTTAATGTCTCGGTTACTTAAAGTTCGTTTTTGAAAATGGTTTCAGGGAAACGAGTATTAAGAATGGGGAATCTCTTAATGACTTGTTTACTGAATGTTTTATTGTGGAAATTGATTAAGTCAAAAGTATATTAAGAATGGGGAATCTCTTAATATGTCTGTTTACTTAATGTTTGTTTTTGAAAATCGTTTCAGTTAAATGAGTATTAAGAATGGGGAATCTCTTAATGTCTTATTTACTGAATGTTTTGTTGTGGGAATCGTTTAAGTCAAAAGTATATTAAGAATGGGGAATCTCTTAATATGTCTGTTTGCTTAATGTTTGGCGTGAAAATCGTTTTAGTCAAATGAGTGTTAAAAATGGGGAATCTTTTAATAACTGCATTTGCTTAACGATTGTTGTGAATGGAGTCAGTATACGCTCATGCATTTTCATGCTTTTTGTGAATCGTGCAGACCCGTGATAGGTGGCACCTTGATAAATAGTACTTTGGCCTGTGATAGGCGGTACATTTATGATTTACGTTTTTGTAAGTTGTGCAGACCCGTGATAGGTGGCACCTTGGTAAATAGTACTTTGGCCCGTGATAGGCGGTACATTTACGACTTACGGTTTTTTGTAAATTGTGCAGACCTGTGATAGGTGGCACCTCGGTAAAGAGTACTTTGGCCTGTGATAGGCGGTACCTTTACAATTTACGTTCTTTTTAGTAAGCCGTGCAGACCCGTGATAGGTGGCACCTTGGTAAACGATACGGGCCCGTGATAGGCAGTACGTTTATGGTTTACGCTTTTTAGTAAATCGTGCAGACCCGTGATAGGTGGCACCTTGGTAATTGGTACTTTGGCCTGCGATAGGCGGTACAATTATGATTACAGCCCTTCGAGGAGGGTTTTGGTTTGGAATTTCCAGTCCATGCATTTTGGCATATACGCATTGCATTAGGGTGCTCGGCACACGAGTCATGTTTGATTCAAATTTATGATTGTGATGATATTACTAAGTGCTATGTTTTGGAACAGATTGTGTGTAAGTGTGTTTGATTCAAGTTTATGATTGAGTGTTTGAACTTAAGCTGTGGTGGTAAATGGGGTTTTATTTGCTAAGTGTTATGTTTTGGAATTGTGTGATAGTGTGTTTGGTTGCAAAACTATTTTGAAACTTAAGATGTCGTGGTAATTGTGTTATAATTGCTAAGTGTTTTGTTTTGGAGTTGTGTGTAAGTGTGATTGATTTCAAAATTGTTTCGAAACTCAAGATGTCGTGGTGATTGCGCTATAATTGCTAAGTTTGATTGTTTGGAGTTGTGGGTAAGTGTTGATTGATTTCGAAACCCTTTGAAAAGCTGAAAAATGCTGAATTTTGTTGTTTTTCTGCTGCTGTCTGATGTGTATTCGAATACAGCAAGCTGTATTCGAATACAGACATGCTGTTTTGCCACTGACTTACTGTGTAGTCGAATACAGACTGTTGTAGTCGAATACAGACTGTTGTAGTCGAATACAGACATGCTGTTTTGTTGTTTAATGCTGAAATAGCCTTGTATTCGAATACAAAGATGCTGTATTCGAATACATCAGTGTTGTTTTGTTAAAACCTTCATTTTTCAACATTGTTTATGAATTTTTAGCATATGGAAACCCTTTTAAGGTGCATGCTAAGTTGAAATGTCATTTTGTGCATTTGAAAACTTAAATGTTATGTGTTAACTGTTAATTTCGGTTGGTGGTGACCCTTTACAACTATTGTGGAAATCTGGGCTTTGCCCTCAGATGAGAGCCAGGACAATCCTACCGGTTCGTACCCTACGGATGGGAATGTGGATGGGAATGCGTGACTGGAGCTACGTTAGGAGGATCTTACGGGGCGCGTGGAGATCACTCAGGGTGTATAGTTTTTGGTAGAATGATCAGATTAGGTTGACATAGAGGGAACATATGTCTTTCTTTTGAATTGCGTTTAATTTAAATTGGAAGACTGTGTCGCTTTTTGATGTTTAAATATTTTGGAGTCATATTTCGAAAAATTATTCCGCTGCTTGTAAATTATTTTGACTTAAATATTCATCAAAAGGTATTACCTTATTTATTTCTTTTGAAAAAAAAAATACACCCTCGCTATGAAAAATGGGGTGTTACATTGTGGTATCAGAGCTTTGGTTTGGTTTTTCTTTGGGGGCTGTGGAACCTTTGGTTTTAGACTGTAAGTCAACCCGTAGGTTGTGAGTCGTTATCTGATCATGCGTCGGGGTAATTGATCTGAGTTATCAGATTAGGGGTAGTTATTATGTGATGATATATTCGAAACTTAGTTTTGGAATTATTCGAAGTGGTGTTAACACATCTTCTTGATGTTGGTTTTTTCGGAAACACTACCTCTAAGAGGGAACGGGGTTGCAAGGATGAACGTCAGTAAGGATGATCAAATGGTTGAAGCTACAAATAACATGGATGTCTCGTTGTTGCACGAACAACTGCAAAGACTTTACGGGATCTGGACAAGAGGGGAAGAGGAATTTATGCTATTAAGTCAAAAGGATTGAAAGATTTTCGTCGTTACCATCCTCCAAAGTTCAAGGGTGATGAGGACTCAAGAAAAGAGATGATTAGTGGATTTAAGAAATGGAAAAGATCTTCGGGGTGACGAATTGTCCAGCATACCTGAAGCAAATCATGATGGCATGGAATTTATAAAATGGTTCCAAGGACACATAAGCTATGTGTTGGTGTAAACTCGAAGATGATGAGTATGGATGGATTAACATTAGACTAATAAGGGATTTCAAGTAAAGATCTAAGTTGAGGACTCTTGTTAAGGAAAGTATTAGATGTTTTCCTGGTAGATTTCAGGATGAAACTGGATGAAGTTTGACAACTATCAAGGAGATGTGAACATCATGGAACTGTTGAGAAGATAAGGCTTCCATTTGGAATAACATTTGGTGTTTTGGTGTCAACGAAAGAGACTGGTATTAAAGTTAAGGGAGCGTTACACATTAGGAATAAATACTCCTTCGGTTAGATAAAATACGCTTTGAGGAATGGTCGATACCTTGAGGAATAAAGTCGAGCATTCGAGTTTGACTAGATTCGCAACTTGGATTATTAAGTATGCATCCCATGACGAGTATAGGAGTGAGACTATATATTTTGTTGATAAGTGACCAATCTCTTTGTGGTTTAGGAGATAGTAAGTACGGATAATGATATTGGATGGATCTATAGACACATAATTGTGAATTTTGAGCAATGTTCGGAAAAACATCATGAGTTAAGCCTTAATGTATTGAACTTTATGTTACCATTAAGTGGAATTTGAAGTATCGAGTACGAGAATACTTGAGATTGCGGTAATATAAGTTGGAGAGTCTATTAAAGGATGGAAATTACTAAGAGGACGTTAATATTTTGATGGGTTGGAAGGATTATGTGAGATTTGATTTGGGGCCCTAAGATGGTTGATGTTATTAGTTGATGATTTAATATCCACAAAGTTGGATGGAGGATCAAGTAATGCTTAAAACTTCCATAATCAAAGGAGTTGAGACAGACAAGTGATAAATAATTCATGGTAAGGATGGAAGTGTTTGGAGATTTTGAGGATCAAATTTTAGAATCCTATTAAATGATAGGAAGTGAAAAAGAAGAGATGTAACGAAGGATTTATGATTTAGTTGTTGAGATATTTTACTGCAAAAATTTATGAGGATGAAGTTATAGATAATTATTTCTTAGGAAATGCTAATGAGGAATGTTTGATAAATAATTCTTTAGGACGTTCGATTGCTAGGATTCTTTCAGTTTGTATCTCGGTGAAGGTTGAGAAGGAATAGGAATCCAACGAGTGAACCAAATATTGGAAAATGTGCCAAGAAATTTGTGGGAGCATCACATAGAGATGCAGCTTATGACGATTAAAGATTTAGGAAAGGAATTATCTCACCTATAATTCGGACATTAGTATTATAAAGGTATGCCAAGATATAAAGACATTACTTGAGTGCATGTCATGGGGATTGTTATTGTGTTCGTCAATCAAAGGAGTTAAATGTTTGTTTGATAGGAAACAATTGAACATGAAATGGAAAAGTTTGGTGGGAATTAATAAGCCTTGATTTATTGGAATCACTATAATGAAGATATATCAAGGTTCGAGATAGAAATTTAAGGTTTGAATAAATGGAAAAATGATGGAGTGAATACAATGCGGTTGACCTGTCATAATGAAAGGATAATCATCAAGTTGCAAATGAAGGACACAGCGAAATTAAGAAGTATCAGAATGAATGTTGGGAGTAGAGGTAGGAGAATTATTTTCAAGTTTGTGCATAATTGCGAAGTAAGTAAGAAATTTCCTAGTGAAGCGTGAATTTGAGGTGTTAGGCATGAGACGAATGTAGACCTTGATCTGTGAATTAAATTCAAGTTGGATCTTAATGGAAAATGTGACTTTTGAAATGAAGTACTAAACTGAAAGGAAGCTTGTATGTTCCAAGTGGTATAGTCTTTGGCATGATTTCGAAAATATTGGAGGAAGCTTTGACCACCAAGCATATGTGGGGATGGAATTATTAAATTTATAACTGGAATAACATACTGATAAGAACACTACAATTTGATGTAGTTGTAAGACTTAAGAAAAATCGAGGATTTGTGGACATGGGGGAAATTTAGGAGTTCTCGGATGTAGTGATTGTTATGTGCTCAGTGTGTTGGGGTCATTCTAAGTGTTTCACTTTGGTACCAAATGGATATTTCGTACCATGTGGATGCCAATGAGACTACGTGACATAGGTATGGGATATTTTACTTCGTAGACATGATCAAAGTTATAGGAAATTAAGGGAAATTCAACGGACCTTGAGAAGATTGTTGACTGCTTGTACATTAAGATAACCTCAATTGTAAGTTGCAAGGAGCGCTATTACAGTTCGGTTAAGATAGTGTAAGCCACTATCATGGTTGTTGGCTATTTATTGACAAATTGAGGGACTGATCATCCTTAATCTCTTGTCGATAGTAGACAAAGTCATGTTGAATGGAACGGACGAGCCTTACCGACTATGGATGTGTGTGAAGTTATTAAGCACCCTATGAAAAGGGGTAGGCAACATTTTTTCGAGGAGGCCGCGTGAAACAAGTTGTGACTAGTATGTTGAAATTCAGTACAAACCTAGTGAGGATTGCTACTCGTACTTTAAGTTTCGAGGACGAAACTAATTTTAGGGGAGTAGTAATGTAAGACCCATAGTTTTTAAATCCTAAATTATACAATTTTAGGGTGTTTTGTGTGGAATTTCTTAGTCTGTTAGCCCAATTTTTGGTATTCAGTGGGTTAAATGCCAAAAATATACTTTTGGAAAGTGGATTGAAATTATTTGTCGAAGATTAATTTATTTACGTTACGGAGAAATTAATACTGGACAATTTTGTTAAAAATATCTCAGGTTGCAGAAAATTTTATCTGTCAATTGAGTTGCGACGAAAATAGATATTTTTATCAAAATGGTTTGAGAAGTGATGATTTTCATAAATATCTAAAATATCTAGATATTTAGATATTTATTTGTTTAGGTTTAATTATTGTATATATATATATAATATATTATTATTATAAGTAATATAAATAAGTAATATGTATATAAATATATGTTAGAATGGAAGAAAGAGATGAAAAAACAGAAACAGAGGAAGAAAAGGCACGCTCCCTCCAATCCCGTGAACCTTTCCCCTTCCTCCTCCTTCTACCTTTCGATTTCTTTTCTTTCTTTGGCTTCAAGAATAGAAACCCAATGCTTAGTGGGTAAGAAAGCAAGGATTTCTCAGCTTCACACTTCCTCGTTGTTTCGAAAACGAAGAAAAACGGTGTTAGGGATTTCAAAACCGTCAAACACAAACCTCCCCGTTTCATCTAGATCTAAGCTTCGTTTCACGAAGAGATAGAAGGGAAAGTTGCTCACTACCACGCTACGGTGCTAGGGAACCAACTTTGGAAGCGACGTTGCGAGCGGAGATTTTACCGGATTTACTCGCGGTGCCGTAATCGCACGTTAAAGCTAACGTGAAGGTAAGGGCTCCTTCCAAACTTTTAGTTTGCATTTAGGGCCTTATCTGTAGTTGTGTGGAAAAGAATTTGATTAGGGTTGGTGTATTGAATTGGAGAAAATGAATTTAACTCATTTATGTATAATTTTGAGTAAATGAAATTTGATGTATTTGAGTGTTATGAATTCGTGATTTGTGTTCATCATACTTGGCGTGTTCATACTTGATGTTTGTTGATTGATGTCATTTGGTGTGAATCGTTGATTGATTTGGATGGAATTTGATAACATGTTTGAGATGTGTTTTGTGTGGCTTGTGTGGAAAAATGATTTTGTGTAAGTTACGGATTGAATGTGAATGTACGTTTGAGTTTGTTTTTGTGTGGGATTTGAAAACCATTAAGTTAAACGAGTATTAAGAATGGGGAATCTCTTAATGTCTTGCATACTTAATGAGAGTTTTGGAAAATCGTTTAAGTTAAATGAGAATTAAGAATGGGGAATCTCTTAATGTCTTATTTACTTGAAGTTTGTTTTGAAAATCGTTTAAGTTAATTGGGCGTTAAGAATGGGGAATCTCTTAATGTCTCGGTTACTTAATGTTGTTTTGGAAAATCGTTTAAGTTAAATGAGAATTAAGAATGGGGAATCTCTTAATGTCTTATTTACTTGAAGTTTGTTTTGAAAATCGTTTAAGTTAACTGGGCGTTAAGAATGGGGAATCTCTTAATGTCTCGGTTACTTAATGTTGTTTTGAAAATCGTTTTAGTTAAATGAGAATTAAGAATGGGGAATCTCTTAATGTCTTGTTTACTTAATGTTTGTTTTTGAAAAATCGTTTCAGTTATATGAGTATTAAGAATGGGGAATCTCTTAATGTCTTATTTACTGAATGTTTTGTTGTGGAAATCGTTTAAGTCAAAAGTATATTAAGAATGGGGAATCTCTTAATATGTCTGTTTGCTTAATGTTTGGCGTGAAAATCGTTTAAGTCAAATGAGTGTTAAAAATGGGGAATCTTTTAATAACTGCATTTGCTTAACGATTGTTGTGAATGGAGTCAGTATACGCTCATGCATTTTCATGCTTTTTGTAAATCGTGCAGACCCGTGATAGGTGGCACCTTGATAAATAGTACTTTGGCATGTGATAGGCGGTACATTTATGATTTACGTTTTTGTAAGTTGTGCAGACCCGTGATAGGTGGCACATTGGTAAATAGTACTTTGGCCCGTGATAGGCGGTACATTTACGACTTACGGTTTTTTGTAAATTGTGCAGACCCGTGATAGGTGGCACCTCGGTAAAGAGTACTTTGGCCTGTGATAGGCGGTACCTTTACAATTTACGTTCTTTTTAGTAAGCCGTGCAGACCCGTGATAGGTGGCACCTTGGTAAACGATACGGGCCCGTGATAGGCAGTACGTTTATGGTTTACGCTTTTTAGTAAATCGTGCAGACCCGTGATAGGTGGCACCTCGGTAATTGGTACTTTGGCCTGCGATAGGCGGTACAATTATGATGTACGGCCCTTCGAGGAGGGTTTTGGTTTGGAATTCCGAGTCCATGCATTTTGGCATATACGCATTGCATTAGGGTGCTTGGCACACGAATTGTGATTGATGTAAATTTATGATTGTGTTGTTTTTGCTAAGTGTTATGGTTTGAAACTAAGTGTAAGTGTGTTTAATTCAGATTGAGATTGCGTTGATGGTTCTAAGAGTTATGTTTGGAATCGTGTGATAGTATGTTAGACTGTAAAATGTTTTCGAAACTCATAATGTCGTGGTAATTGTATGGTTATTGTTAAGGGTTAAGGTTTGAAGTGGTGTTTGAATGTGATTGAGTTAGTTTATGTATTTTTGAAAGATAATACAGGGAAATCGATTTACCAAATCGATTTGATGAGTTACAGGGGCCCTGTTTTGCACGAAATCGATTTATCCAACCGATTTTGTAAGTTGTCTTTCAAAATCATTTAAGAAATCGATTTGGGAAATCGATTTGGATACAATTGGATTCAAGTCAGGGGCTTCGTTTTTCAAAAATCGATTTGCTCAATCGATTGGATACAATACAGGGGCTCTGTCTGTCTGTCAATCGATTTACCCAATCGATTGTGTCAATCGATTTACCCAATCGATTGATTTAAGCCCAGAGTTCAGTTTTCACTAAAAACTTTCAGGAAATTGATTTACCCAATTGATTGGCTCAGGGGAAAATGTTATTTTGAGTTTGATAATTGATTGCTCAATTGAATTATCAATGTTTTGTTCAGTTATGTATTACTTGATGGATTGATAACTCTATTTGATGTCATTTACATTTGGCAAGCTTTACATGAACTTTTAGCATGTGGAAAAACCCATCTAATATGTTTGATAAATTGAAAAGGTTATTTGTGCATTGAAAAGTTTAAATGTTATGTGTTAACTGTTAATTTCGGTTGGTGACCCTTTACAACTATTGTGGAAATCTGGGCTTTGCCCTCAAATGAGAGTCAGGATGATCCTACCGGTACGTACCCTCCGGAAGGGAATGTGGATGGGAGTGCTTGATTGGAGCTACGTTAGGAGAATCTCACGGGGCGCGTGGAGATTACTCAAGGCGTATAGTTTTTTTTGGCTATGTATAGAATGATCAGACTAGGTTGTCACTCAGGACACATATGTCCTTCTTTTGGGCTACTTTTATTGTAAAGTTGAAAGGATGTACATGTACTATTGCTGACACCAGGACATGCCCTGGATTTATATTTTGAAAAACTTTTCCGCTGCTTGTAAATTTTAATGACTTAGTTATAGATCCAAAGGTTTTATTTTATTAATTTGCTCGGTTTTATTTATTTCCTTGTTGTATTTTTAATTTCTTTCGAAAAAAAAATACACCCTCGCTTTGAAAAACGGGGTGTTACATTAGCTATTTATCAAAATCGATTTGGCATGTTATAGGGGCTCAGCTATTTATTAAAATCGATTTGCCAATCGATTTGGAACGTTACAGGGGCTCAACTATTTATCAAAATCGATTTGGCATGTCACAGGGGCTCAACTATTTAAGAAAATCCATTTCCCAATCGATTTTCCAATCTGTAACACCCCAAATTTTATAATAAACTATTTTATTAATTAAATAGAATTTTAAATAATTAATTTGATGTTAAAATTATTTTTGAATATATGTTGATAAATTTTGTGAATAATTTTCGTGATATGGATGTTATCTATGATGTGTTGGTTTGATAGATATTATATTTAATGCGCAATATAAATAATAAATATTTTACTTTATTATTTTACATATTTTTCTAAAAATAAAAGTATTTTAGTGTAAGATTTTATAGAACAAGATTTTATATGATTGTAAGTGTATATGTGAGTTGGTAATTAATATGATATTTTCTTTTATGTTTGACTAATGTTAAGTGTGTACATATTTAGATTTTAATCATTTTTAAGTATCTCTTATTTTAATTATTTCAAAATATATCTTATTTTAATTATTTATTCTATAAATAATTATATTGAGATCGTAGCAATATCGTGTTTGATTCTTTGTTTTTATATACTCATTTCGAAATTGTGATTATATATATATATATATATTATGATTTAGTAATTAACATAAAATATTTTTGTTATATTTATTTGTTTTATACTTTTAACTATTTTCTAATATGATGGTATTATTATAATATGAATATTTTGATAAATAAGTATAACTGTAGGGATTATTTTGAATGTGAAAGTTTCAATCATCAGTAATATGTTTTTTATGTAAGTCATGAGCGTCCCTGGTCAAGTTTTTGATTTATGTCCCAAACATACAGTACATATGAAATATTTGATTGATCTAATGTTTTGAACTAAGAAACATTTCAGGCAAACATGGAACAATTGCTTGCAACTCAAGGAATCTACCAAAGTTGGAGGATGCACTTGAGAAAGATGCAAAAATGTATAGTGGTATTAGGTTTCAAAGTATCAAGTTGAGTAGACTAATCACTAGGATCTCACACTTAAGTATTTGCCAATGAATATAAATCAATCACTTAAGTTTTATCTAACTCAAATTTTGAAGGAATCGATTAGACAATCGATTGCAGTAAATCATGTATCAGAACTGCTCTGCATCAATCGATTGGCACATAGACTCTGTTAAAAATAGCTGAGGTCTGTAACAGGTTCAGTCGATTGTCAACTCGATTGAAGGAAGTGTCTGGGTCACTGTGATCAGCACAATCGATTGATGAATTGATTGATGTAAAAGTCTGAGTCACTTTGATCAGCACCAATTGATTGACAAATCGATTGACGTCATTAATTGAGTTACAGAAAGGATCAGTTTTATGCCAATTCGATTGGGACTGTGATTACGAAGTCGATGGAGGAATCGATTGTTTTTTATGTCGTTGTTTGAACAAAACATTCATAATCAATTGCTCAATTTATTCCAAGAGAATCATAGCATCAAGTCTGATTAATGATTTAAAATGAAACGATTGGCAAGTCGATTGAACTCCACAGCAAAATGAAGTAGTAGAGAGAAAGAATAGATCCTTAGAAGAGCTTGCTAGGACCATGCTTAAGAATTCTAATATTCCTAAATATTTTTCGGCTGATGCCATTAACATTGCCACTCATGTAGTGAATAGGGTTCTTATTAGGCCTATACTTAGAAAGACTCCCTATGAGTTATATAAGGGGAGAAAGCCAAACATCTCCTACTTTAGGATTTTTGGGTGTAAGTGCTTTGTGTTAAACAATGGCAAGGGACATCTTGGTAAGTTTGATCCTAAGGCAGATGAGGGTATCTTTCTAGGTTATTCCCAGTTTAGTAAAGCCTATAGAATCTACAATAAAAGAACCAAAACTGTAGAGGAGTCTGTGCATGTCAAATTTGATGAAAACTTGAACATCACTCCTTCTATAGTTGGTAATTATGTGGATGAAATTGTGGATTCTGAACCTATAGAAACCAGTGAGCCTATACCTCCAACCAACCTTGATTGTGTAGAACCTATTAGAGAAGATGATTTACCCAAAGAATGGAAGTTTGTCTAGAACCATCCCATAGACAACATTATTGGAGAGATTTCAAAAGGAGTTTCAACCAGAAAATCACTTAAAGAGTTTTGCAACCTTACAGCCTTTGTTTCTCAAGTAGAACCCAAAAACATTAAGGAAGCTCTTATGGACCATGACTGGATAGTAGCCATGCAAGAAGAGCTCAATCAGTTTGAGAGAAACCAAGTATGGACTCTGGTTCCAAGACCAGAGAATAAACATGTCATAGGAACTAGGTGGGTTTTCAGAAACAAAATGGATGAGAATGGTGTTATTACTAGGAATAAAGCTAGGTTAGTGGCCAAGGGTTACAAACAGGAAGAGGGAATAGATTATGATGAAACCTATGCCCCAGTAGCTAGACTAGAAGCCATTAGAATCCTGCTTGCTTATGCATGTATAATGGATTTCAAACTCTTTCAAATGGATGTTAAAAGTGCCATTTTGAATGGAGACATTCAGGACGAAGTTTTTGTAAGTCAAACACCTGGTTTTGAGGATCCTAAGCTTCCAAATCATGTGTTTAAACTGAAAAAAGCCCTTTATGGCTTGAAACAAGCTCCAAGAGCTTGGTATGATAAGCTGAGCAATTTCCTTTTCAAGAAAATTTTCCAAGAGCTTGGTATGATGGCTTGACAAGAAAATTTTTCAAGCGGAAATGTAGATAAGACACTTTTCATCAAAAGACAAGGAAAAGACATTTTATTGGTTCAAATTTATGTTGATGACATAATATTTTGATCAACAAATGATAAGCTTTGTAAAGATTTTGAAAATACAATGAAAGGTAGATTTGAAATGTCCATGAAGGGAGAACTGACTTACTTCTTGGGATTTCAAATCAAACAAAGCAAGAATGGCATTTTCCTTAGTCAAACCAAGTACTTCAATGAACTTTTAAAGAAATTCGGTTTTGAAAAGTTTAAATCCATTGATACACCTATGAGTCAAGCCTGCTACTTAGATAAGGATGAGACGGGTAAAGCTGTAGATGTGACTGTGTTTAGAAGCTTGATAGGATCCTTACTCTACCTAACAGCTAGTAGACCTGATATCATGTTTAGTGTATGCATGTGTGCTAGATACCAAGCCAATCTAAAGGAATCCCATCTTAGTGCAGTTAAGAGGATATTTAGATATCTTATAGGAACCAAATATCTAGGTTTGTGGTATCCTAAGGGATCTACTTGCACTCTAGTTGGCTATTCTGATTCTGATTTTGCTGGATGCATATTGGATAGAAAAAGTACATCTGGTACTTGCCAACTATTAGGGTACTCTCTTGTCTCTTGGCATAACAAGAAACAAAATAGTGTAGCACTTTCAACAGCTGAAGCTGAGTATGTAGCTGTTGGTAGTTGTTGTGCACAAATTCTTTGGATGCAGCAACACCTTTCTGATTTTGGTGTTGATCTAGGAACAGTGCCCATTATGTGTGATAATACTAGTGCTATTAAAATCACTAAGAACCCTGTCATGCATTCTAGGACTAAGCATATAGAGATTTGGCATCATTTCATTCGAGATCAATATCAACAGGGTGAGATTAAGTTGGAATATGTCAATACAACTGAGAAGTTGGCTGACATTTTCACCAAGGCCTTGCCCAAGGACAGTTTCTTCTTTATAAGAATGAAACTTGGCATCATTGATCTCAATGAAGTCTGATCCATATACCCAAATCGATTGCAAAGTCGATTATCCTGTGGCCAGATAGGAACAATGCATTAAAACATCGATTGTATAATCAAATTGGAAACGCGATATTCGATTGCTAAATCGATTGATTGGGTCTCAGTAGTTATTTTCTTTCCTTGTCAAAATCTCTGCAATCGAGTGGTAAATCGATTCTTCATATCTCAGAAGCCAGACTAATGAAGATTTCTTTACTTCAATCGAGTGGTAAATCGATTCTTCACATCTCAGAAGCCAGACTAATGATGATCTCGTTACTTCAATCGAGTGGTAAATCGAGTGTTCACATCTCAGAAGCCAGACAAAAGAAGATTTCATTACTTCAATCAAGTGGTACATCGATTATGGATTTGAAGTTTGGTTTAAAAATTCGATTGGACAAGCGACTGGTTAGGTAAGTTAATCACACATTTGAGAATTTTTTGAAAATCAAAACCCGAGCATCGATTGGAGAATCGATTGAGATATATCCGTTGAGAAAATTTATAGCCGTTGGATGAGTGTAACGGTTAGTGTTTAAACCCAGGAATTAAGAACATCCTATTGGGCAATCGCATTTCTACAGTACTATAAAAACCTGGAAAACCCTAATTCGATTTCCCAATCCAATTTCTTTCCTGCTCTCATTTCAATCATCCAATTTCAATCTTTCTCTGCATCAAATCTATCTGATATCTAGCTCCAATCTACATACTTCAATGGCTCGCGTTAAACGAATAGCTAGACGACCATCTCCATCTTCCTTGAACTCTTCTTCTACCTCTAGTGGAAGCACACCCTCACCCTCACCTCCTCCACCTCCTGCACCTCCAGCCTAGAGAGTGTCGATCCCTACACATAAAGTGATGGCTAAAGATAAAGGCAAAGCTATTGCCACTACTCCATAACCCATAAAAAAGAGGAAGGCTCCTCCAACAGAAAAACTGATGGGTGATGCTATGAAGGAAGCAACAAAGAAAAAGAAAAATCCTTCATCTCCACCAAAGAAGGTTCAGCCTTCAAAAGAGAAAATTGTTGAAGGTAAGGCTGTTCCTGATTCGTTTATTAAGAGAAAAATCCGAGAGGCCTGAACATTGGATTTTTCGTATTTTGACAAAAATGGTTTTACGTTTCAAAACCATTTAAGATTTCATGGTTTAGAAAGTTTCCTTTCCTGCTCTTTGGAAGTGTATCCAAGGCTAGTCTGGGCCTTCTACTCCACTTTCATTCTGACCAAGACTGGTTTTGCTGCTGAAGTTAAAAATAAAAAGATCGCAATGACTTTTGAGGATTTTTCCAAAATGACTGGTTTACCATTTTGTGGGTATACCATTGATGGAAGAGCAAAAGATGCTCCTGAGGATGAAGGTTGGGAAAATTCTATAGACAAACATGCTGCAGTCCAGGAACTTATGATAGAAGGTTTTGTTGAGAAGGGGTCTCTTCCAACAGGCCAGATAAAGGTTGAGCACAGGTTGCTCATGTACGTGCTAACAAGGATGTTTGTACCTAGAGCTGGAAATCTTGCGGTTGTATAGCGGCTAGACATTGTCCTCCTTTGGGGGCTGTACAAAGGGCTCAGGATGAGCTGGACGTGGATCGTGCTGTTGAATATGTTGGAATCAACACAAGGAAAGCACATCCTGCCCTACCCCCAATTGGTGATGAAGATTCTGAGGCATTTCAACGTGTCTCTAGCCAATGAAGAATCTCTCAAAACCACACTAACATTTGGTGAATCAATAGTGAACCAAATGCAGATACGGCGCATCAACAACGTATGGACGAGAACTCCGACTACTGCTGATCATGCACAATCCAGTGCTGATCCAGCCCAATCAAGTGCCCAAGCACCTACACCAGCTGAAGGTTCATCTGAAATTATGGCCAAGCTGATGGAGATCGTAAAAATTCAGGCAGAACACATTGAAAGAGTGGAAGCCTCTCTTTGCAAGCTTCAAGCATCCGTGGACACTATCGGCAAGGATGTTTATGCTATTCAAGCACACTTGGGGCTCAAAGTGTCTTTTGAAGACATTGCTGAGATCGGACGGCAATCAACTGAAGATCAAAACCAGGACCACTTAGATGGTTCTGATTCTCATGGGGAGAAGACACCTGCTGAGGCTAATACAACGGTCTCTCCTCCTCCTGCGGGTGATAATGAGGATCAGCCCTAGATTTGTTGATTAGGTTTAGTATCTTTGTTGATTATGTGTAGTATCTCTATTATTTTGTCTTGTTCTCGACTCTGTTATGATTAATCGCCTTTTGTATCTATGTCTTTTTGTATTCAATGACAAAAGGGGGAGTTTGGTCTGATACCAATTGATTTAACTTGCGATTATTTGGGTCTAACTTTTGATATGCTCACTATGAACTGATATGTTATGAACTGATATGTTATGCTAGTTTGTGATGTGAACTGATGCACTTACTACTCTGATACAATGCATTCTGATACACAACATTGTACCCTGTTTATGTTGTTTATACTCTGATATTGTTTTGGTATTTATGTTGGTTAAATGCATCATACATTCCAAAACTCAGGGGGAGATTTTAAAATAATCTCAATGTTAAAGCTGTTTGTTTGTCATTACATCAAAAAGGGGGAGTTTGTAAGTCATGAGCGTCCCTGATCATGTTTTTGATTTAAGTCCCAAACATATTGTACATAAGAAATATTTGATTGATCTAATGTTTTGAACTAAGAAACATTTCAGGCAAACATGAAGACACCATACACATGGAACAATTGCTTGCAACACAAGGAATCAACCAAAGTTGGAGGATGCACTTGAGAAAGATGCAAAAATGTATAGTGGTATTAGGTGTCAAAGTATCAAGTTGAGTAGACTAATCACTAGGGTCTCACACTTAAGTCTTTGCCAATGAATATAAATCAATCACTTAAGTTTTATCTAACTCAAATTTTGAAGGAATCGATTAGACAATCGATTGCAGTAAATCATGTATCAGAACTGCTCTGCATCAATCGATTGGCACATAGAATCTGTTAAAAATAGCTGAGGTATGTAACAGATTCAGTCGATTGTCAAGTCGATTGAAAGAAGTGTCTGGGTCACTGTGATCAGCACAATCGATTGACGAATTGATTGATGTAAAAGTCAGAGTCACTTTGATCAGCACCAATTGATTGACAAATCGATTAACGTCATTAATTGAGTTACAGAAAGGATCAGTTTTATGCCAATTTGATTGGGACTGTGATTATGAAATCGATGGGGGAATCGATTGTTTTTGATCTCGTTGTTGGAACAAAACATTCATAATCGATTGCTCACTCGATTCCAAGAGAATCATAGCATCAGGTCTGATTAATGATTTAAAATGAATCGATTGATGCTTATATAATTCAAGATTCAAGAAAAACAAGACATGCGAAAATCGATTAGGCAATCGATTAGAAAAACAAGACATGCAAAAACTTTTCACATTTTTCAGAACCTTTTGATATCCTTTGAATACCTTTGAAAAACACTCTTAAAAGAAAAGTTTTCACAACACACAAAATATCCTTTGGCAATTTAATTCTTTGTGTGATGCTAGAGTGATTGAATACAAATCTTAATACTTCTCTATTTCTTGTAAAAGACAATTCTTTGTAATTGAAGGTGTAGAAAATCCAGTTTGGAAACTGGTGGCTATCTTCGTTGATGTGAGATCATCAAGAAGAAGTTTTACTGTGATCTTGTGTGAGTTTGGGGATAAACTCCAAGGATCAAGTGGTGACAAGATAGGAGTGAAAGGAGTTAGATTGATAGGTCGTGTAGAAGACTAAAAAATCTGTAAAAGCACTCAAATTCATTCTATTGGAAAAAGGCTGAAATCATATTGTGATTTCAGGACTGGATGTAGGCCGTTTGATTGACGGTTGAACCAGGATAAATCTTGTTGCAATCTTCTCTTATCCCTCCTCTTTATTTCAGTATTGTATACCTACTTATTCTTGTATGCTTCTTGATAATTACGTATGTGATTTTAATTTCTGCTGTGTATGATCTGTATGAATGTTGCATTATTAATATAGGAATTAAAATTGAACTAGTTGGATTTGATCTTATGTCTCTTGTTATTAATCAAAAGAAGTCATAGTTTTCCAACATTTTATATATTGATTATTTTAATTACTCTAATTTTTAAAATATTAGTAATGTTTGGAAAACTAAATGGTGTATGGAGGAATATTAAAAAGGAGATTAAATAATTATAATTTTATTTTAACAAAATAAAAATAATAATAGTAAAATATAAATAAAGAGACCAATGGGTTTGACTCTATAACCCTAATTGTTAATAAAATAAAACAAACAAAAGAAGGGAAGGGAGTTGGAAGGGCAGCCGTAAAATCAAAGAGAAAACACAACAACAACCCTATTGTTTGCCACCGGTGATGTTCCAGAAAACTTTCTCCATTTTCGCCCAAATTTGAAATTCGTTATTTTGCATCGTTCTCCTTCACCGTAAGTCTGATTTGAGTGAAACCAACGCCAAAACGACTGTGTGAAAAGTGGCTATATTATCCACTGATTGGTTTTCTGATTTAAGATCAATTGAAGGACATAGAGTCAATGAACAAAGGTTGTTTGCTCGTGGAATCGTATTAGTGTGTGAAAGCATCAAAATAAGGTAAGGGGTGAGAGAGCGTTTGAATTCATGAGTATAATATATTGTGAGATGAAAGGGAAAACCGTATTTCTCAACGATTCATTCGGGGCTTGCTACGTACGGCAGTAGCCCTTTGAGAGATAAATTGATTAATTTGAAATATGAGAATTGTGAGATTAAAATGTGAAATAGAAATTTTTATAAGGTGTTGATTGATTTAATTTTCGATACTTGTGTGGTAGTTGATATTTTTTATTATTGTGATGTTGGATGTTGAATGAAATTATGTGTACATGTTTTCTTAGATAAAATTATGTGATGTGATAATAAAATATGGATGCATGGTTTGATATATGTTTAGGTGATGATAATGATGATTTTTGATTGATGATAGTGATGTTATAAAATTGTGATGAGTTTATACGATGATCATGATTATTTATGATTAATGATATTATAAAATTATAATGAAAATATTGAAGTACCCCATACTTGATGAGATAGTGATGATTGTTAAATATGGTGCTCTTAATAGAGTAGTCTAAGCTAACGGGGGGAGAAAATAAATATTGTGAACTTCTGAAGTGGAGATTATTTTGTCACCATATAGGTAGGGCCTGACAAGCCTAGTGATTCTGGGGAAGTACAACTGAATGAGCCTGATCGTGGCGGTCTGCTGTCGAGCCTTAAGGCAAGATTGTTAGACCTTGGAGGTATTCCGGTGGGGAATTCCTAGGTGACTTGGAGGTAGCACTCCAAATGTCGGGAGCTACCATGCAACACACGTTTACCTCGACTGTCACGTATATGTGTCTCGAGTTTTGAGTTGAGGGGATCTATGAGGACAGGGCCAATTTGAATTGTCCGTCCACCGGGATGGTGGCATAGTATCATGGCCTCCTAACCAAGTACTTCAGAGTTAGAATGGTACCAAATTGTGAATTAGAGTCTAAGCTCATGCATAGCATTGCATTTCCTTGTGATTGTTTTGTTGTGATTGATGTGTTTCAAAGGTAATAATAATTAGATGATTTGATGCATATTATGATGAGATGATTATTTTACTTGAGTGACTTTGATGCTATAGTATGATACTATTTAATTAAATATTTTGATATATCGTAAAGTGATTATGATACGGTTCTATTATGATTATTTGCGTGTTCTTCTTACTCATATTATGCTATTAACATGATTTCAAAACTCACCTCCTTCGTTGTTTGTGTTTGACTGGTTGAGCCTTGCGTTTGCGAAATCGCAGTTATTACAAGTTAATGAGTCTTGAAGTTCAAGTTTGGGAGGAACCTCGCTCTGATAAGTGATACCGGGAATAAATCAAGTAAGTTTTTAGAATTAAATCTAGTAATTATACTTAAATCAAGTTCATTGAGATTAAATTGTTTTATTTGAGTAATAAAATTTGAATTGTTGCTTGTGTGCTTTGAGAAACGTGATATCCTAAATTAGTTACAAAAGATTTTATTTTATTGAAAATATAATTTTATTCATCCGCTGCAAATCTTATAAGAATATGATATAAATTATTGTATATATTATTTTGAGATTTAGGGTGTCACATTTTTTTTTTGTAACACCCCGGCCATTCAGCCTTACTGGCTGTGTTACCTCACGAGCTTCTTGCACCCCCTTTCCTCAAATTGGAAATCCTTTCAAGTTTTTGCCTTCCGTGGGATTCGAGCCCGGTACCTAGGGGATAAGTACCGCCTCATCGCAATCCCACTACCAATTGAGCTGTTAAAATCTATGGTAACACAGCCGGTAACGCCGAATGGCCGGGGTGTTACACAATCGACTGATTTAAACCCAAAATACAGGTTTCACTAAAACCCTTTAAGAAAATTGATTTCCCAATCGATTTGCTTAGTAAAAACTTTTATTCTGAGTCAGACAATCGATTGACCAATTGATTCAATAATTGATTGGTTAGTTGATTTATTACTTGATTGATTAAAAACCTATTTTGATTTCATTTTTACTTGGCAAGTATTATATGAACGTTTAGCATATGGAAAACCCTTTTAATGTGCATGCTAAGTTGATAGGTTATTTTGTGCATTCAAAAACTTGAATGTTATTTGTTAATTGTTAATTTCGGTTGGTGACCCTTTACAACTATTGTGGAAATTTGTGCTTTGCCCTCAGATGAGAGCCAGGACAATCCTACCGGTTCGCACCTTGTGGATGGGAATGTAGTTGCAAACGCCTGACTAGAGCTATGTTAGGAGGATCTTGCGGGGAGCGTGAAGAGCACTCAGGGTGTATAGTTTTTTGTAGAATGATCAAATTAGGCTGACGTATAGGGACTAGATGTCATTCTTTTAGATTGTGTTTATTTTAAATTGGAAGACTGTACCTATACTAATATTGTCAGCATGACAGTTTGTTTTAGATAGGTCCCATGTACCACTTTTGACGTGTAAATACTTTGGATTCGTATTTCAAAAAACTATTCTGCTGTTTGTAAATTATGTCGACTTAATTGGCGTTGTGTTATGACTTAATTATTTATCCAAAGGTATTTCCTTATTATTTCTTTGTTTTATGAATTTGATTTTTAAAAAAATATCCAATCTCGCTGTTAAAAATCGGGGTGTTATAGGTCTAAATCACATTAAATTTTTTTTTCCCAAAAGAAATCACATTAAATGTGAATGAAAGTAATAATTATCCGTGTCAATCTCAATTGGTAAATCATATCTATTATTCATGTTGTACCAATCAATCTGCACATTGATTTTCTTCTCTAAACAAAAGAAAATTTTCAATTCATGTCAATGAACTCCTTAATGCAGTTGATCAAAGCAATAAGAGGATGATGAAGATGGAAACTCTTACAACCAAGGCTAAGGTTGACGTGGAATCAACTATGGGACGATACTTAAATAGTTTCCAAAACTAAGGCCATGATACATAGGAGCTCCATGAGACTAGCACATAATCCACCAAAACTAGCTTGACAAATAGAGTTGATTCCAAAACTAAGGCCATTGAAAAACCCAATAAATCATTCTCAATTTCCAATTTTGAGAATTCCACCAAAACAAGCTCGACAAATTTCATTGAGGGTACAACCATCGACATTAACCTTAATTATATGCTAATTAGGAGGAAGTCAAACAACAAGTCTATGTGGTTTCTACATATGAAAAAAGTTGAAGTACTGAAGTTTTATAACAAATATTGTTTTCAATTTTAATGTACAATTAGTCTCAATGATGTCTATGCAGTTTGGGTAGAGCATTTGTTAATGGATCAGCTAATTGAGGCTTGGAATGCACATCGATCAAGTTGAAAAAATCATAACAAACATTCACTCTAATAAAGTGTCACTCTATGTCTATATGCTTTCATCTCTTCTGTGTGGTTGAATTTGAGGCAAGATGTATAACTGACTAAAAACTATTAAATTTGGAAACTTGTATGTCAAAATCTCTAAGCAATTGTTTTAACCGATGTATTTCAGATGTCAAGGTTGCAACCTATATTCTTACTCTACAGAAGATCTAGCCGCTGTTGGCTTCTTTTTAGATTTCTAAGATATTATGGAATCACCAAGAAAGACACAAAATCATGTTGCTGACCTTCTAGTAGTAGTGCAACTCCCCCAATCTACATCTACATATGTAGAAACTTTTAGTGATGGAACTGTAGAAAACATAAGTCCTAATCTTGGAGATGTCCTAAGATACTATAAGATTTGGTCCACAATCATAAGATGCTTCTTGTTGGGCTTATTCATATAATAATTTAACTTGTTCACCGAGAAAGAAATATACGACCTTGAGTCAGTAAGAAACATGTATCCTCAAGATGCTGCATAGTATACTTTCTTTGACATATGTGTATACCCTATGACGATTTTGTAATTTATAATCCTAAAAAGTACTTTAGATCCCCTAGGACTTTGAGCTTGAAATGAATTTCTAAACTATGTTGAGTATGTTGTTGGAGCATGGACTAAATAGGACTTGCAAGTATAATGTCATCTACATAGATTAAGAGTATAACAAGAGTGACACCCAAACCTTTAGTAAACAAGGAGGAGACTACAATGCTTTTGGTGAATTCATGTTGCAAAATTATAGAGGAAAACATTGAAACACTATCTCGAAGCCTGTTGTAATCCATACAATGACTTATGAAGTCTACATGCCATATTCTTCTTCTCACCAACAAGTGAATAATTTGGTGGCAATTCCATTAATACCTTTTCATCTATTTTTCCATTCAAGAACACATTATTCACGTCTAATTGCAACAACTTCCAACCTTGTTGAGCTCCTGATGTAAGCAGTACTCTCATTGTGCTCAACTTTGCCACTGGTAATAATGTGCTTAAAAAATCTATGCAAACTTTCAATGCATATCCTTTTATCACCAATCTAGCTTTATGCTTGTCCAAAGTACCAACTACTGTGAATTTTGTCTTATAAACAACATTTGTAGTCATCTAAGTATGCTGGAACAACATGTCTTCTAGTGACTGGTCTGAGATTGATATGATTCTCACAATGTAGAAAGTCAACAATATTATATGTGGAATCATCATCATTTGCACAATTTTCATCATTAAATGGTGAAATATCTAGATCGTCATGATTAGCATAGCCATCAACAAACATGTGATCAGGAATTGGGGAAGGAATCACATTTGAAGGAAGGAAATTTGGTTCACTGTAACATTCTCTTAATTATTATTTAAAAATAATTAGAACCTACCAATATTGTTCAATATTATATTATGTGTGATAATTATTTGCTTTATTCGACTTATTGTTATTGGTGAAGTTATTAATAAGAATTATTAAATCAATGGAGAGTTTAAATATATATATATTATATGTAGATGTGTTTTTCTAGTACAAGAAGAAATTGGGCTAAGGGTTTGAGGTTTGGTGTGACCCAACCCACTTGAATGAGTAGAAATTTGAGTTATGTGTTTGTGACTTGCTTTTTATGATGTAGGTTAGCAAAAAAAAAAAAAGAACAAACAATCTATGTATAGTTAGAAAAAAAGGACATTTTATCGCTTTTATTCTTCATTAAGGCCCAACAATATCTAACCAACAATTTCCACTTTAAATTTCCCTAAGTCCACAATTTATGTATACTCACTAATAACAAACAAAAAGAATACTGAAACCCTAGCCACAATCACCTTCACACCTCCTTTCTTTGTGTATCCATAGCTTGGAACTTCTTCTCCTTGTGAACAACTTCGTGGGGCTTAAAGCTTTGTACTAAGAAGAAAATGGGCCAAGGTAAGGGTTTTTCCCCCACACAAATTATAGTTAGGACAATGGTTGAATGTCATGAAATAAATAATCGTGATTACTTATAATTTAAAAGGAATAAATGTAGACTAATATGTGATAAAATTGTAATTTTATGATGAATATGAAATAAAGTTAGAATTTTTACCATATATGTGATAAAGTTTTAACTTTTATTATGTATATTAGTTGGAGTGCAAATTTTCTTGTTATATATGATTAATTTTTAATTTTTATGGCCTATATGATATCAAGTTTTTATCGTTATGTGTATGTGGTGAAAGTCACAATTTTTATTATTATTTGTCTATGAATATACGATACTCATGATATGGACGTGTGTATGTGTTCTTAATGATATGTGAATATGTTGATGATTTTAAAAAGTGATTTTGAATGCATATGACATGATTCTTAGTGGGTTGTGTGAGAATATATCTATTTGATATTATATCTTAATGTCATGGCATATACATAATCGCGAGAGTTGTCATAGTGGCAGATTTGTTTTCCCCATTGGTATAAGTGATCTTTCTGTGTGGAAGTTGCCTTAGTGGCAAATTTATATTTGGATCATATAATTTTAGGAGCATTCATTATGCATATGTTTTGATATACAATTTACCGGTTTGCACATTATTTTCTTTTAAATCGGAAGATTTTACAGTTATATGTTTTGTGTGACCCTTCTATATGTCTTGCTTTGGTTTGATGTGGACGATGAAAAAATAATTGACCCTTACAACAATACTTTAGGAACTAATGAGTTTGAGGAGATTCAAGAGTAGTTAATGAGTATTGACGCGTGGCGAACATGGGGTAAACATGAGTTTTTTTTTTTTCAAGACGATTTTGTACAATACGCCAAACATAGCCTTTTACAGCGCTTTTTCAAAAAAAAAAAAAGCGCAGTGGAATCGAGCGCTGTAAAAGATACAACAACACTTTTTAAAAAGCGCTATAAATCTTGTAAATATAACGCGCGCTTGTTATGCACATTTTACAGCGCTTATCTCAACAAGCGTTGTAAAATGTGCATATAAAATTCTTATACTAGGTATGCATTTTACAACGCTTTTTAAAAAAAGAGCTGTAAAAGGCAGACCCAAAATTCATATATTTGGTGTACCTTTTACAGCTCTTTTTAAAAAAAGTGCTGTAAAAGGCAGATCCATAATTCATAGATTTGGTGTACCTTTTACAGCGCTTTTTAAAAAAAGCGCTGCAAAAGCTCAACCCATAATTCATATATTTGGTGTACTTTTTAAAACGTTGTAAATTAAATTTTCAAAAGCGCTTTTTAGCTTTTTATGGCATTTTTTTTATAAAGTGTTGTCTTTTATCTTTTTATCCAAAATTATTTTGAACCAGTTCACACAACACAACACAACCAGATACATATATATAACCCTGTAACACTGTAATTTACAATAAGCAATTCACACAATCAGATACATATATATAACCCTATAACAGTGTAATTTACAACCTAATTAACTACATATACATTGAACCTAATTTACAATATACATTGAACCTAATTTATAACCTAATTAACTACATATTCATATGTATGTTTATATATTGTCCTATATATGATCATCTACATATAATAACTAAAAAAATATACAGAATATAAACTAGCTAACATATAATATTCAGATCCCTTGCCCAGCAGCATGCTATTTCCCAGAAAATCAAATAATTTTCATTTCAAGCACATACTCACACCATTCTTCCTTTAATTCCATTAGATCTTCCTCAGAATATGATGGACTACAATTGTCAAAGTACTGCAATATAAAAATTGAACATATTATCTTAAGTTAGTATCAAATATATAGATAATTTATATATGAAAATCATATAATCAAAATACCGTACGATTTTTGGGATAATAGTTTTATTCTTGTCAACTGTAAGACCCATAGTTTTTAAATCCTAAATTATACAATTTTAGGGTATTTTGTGTGGAATTTCTTAGGTTGTTAGTCCAGTTTTTTGTATTGAGTGAGTTAAATGCCAAAAATATATTTTTAGAAATTGGACTAAAATTATTAGTCAAAAAATAATTTATTTACGTTACGAATGGTTTAATACCGGGCAATTTTGTTAAAAATATCTCGGGTTGCTGAAAATTGTATCTGACAATTGAGTTGCGACGAGAGTACATATTTTTATCAAAATAGTTTGAGATGTGAGTGAAGTGATGGATGTGAGAGTTATTAGATATTTATTGGTTTAGGTTTAATTATTATATATATATATATATATATATATATATATTATCATTATTAGTAATATATATATATGTATATATGTATAAGAAAAGGAAAGGAAGGAAAGCAGAAAGAAATAGAAAGGAAAAAGAAAAGAAAGAAAATGGAAGAAAATAAAGCAAAGAAAAAACGTTTTCCTCCTTTTTCCTCTGCCTCGCGTGAAAACCCACTTCTTCTCCCTCCTTCCACCTCCATTTTCGCTGCATCCTTTTGTTCAAGAGTAGAGACCCAAGGATTGTGGGTGAGTAGGAACAAATTTCCAGCTTCTTCCTCCTTCCCGGATTTGAAAACGGAGTAAGGGATTTCAAAACCGTCAAACACAAACCTCCCCTTTACATCTAGATCTAAGCTTTGTTTCACGAAGAGATAGAAGGGAAAGTTGCTCATTACCACGCTACGGTGCTAGGGGACAAACTTTGGAAGCGACGTTGCGAGCAAAGATTTTACCGGATTTACTCGCGGTACCTTAATCGCACGTTAAACCTAACGTGAAGGTAAGGGCTCCTTCCAAACTTTTAGTTTGCATTTAGGGACTTATTTGAGGTTGTGTGGAAAAGATTTTTGTTAGGGTTAAAGTAATGTTTCGTGAAAAATGAATTTAAACTCATTTATGTATGAATTTGAATAAATGAAACTTGTTGCGTTTGAGTGGTAGGTTGTGTTGATTTGTGTTCGTTGTATTTGACGTGTTCTTAATTTATATTGATGAAATTTGATATGTGTATGTTGGATTTTGTGGAGAAATCAATTGATGTATTCTGGTGTGAGTTGTTGATTGGATTTGATAATATGTTTGAGTTTGTTTTGTGTGGAATTTGAAAACCATTAAGTTAAATGAGTATTAAGAATGGGGAATCTCTTAATGTCTTGTTTACTTAATGTGTGTTTGTGAATATCGTTTCTGTTAAATGAGTATTAAGATTGGGGAATCTCTTAATGTCTTGTTTACTTAATGTGTGTTTGTGAAAATCGTTTAAGTTAAATTAGTATTAAGAATGGGGAATCTCTTAATGTCTTGTTTATTTAATGTTTGTTTTGGAAAATTGTTTAAGTTAAAAGAGTATTAAGAATGGGGAATCTCTTAATATTTCTGTTTGCTTAATGTTTGTTGTGAAAATCATTTAAGTGAAATGAGTATTAAGAATGGGGAATCTCTTAATGACATGTTTACTTAATGTTGTTGTGAAAATCGTTTAAGTTAAATGAGTATTAAAAATGGGGAATCTTTTAATATCTACATTTACTTAACGATTGTTGTGGATGGAGTCAGTGTATGCTAATGAATTTCATTTTGGTAAATTGTGCTGAGCCGTGATAGGTGGCACCTCGATAAACAGTACTGACCAGTGATAGATGGTACGTTTACGATTTACGTTTTTGGTAAGTTGTGCTGACCCGTGATAGGTGGCACCTCGGTAAGTAGTACTATGGCCTGTGATAGGCGGTACAATTATGATTTACGGCCCTTCAAGGAGGGTTTTGGTTTGGAATTCCGAGTCCATGCATTTTGGCATATACGCATTGCATTTGGGTGCTTGGCACACGAGTCGTGTTTTGATTCGAGTATATGATTGAGTGTTTGAACTTGAGATGTCATTGTGATTGTGATGATTTTACTAAGTGTTATGTATTGAATATCGTGTGAAAGTATGATGGATTGTAAAACTATTTCGATACCCAATTTGTCGTGGTAATTGTGTGGGAATTGCTAAGTGTTAAGATTTGGAGTTGTGTATGAATGTGATTGAGTTAGTTTATGTATTTTTGGATGAATTTACAGGGGAATCGATTTCCCCAATCGATTTGATGAGTTACAGAGACTTCGCCAATTAGCCAAAATCGATTTACCCAATCGATTTTGTAATATATTTTTCAAAACCATTTAGGAAATCGATTTAGCAAATCGATTGGATTCATTACAGGAGCTCAGCAAAATTGACGAAATCGATTTGGTAAATCAATTGGCTTCAATATAGGGGCTCAGTTTTTCATTCAATCTATTGATTTAAGCCCATAGTTCAGTTTTCACTAAAAACTTTCAAGAAATTGATTTCCCCAATCGATTGGCTTAGTAGAAATTCTTATTTTGAGTTAGATAATCGATTGCTCAATTGATTTATCAATGTTTTGGTTAGTTATGTATTACTTGATGGATTGAGAACTTTATTTTGATTTCATTTTTATTTGGCAAGTATTATATGAACTTTTAGCATATGGAAAACCCTTTTAAGGTGCATGCTAAGTTGAAAAGGTATTTTGTGCATCTAAAAACTTAAATGTTATGTGTAACTGTTAATTTCAGTTCGTGAACTTTTACAACTATTGTGGAAATATGAGCTTTGCCCTCAGATGAGAGCCAAGAAAATCCTACCGATTTGTACCATGCAGATGGGGATGTAGATGGGAATGCCTGACTGAAGCTATGTTAGGAGGATCTTACGGGGCGTGTGGAGATCACTCAGGGTGTATAGCTATAGTTTTTTTTTCTTGGTAGAATGATCAGATTAGGATGACATAGAGGGAACAAATGTCTTTCTTTTAGATTACGTTTATTTTGAACTAGAAAACTGTACCTTTACTAATATTTTCAGCATGACATCTTATTTGAATGGGTTCCTTGTATCATTTGTTGTTGTGTAAATACTTTGGATTCATATTTCGAAAGACTATTTCGTTGCGTATCAATTATAATGACTTAAATATTTATCCAAAGGTATCTCCTTATTTGTTTCTCTGTTTTATTTTAATTTCTTTTGAAAAAAAATACACCCTCGCTTTGAAAAACGGGGTGTTACATCAACAATCTCCTTCATGAATCTTGTAAGACCCATAATTTTAAAGTGTACTTTATCTATTTTAATTGATCTTGGTATTGAACTCAAGGGCTTTTTAGCCAAAGTTATTAATATTTTGGAGTTTATATAATCAAAAGGTATTTTGATGCTTGATTAAAATTACTCGTCGATAAATAAGTTAATTAACTGCGGTGAATCTTTTACGAATAGTGTTATGCGTTTTGGGTAAAAGAGTAATTTAATAAATATCTATAAAGTTGGAGATATTTGTTAATTATTATTATTAATATATATATATATATATATAAATATATATAGAAATGGAAAAGAAAGAAATAAGTAGAAGAGAAGTAGAAAGGAAAGAAAAAGAGAGAAAGGAAAAACAAAGGAAGGAAAATCAGAATTTCCTTCTTCCTCACTGCCTCGCGTGAACAAATTTCTTCCTCCCTCCATTGTTGCTCGTTTTTTGCTTTCTTTTCCTCCCTTAGAGTTCGAAATTGATAGTGGGTTATAGGACAAGGATTTCTCAACTTCACTCTTCCTCTTTGATTCGAAAACGGAGAAAAACGGTATTAGGGATTCAAACTCAAATCTCCCCGTTTCATCTAGATCTAAGCGTCATTTCAAGAAGTGATAGAAGGGAAAGTTGCTCACCACTACACTACGGTGCTAGTGAGCTAACTTTGGATAGGTGGCACCTCGGTAATTGGTACTTTGGCCTGCGATAGGCGGTACAATTATGATTTACGGCCCTTCGAGGAGGGTTTTGGTTTGGAATTCCGAGTCCATGCATTTTGGCATATACGCATTGCATTAGGGTGCTCGGCACACGAGTCGTGGTTGATCCAAATTATGATGGTGTTGATTTTGCTAAGTGTTATGGTTTGAAATTATGTGTAAGTGTGTTTTGATTCTGATTGTGATTTTGTTGATTGCACTAAGAGTTATGTTTTGGAATTGTGTGATAGTATGTTAGGTTGTAAAAACATTTTCGAAACTCATAATGACGTGGTGCTTGTATGGGTATTGCTAAGTGTTAAGGTTTGGAGTGGTGTTTGTATGTGATTGAGTTAGTTTATGTATTTTTGAAAGAATACACATGGAAATCGATTTACCCAATTGATTTGATGAGTTACAGGGGCCCTGTCATTCACGAAATCGATTTACCCAATCGATTTTGTAAGAAGTATTTCAAAATCATTTAAGAAATCGATTTGGTAAATCGATTTGGATACAATTGGATTCAAGTCAGGGGCTTCGTTTTCCCGAAATCGATTTACCCAATCGATTGGATTCAATACAGGGGCTCTGTCTGTCTGTCAATCGATTTACCCAATCGATTGAGTCAATCGATTTACCCAATCGATTGAGTCAATCGATTTACCCAATCGATTGAGTCAATCGATTTACCCAATCGATTGATTTAAGCCCAGAGTTCAGTTTTCACTAAAAACTTTCAGGAAATTGATTTCCCCAATCGATTGGTTCAGTGGGAAATCTTATGTTGAGTTTGATAATTGATTTCTCTATTGATTTATCAATGCTTTGTTCAGTTATGTATTACTTGATGGATTGATAACTCTATTTGATGTCATTTACATTTGGCAAGCTTTACATGAACTTTTAGCATGTGGAAAAACCCATCTAATATGTTTGATAAATTGAAAAGGTTATTTGTGCATTGAAAAGTTAAAATGTTATGTGTTAACTGTTAATTTCGGTTGGTGACCCTTTACAACTATTGTGGAAATCTGGGCTTTGCCCTCAGATGAGAGTCAGGATGATCCTACCGGTACGTACCCTCCGGAAGGGAATGTGGATGGGAGTGCTTGATTGGAGCTACGTTAGGAGAACCTCACGGGGCGCGTGGAGATTACTCAAGGCGTATAGTTTTTTTGGTTATGTATAGAATGATCAGACTAGGTTGTCACTCAGGACACATATGTCCTTCTTTTTGGCTACTTTTATTGTAAAGTTGAAAGGATGTACATGTACTATTGCTGACACCAGGACATGCCCTGGATTTATATTTTGAAAAACTTTTCCGCTGCTTGTAAATTTTAATGACTTAGTTATATATCCAAAGGTTTTATTTTATTAATTTGCTCGGTTTTATTTATTTCCTTGTTGTATTTTTAATTTCTTTCGAAAACAAAAATACACCCTCGCTTTGAAAAATGGGGTGTTACATTGTGGTATCAGAGCCTTGGTTTGGTTTTCTTTGGGGGCTGTGGAACCTTTAATTATAGATTGTAGGGTAGGAGTTGTTGTCTGATCATGTGTCGGTTTAGGTGGTTTGAGTTGTCAAGTTCAGAATAATTATTATGTGCTGATGTGGTCGGAAGTTATTTTTGGAATTATTGAAGTAGTGTTAAGACTCTACTTGATGATGGTTTTATAGGAAAACCATGCCGCCAAGGAGGAATGACGTTCCGAGAGCCAATGCCAATAGGGATGATCGGATGGCGGAGGCTATGAATAACATGGCCGCTTCTGTTGCTGCACAGACTGCTGCCAAGACTCAACGTGACCTCGAAAAGAGGGAAAGAGAGATTCGTGCTGCGGAGTCAAGAGGGCTAGAAGACTTCCGTCGTTACAATCCTCCTAAGTTTAAGGGGGATGAGAACTCAGAGAAAGCGGATCAGTGGATCCAAGAAGTGGAGAAGATCTTCGAAATGATTAACTGTCAGGCGGAAGTGAAGGTTAACTATGCCACTTACATGCTATTGGGGGATGCTGAGTACTGGTGGAGGAGTGTAAAACTATTGATGAGATCAGCTCACGAGGAGGTGAACTGGGAATCATTCAAGAGGAAGTTTTTAGACAAATACTTCCCGATGAGTACCAGGACTAAATTGGGCGACGATTTCCTGAAACTGCATCAGGGGAACATGACAGTGGGCGAATATGCCGCTAAATTTGAATCGCTTTCAAGGCATTTTCGGTTTTTCCGTGAAGAGATTGATGAACCATTCATGTGTCATCGCTTCCAAGACGGACTAAAGTATGAGATTCAAGACTCTGTCTTGCCCTTGGGAATTCAACGTTTCCAAGCCCTTGTGGAGAAATGTAGGGAAGTTGAGGATATGAAGAACAAGAGGGCTAGCCGAGGAGGAAATTTTAATGCAGGAGGGCCCAGTCGGGTGAAATATTAGAACAACTAAGGGAAACAAGTTGCAAAACCATATGATCGACCACGAACTAACAACAGTGGGCAGAATCGCCCAGGGAACCAGAATTTTGGGAGACAATTGGGGTGAGTGGTTCGATGTTTCCGATGTGGGGAAGATGGACATTATGCTAACGCCTGTACCCCTAATACTCTCACCTGCTACAATTGTCAGAAGCCAGGACACATGGCAAAGGATTGCACGGCTCCGAAGGCGGAACCAGTTGTGAATGTAGCTAGGGCTACTCGTCCTACGGCTAGAGGGCGCATTTATTGTGTGAGTGCTGAAGAGGGGAATCCATCTAGCAATTTGATTCAGCGTGATTGTGAGATTGCAGGTAACACTCTAACTGCACTTTTTGACTCGGGGGCATCCCATTCCTTCATTGCTATGGATTGTGTGAATCGTTTGAAGCTATCTGTGTCTGCTTTACCTTTTGATTTGGTTGTTTCCACGCCTGCTAAGACGTTGACAGTAAATTCTGCATGTTTACATTGTCAAATAACTATTCAGAATAGGGATTTCTTGGTTAATTTGATTTGTTTACCACTACAATCACTCGGGGTCATCCTCGATATGGATTGGATGTCGTATCACTATGTGATCTTAGACTGTGCTCGCAAATTGGTTCTTTTCCCCAAACCAGGAGTTGTTAAGTATTTAGCCGCTAACAAACTCCGAGTGTCGCTAAGTGAAGGGACTCATGAGTTTTTGTCTCTGGCCCATGTGGAGGCAAAGATAAATGTGAACATAGATGATGTGATGCTTGTCAATGAGTACCGAGATGTATTTCCAACGGAAATTCCAAGATTGCCACCGGTAAGAGGAGTGGAATTATTCATTGATTTGCACCCAGGAACGGGACCAATTTCGATTGCACCGTACCGAATGTCACCATTGGAATTAAATGAGCTCAAAGGTCAAATTGAAGATTTGTTGAAGAGGAAATTTATTAGACCAAGCGTATTGCCATGGGGAACTCCAATTTTACTAGTTAAGAAGAAGGACGGAAGCTCACGCTTATGCGTGGATTATAGACAGCTTAATAAGGCAACTATTAAGAATCGTTATCCTTTGCCACGCATCGATGATTTAATGGATCAATTGAGAGGGGCAGCGATATTCTCGAAGATTGACTTGAAGTCGGGTTACCATCAGATTCGAGTAAGGGAAGGAGATATTCAGAAAACCGCATTCAGAACCCGTTATGGGCATTATGAATATCTGGTTATGCCGTTTGGAGTTACCAATGCACCGGCAATTTTCATGGACTACATGAATAGAATCTTTAGTCCATTCATTGATAAGTTTGTTGTGGTGTTCATTGATGATATATTGTTTTATTCAAAAACTGAAGAAGAGCATGGAGAACACTTACGTCAAGTTCTTGAGATTTTACGCAAGAAGCAATTGTATGCCAATTTGTCAAAGTGTGAATTTTGGCTAGAAAAGGTGAATTTCTTGGGACATGTGATAACCAAGGAAGGAATCGTTGTAGATCCGGCCAAGATTGAGGCGGTCCTTGCTTGGAAACAGCCTCAGACTGTCACGGACATACGAAGTTTTGTAGGGCTGGCAGGGTACTACAGGAGATTTATTGAAGGTTTTGCTAAGATTGTGTCCCCATTGACACATCTTACTAGAAAGGATCAACCGTTCGCATGGACAGAGAAGTGTGAGGAAAATTTTCAGTTACTTAAGACAAAATTGACAACCTCACCAGTGTTGGTGTTACCGCAATCAGATGAACCCTATGAAGTTTATTGAGATGCGTCTCACCAAGGGTTGGGATGTGTGCTGATGCAACACAAGAAAGCTGTAGCTTATGCCTCCTGGCAATTGAAGATTCATGAGAGAAACTATCCTACTCATGATTTGGAGCTTGCTGCGGTTGTTTTTGCATTGAAGATCTGGAGGCACTACTTATATGGGTGCACGTTCATCGTGTTTAGTGACCATAAGAGTTTGAAATATTTGACTGATCAGAAGGAATTGAACATGCGTCAGAGAAGATGGATGGAAACTCTCAAGGATTTTGATTTCACACTATAGTACCACCCTGGGAAGGCCAATGTAGTGGCTGATGCATTGAGTAGAAGAAGTGTATCGGTGTCTTCAATAATTATGGCTAGACAACAAGAGTTGTGGGAAGCTTTTCGAGACCTACACTTGAATGTAGAGTTTGCACCGGGAATTTTGAGACTCGGAATGATTAAGATTTCGAGTGGACTACTTGAAGACATTGCAAATTCTCAAAATGACATCTTAATTCAGGAGAAGAGGAACCTAATAGTGCAAGGGAAGACAACAGAGTTCAAAATTGGAGCAGATAATATTCTACGATGTAATGGTAGGATTTGTGTACCAGAAATTACGGATATGAGGAAAACAATTTTAGAAGAGGCTCATAAGAGCAAGTTGAGTATTCATCCTGGAGCAACAAAGATGTATCAAGATTTGAGAAAGAATTATTGGTGGCCAGGAATGAAGAAACATGTAGCGGAGTATGTATCGACTTGTCTGACTTGTCAGAAAGCGAAGGTGGAACATCAGCGACCTGCTGGGATGTTGCAACCTTTAGATATACCTGAATGGAAGTGGGACAGCATTTCCATGGATTTTATAACTGGATTGCCTAAAACAAGGAGAAAGAATGATTCTATATGGGTGATAGTAGATCGATTGACTAAATCCGCACACTTTTTGCCAGTGAAGACCACTTATAAGGTAGACCAGTTAACGGAGATCTACATTGCTGAAATTGTGAGGTTACACGGGGTACCATCGAGTATTGTATCAGACCGAGATCCGAAGTCCACCTCACATTTTTGGGGAGCATTTCACGAAGCGTTGGGAACGAAACTACGGTTGAGTTCAGCTTACCATCCACAAACGGACGGACAGACTGAAAGGACGAATCAGTCCCTAGAAGATCTGTTGAGAGCATGTGTATTAGATGATCGAGGAAGTTGGGATGATGTACTTCCATTGATTGAGTTCACCTACAACAATAGTTTCACGCGAGTATTGGAATGGCGCCATATGAGGCTTTATACAGGCGCAAGTGTCAAACGCCCTTGTGTTGGTATAAGGACGGTGAAAATATGATCGTCGGACTAGAGATGGTGCAACAGACTACAGCTAAGGTGAGGAAAATCTAGGAGAAAATGAAGACTTCACAGGATCGTCAGAAGAGTTATGCGGACAAGCGTCGCAGACTTTTGGAATTCGAACAGGGTGACCATGTATTTCTGAGAGTCACACCTACTACTGGAGTTGGTAGAGCATTGAAATCGAAGAAGTTGACTCCGAAATTCATTGGACCATATCAGATTTCTGCACGAATTGGGCCCGTTGCTTATCGGATTGCATTACCTCCGATACTGTCCAATATCCATGATGTGTTTCATGTGTCACAATTGAGGAAATATCTTGCAGATCCAACTCATGTGATCGAACCAGACACAATCCAGCTAAAGGATAACTTGTCATTCGAAGTACCACCGGTGAGAATTGATGACAGGAAGATCAAGCGATTGAGGACCAAGGATGTTTCGTTAGTCAAAGTGATATGGAACCCAATTACTGGAGATGCGACTTGGGAACTGGAGAATAAGATGAGAGAACAACACCCATAGCTATTTATCGACGCATAGTTTCGAGGACGAAACTAATTTTAGGGGGGTAGTAATGTAAGACCCATAATTTTAAAGTGTACTTTATGTATTTTAATGGATCTTGGTATTGAACTCAGGGGCTTTTTAGCCAAAGTTATTAATATTTTGGAGTTTATATAATCAAAAGTTATTTTGATGCTTGATTAAAATTACTCGTCGATAAATAAGTTAATTAACTGCGGTGAATCTTTTACGAATAGTTTTATTCGTTTTGGGTAAAAGAGTAATTTAATAAATATCTATAAAGTTGGAGATATTTGTTAATTATTATTAATATATATATAGAAAAGGAAAAGAAAGAAATAAGGAGAAGAGACGAAGAAAGGAAAGAAAAAGAGAGAAAGGAAAAACAAAGGAAGGAAAATCAGAATTTCCTTCTTCCTCACTGCCTCGCGTGAACATATTTCTTCCTCCCTCCATTGTTGCTCGTTTTTGCTTTCTTTTCCTCCCTTAGAGTTCGAAATTGATAGTGGGTTATAGGACAAGGATTTCTCAACTTCACTCTTCCTCTTTGATTCGAAAACGGAGAAAAACGGTATTAGGGTTATATGAAACTTGTTGTGTTTGAGTGATGGATTATGTTGATTTGTGTTCGTTGTTTTGACGTATTCTAAATTGATAACTGATGAAATTTGAGTTTGTTTTGTGTGGTTTGTGTGGAAAATGATTTGGAATGAAGTAGGGATTGATTGTGAAAGTATGTGTGAGTTTGTTTTGTGTGGTTTGTGTGGAAAACGATTTGGAATGAAGTAGGGATTGATTGTGAAAGTATGTGAAAGTTGGTTTTGTGTGGAATTTGAAAACCATTAAGTTAAACGAGTATTAAGAATGGGGAATATCTTAATGTCTTGTTTACTTAATGTGAGTTTGTGAAAATCGTTTAAGTTAAATGAGAATTAAGAATGGGGAATCTCTTAATGTCTCGTTTACTTAATGTTGTTTTGATAATCGTTTAAGTTAACTGGGCGTTAAGAATGGGGAATCTCTTAATGTCTTAGTTACTTAACGTTGCTTGAAAATCGTTTAAGTTAACTGAGCGTTAAGAATGGGGAATCTCTTAATGTCTTGGTTACTTAATGTTTGTTTTTGAAAATCGTTTCAGTTAAATGAGTATTAAGAATGGGGAATCTCTTAATGTCTTATTTACTGAATGTTTTGTTGTGGGAATCGTTTAAGTAAAAAGTATATTAAGAATGGGGAATCTCTTAATATGTCTGTGTGCTTAATGTTTGGCGTGAAAATCGTTTAAGTCAAATGAGTGTTAAAAATGGGGAATCTTTTAATAACTGCATTCGCTTAACGATTGTTGTGAATGGAGTCAGTATACGCTCATGCATTTTCATGCTTTTTGTAAATCGTGCAGACCCGTGATAGGTTGCACCTTGATAAATAGTATTTTGGCCTGTGATAGGCGGTACATTTATGATTTACGTTTTTGTAAGTTGTGCAGACCCGTGATAGGTGGCACCTTGGTAAATAGTACTTTGGCCCGTGATAGGCGGTACATTTACGACTTACGGTTTTTTGTAAATTGTGCAGACCCGTGATAGGTGGCAGCTCGGTAAAGAGTACTTTGGCCTGTGATAGGCGGTACCTTTACAATTTACGTTCTTTTTAGTAAGCCGTGCAGACCCGTGATAGGTGGCACCTTGGTAAACGATACGGGCCCGTGATAGGCAGTACGTTTATGGTTTACGCTTTTTAGTAAATCGTGCAGACCCGTGATAGGTGGCACCTCGGTAATTGGTACTTTGGCCTGCGATAGGCGGTACAATTATGATTTACGGCCCTACGAGGAGGGTTTTGGTTTGGAATTCCGAGTCCATGCATTTTGGCATATAAGCATTGCATTAGGGTGCTCGGCACACGAGTCGTGGTTGATCCAAATTATGATGGTGTTGATTTTGCTAAGTGTTATGGTTTGAAATTATGTGTAAGTGTGTTTTGATTCATATTGTGATTTCGTTGATTGCACTAAGAGTTATGTTTTGGAATTGTGAGATAGTATGTTAGGTTGTAAAAACGTTTTCGAAACTCATAATGACGTGGTGCTTGTATGGGTATTGCTAAGTGTTAAGGTTTGGAGTGGTGTTTGTATGTGATTGAGTTAGTTTATGTATTTGTGAAAGAATACACAGGGAAATCGATTTGATGAGTTACAGGGGCCCTGTCATTCACGAAATCGATTTACCCAATCGATTTTGTAAGAAGTATTTCAAAATCATTTAAGAAATCGATTTGGATACCATTGGATTCAAGTCAGGGGCTTCGTTTTCCCGAAATCGATTTACCCAATCGATTGGATTCAATACAGGGGCTCTGTCTATCTGTCAATCGATTTACCCAAATGATTGAGTCAATCGATTTACCCAATCGATTGATTTAAGCCCAGAGTTCAGTTTTCACTAAAAACTTTCAGGAAATTGATTTCCGCAATCGATTGGTTCAGTGGGAAATCTTATGTTGAGTTTGATAATTGATTTCTCAATTGATTTATCAATGCTTTGTTCAGTTATGTATTACTTGATGGATTGATAACTCTATTTGATGTCATTTACATTTGGCAAGCTTTACATGAACTTTTAGCATGTGGAAAAACTCATCTAATATGTTTGATAAATTGAAAAGGTTATTTGTGCATTGAAAAGTTTAAATGTTATGTGTTAACTGTTAATTTCGGTTGGTGACCCTTTACAACTATTGTGGAAATCTGGGCTTTGCCCTCAGATGAGAGTCAGGATGATCCTACCGGTACGTACCCTCCGGAAGGGAATGTGGATGGGAGTGCTTGATTGGAGCTACGTTAGGAGAATCTCACGGGGCGCGTGGAGATTACTCAAGGCATATAGTTTTTTTGGTTATGTATAGAATGATCAGACTAGGTTGTCACTCAAGACACATATGTCCTTCTTTTGGGCTACTTTTATTGTAAAGTTGAAAGGATGTACATGTACTATTGCTGACAGCAGGACATGCCTTGGATTTATATTTTGTAAAACTTTTCCGCTACTTGTAAATTTTAATGACTTAGTTATATATCCAAAGGTTTTATTTTATTAATTTGCTCGGTTTTAATTATTTCCTTGTTGTATTTTTAATTTCTTTCGAAAAAAAAATACACCCTCGCTTTGAAAAACGGGGTGTTACAAATCTCAATACGTAGTACCCACAGTTGATGTGGTTTGTTTGAAGAGGGCACTTTATTGGTATCCATGTAATGTTATTAGACTTTTGCTTCGACACTGTAGCACCTCTTTGAGCTCGAAAAACTTTTAAGGCACTATCGAATGAATAAATGTGATTATTTTAGCATGAACAAACACATTATTTATATATTTATATACGAAATAAATGAATATTACTTACGTGTCGAACATAGTCTTTATTTTTGAGTGATTGTTGTAATTGCCATGCACGGGATTCAAATAGTATATAACTTCAGAGACCGCATTGATTGCGAATAGCACCCAATGTGCCCTACAACAACAAAAAATGGTTAAGCAATTTTGTTTATACACAAGTAATAAATTAAATTCTCATCAATTAAAAAAATAAAATTACATACCCTGAATTATATGGTGCGAAGAACAATTTATCCTTTCCTATATTCCTAATAACATATCTACAATGTATTTCTTTACACGAAACATTGTGTAGTCTAACTCCCATATGCGCTCGATAACCCCAAAATATGATAGATTTGCATATATTTGGTTTTTGTCTTTTGCACTTGAGACATGCATCGCTTCAGCTACGAGAGTGACTCCACTATTTTGCATAGTGGTCTAATCATCTTGTTCTTTGGTATAAAATGTGTAGCCGTTAATAACATAACCAGTGTAAGAAAAGACATGTAAGCTTGGACCATTTGCTAGCCACCTCAATCTTTGTGAAATTGATCTGGGGTCTATATCAAATTTTGACTTTATGTGATTTTTTAACCATGTTATAAAACTTCGATTGTGCTCTCGAGTTATCCAATTTTGATTCCTATTCATGTTCAAACGAGATAACTGATCCATGTGTATTGTAACATACGGTTGAACCTCATCATCATTGTGCAGAACATACAATTGTGTCTGCTCCCATTTTGATCTTGATATAGTCAGTAGTCTCCTTCCAATTATCCCTTCTCCTGATATTCTTCCCGAATGACGAGACATGGGAAGCCCTATCGATTCAACATTGGACAGATATTCAGTACAAAATTCAGCAGCCTCTTCAACAATGTATCGTTCAGAAATACAACCTTCTGGTCGAGAGATTCCAACACGACTACAGCCAATTCGTTTTCCGACACGACTACTTCCATTGTTTGGAGGTAGATATGTGCGATTTCCTTTCTTTACTAGAGCCAATTTATTTCTTATTCCCATATCGACCAAGTCCAATCTTGCGTTGATGCCATCATTAGACTTTCCTGGAACATTGAGTAATGTACCAATAACACTATGAAATACTTTTTTTTCAATATGCATCACATCGAGGAAATGTCTTATATACAATGACTTCCAATATGCCAATTCAAAGAAAATTGAATTTTTCTTCCACCCAGTTTTGACCAGCTCTCCCGCAAAAGGTTTGCCAAATTTATTGGTCAAACCTTGTACTTTTTCATGTATTTGATATACAGTCGGTGCTAAAGGAGCTTTACCTTCCTCTAATTTTCCATTGAATGCATTTCTCCACCCATGATACTGATGACTATAAGGTAAAAATCTACAATGTCTAAGAAACACATTCTTCTTACAATGTTTCAACCGCATCCAATTTGTACTCTCTTCACATATAAGACATGCACACTGACCTTTAATGCTATATCCTAATAAATTACCATATGCTGGAAAATCATTAATTGTGCCGAACAACATAGCCGTCAAATTGAAACATTCTTTCTTATACCTATCATAAACTTCCACACCTGTCTCCCACATACGTTTTAAATCTTCGAATAAAGGAGTCAAGTATACGTCGATATCATTCCCCGGTTGTTTGGATCCAGAAATTAACAGAGACAACATCATAAACTTACGCTTCATTCATAACCATGGAGGTAGGTTATATATTACCAAAATCACAGGCCACGTGCTATGTGACATGCTTTGAAGACCATGTGGATTCATTCAATCAGTAGAAAGTGAAAGTCTTAGATTTCTTGACTCTATCCCGAATTCAGGATACTCGTGATCAATTTTTGCCTATTGTGGGGAATCTACAGGGTGTCGAAACATTCCATCTCTAATTCTTTCATCTGCATGCCATGTCAAGTGTTTTCAATCTTCTTCATTGCGATACATGCGCCTAAATCTTGGTATTATTGGAAAATACCACACGACTTTTGCTCGAGTAGATTCTTTCTTCTTATATCGAGAGACATTGCATTTCGGGCACGCCTTAAGTAGTTCATATTCATTTCGAAATAAAATGAAATCGTTAGGACACATATGAATCCTTTTGTAACTCATGCCAATAGAACACAAAATCCGTTTAGCCTCGTAGGTTCGACTGGGAAGTTCATTATCATCTGGAAACATATCTTTTATGAGTGTTAATAATTCTGTAAAGCGCTTATCAGACCATCCATTACTCGCTTTTAAGTTGTACAATTTTAATATCGCCGACAGTCTTGTGAATTTAGTACAACCATTATGTAATTCTTTCTCTGCATCATTCAACAAACTTTCAAACATTTTAGGACAATCTCGAAGATCTTCTTCAACTGCTTTTGCAATCTCATCAACTCGGTCCGGCTCACATGTATCTGTATCGAAGTCAGTTGAAGCATATGTCGAAATATTCTCAAAATTAATGTTTCCTTTTTTTTCTCACCATGTCTTATCCAACATGTGTAGCTTTGATCAATTCCATTACATACTAGATGTCCTTCTAATTCATCTTCTCTAACACGTTTTCCAAAACAAAATTTTAAACAAGGACAAACTACTACTCTATTTGGATCTTTTGCATTCTTCACTCCAAACTCAACAAACTCCTTCACTCCAATTTCATACTCTTTTGACAATCGATTGGTAGACACTCATTTCCTATCCATATTATAAGACCTATATAAATGCAATTACAAAAATAATAAGCTTTCAAAACATATCAACAAGTTTCAAAAAGAAACCAATATCAACTAACAATTTCAAAATAGAACAGATCATGTGGTATGAGTTTTCGACTAGTAGAAAAGATTTAATATATATATATATATATAATAATTTCAAAACAGAATAGATAATGTGGTATGAATTTTGAATTTGACAAAAACAAATTAAAAAATACCAGAGACAACGTAGATGGCCGCACAGTACGTAGAGGATATGAGGGTTCCCAGAGTAGAACAAAGCGCACGTATTTAATTATTTGAAAGATGTAGAGGATATAATTATTTGAAAGATGTATTTTACAGCGCTTGTGAAAAAAGCATTGTAATAGGTAGTTAAATTCAATGAAAGCGCATGTATTTTACAGCGCTTGTGAAAAAAGTGCTGTAATAGGTGGTTAAATTATTTTAAAGCGCATGTACTTTACAGCGCTTGTGAAAAAAGCGCTGTAATAGGTAGTTCAATTATTCACAAGCGCATGTATCTTACAATGCTTGTGTAAAAAGCGTTGTAAAATAATACGAAAAAACGCTTCATTTTACAGCGCTTTTCTGGAAAGCGCTGTAAAAGCCTTATAACGTTATGCACAAACGTTATATGGCCCTACAACAGTGCTTTTTTTACAGCGCTTGTGTTTAGCAAGCGCTGTAAAAGGGGCGCTGTTAAATGTTATTTTTGGCGTAGTGTGTAATAATAGAATTTTCCAATACTTCTAAATTCTTTTAATCTTTTGTCACAAACTTTTAAAATATACTAGAATTTTATAAATACGGAAGTGGTTCCCCTTCACTAAGAATAATTGTCTTTATATGTTTTAAATTTTGAATAAATATTTTCTTAATGATATTAAATAACTTGACTGCTACTAATTATTTAAAATGAAAAAATGTTAAGGATTAAAAAAAATCGTAAAGTTTTCTAAGAAATAAATATTTTTTACGTTACCAAGAATTTAATACCAGGCAATTTTGTTAAAATACCTCGGGTTGCTCAAAATTGTATCTATCAACTAAGTTGCGACGAAAGTTGTTATTTTTAACAAAAAAATAGTTTGAAAAGCGATGGGTGAAATGGTAATTTTATAAATTATCTAGATATTTTTAGATATTTGTGGTTTGATTTTAATAATATATATATATATATAATATATATTATTAGTTTAAGTATATATATTTATATATATAAAAAGTAATGTATATTTATATATATATATATATATTAGAAAGCAAGCAAACAGATAGAAACAGAAAAGCTCGTTCTTCCTTCTTCCTCCATCGCTGTTTCTAGACTTAAGTTATTGTTCAATGTACTTGATTGAAAATGTAAGGTCATTTTCCCTAAAGAATTCAGTGAAGTTAAAAGTAAATAGAAAACAACTTTATTTTACATTTTCTTGCCTTTTCTCTATTATGTTGAACTTTTTGTATACTATCAATAATTGTTAATGGGTTTACGTTTCTTTATTAAGATAATTCCAATTCTATGCTTCCAGCGTCTACTTTGGTATGCATATTTGTAACACCCCGATTTGAAAAGCGACAGTCTATTATTTTTTTTTTCTAAAACAAAATCATTTAACAAACAAATAAATAAGGTAATACCTTTGGATAAATATTTAAGTCATTATAATTTAAAAGCAACGAAATAGTTTTTCGAAATATGAATCCAAAGTATTTACACATCAAAAAGTGGAACATGGAATCCATCGAAAATAACATGTCATGCTTATAATATTAGTACACGTACAGTCTTCCAATTTAAAATAAACGCAATCCAAAAGAAAGACATTTGTTCCCTCCATGTCAACCTAATCTGATCATTCTACAAACAAACAAAAAAAACTATACGCCCTGAGTGATCTCCACGCGCCCCGTAAGATCATCTTAACATAGCTCCAATCAGGCATTCCCATCTACATTCCCATCCATAGGGTACAAACCGATAGGATTGTCCTGGCTCTCATCTGAGGGCAAAGCCCAGATTCCACAATAGTTGTAAAAGGTCACGAACCGAAATTAACATTTAACACATAACATTTAAGTTTTTAAATGCACAAAATAACCTTTCAACTTAGCATGCACCTTAAAAGGGTTTTACATAAGCTAAAAATTCATATAATACTTGCCAAATAAAAATGAAATCAAAATAAGGCTTTTAATCAATCAAGTAATAAATAAATGACCAATCCATTGATGAATCAATTGAGCAATCGATGATCTAACTCAGAGTAAGAGTTTCTACTAAGAAAATAGATTGGGAAATCGATTTCTTGAAGGTTTTTAGTGAAACCTGTACTCTTGGCCTAAATCAATCGATTGGGCAATCGATTGAATGAAGAGCTGAGCCCCTGTAATAAATGCAATCGATTGGCAAATCGATTTTGACCAATTAGTTGAGCTACTGTAATAGCCCAAATCAATTGGCAAATCGATTAGCTCAATATCTTTTCAAGATTCAACAAAATAGGAGACACAACAATCGATTGGGAAATCGATTTCTTAATTGCTTTTATGAATCATATTAACAAAATCGATTGGAACATCGATTTTGTCAAAATAGCTGAGCTCCTGTAATACATCAAATTGATTGGCAAATCAATTTTTATAAATGGCTTTTCACGGAATTGATTTCCCTGAATGTTTTTCTAAAACTACATAAAATAACTCAATCACATTCACACACAACTCCAAAACATAACACTTAGCAATCTCAACACAATCACCACGACAACTTTAGTTTTGAAATAGTTTTACAATCAATCACACTTACACACAATATCAATACATAACACTTAGCCATTTCAACACAATTACCACGACATCTCAAGTTCAAACACTCAATCATGAACTTGAATCAAACACGACTAGTGTGCCAAGCACCCTAATGCAATGCGTATATGCCAAAATGCATGGACATGGAAATCCAAACCGAAACCCTCCTCGAAGGGCCGTAAATCATAATTGTACCGCCTATTGCAGGCCGAAGTACCAATTACCAAGGTGCCACCTATCACGTGTCTGCACGATTTACTAAAAAGCGTAAACCATAAATGTAATGCCTATCACGGGCCCGTACCGTTTACCGAGGTGCCACCTATCACGGGTCTGCACGGTTTAGTAAAAAGAAACGTAAATCGTAAATGTACCGCCTATCACAGGCCAAAGTACTATTTACCAAGGTGCCACCTATCACGGGTCTGCACAATTTATAAAAAACCGTAAATCGTAAATCTACCGCCTATCACGGGCCAAAGTACTATTTACCAAGGTGCCACCTATCATGGGTCTGCACAATTTACAAAAACGTAAATCATAAATGTACCGCCTATCACAGGCCAAAGTACTATTTATCAAGGTGCCACCTATCAAGGGTCTGCACGATTTACAAAAAGAATGAAAATGCATGAGCATACTCTCACTCCATCCACGACAATCGTTAAGCAAATGCAGATATTAAAAGATTCCCCATTCTTAATACTCGTTTAACTCTAATGGTTTTCAAATTCCACACAAAACATACTCAAACATATTCACAATTTCAATCCACAATTCACACCAAAACACATCAATTCATTTCTCCACAAAATCCAACCATACACATATAAAAAATTTCATAAGCATTAATTATGAACACGTCAAATAAGAAGAACACAAATCATCACAACGTACCACTCAGACACATCAAATTTCATTTCCTCAAAATCATACAATGATGAGTTAAATTCATTTTCCCCCAAATCAATACTTCAACCCCAACAAAATTGTTTTCCACACAACCACAGATAAGTCCCTAAATGCAAACTAAAAGTTTGGAAGAAGCCCTTACCTTCACGTTAGCTTTAACGTGCGATTATGATACCGCGAGTAAATCCGATAAAATTTCCGCTCGCGACGTCGCTTCCATAGTTGGTTCCCTACCACCGTAGCATGGTAGTGAGCAACTTTCCTTTCTATCTCTTCGTGAAACAAAGCTTAGATCTAGATGAAACATGGAGGTTTGTGTTCGACGATTTTGAAATCTCTAACTCCGTTTTCGAATCCGGGAAGGAGGAAGAAGCTGGGAATTTGATCTTTCTCACCCACTAAGCCTTGGGTTTCTTTTCTTGAACTAAAAGGAAGGGAGGGAGTTTCACGCGAGGCAGGGAGAGGAAGGAGACAAAAATGTTTTCTTTCTTTCTCTTTTCCTTTCTTCCTTTTTCCTTCCTTTCTATTTCTTTTTTTTT
>JBBPBT010000373.1:137824-201960 GCA_037974875.1 Cicer bijugum
AAATCGATTGGACAATCGATTGAGCTGTTTTATTACATTACTTAATCGATTGGTAAATCAATTTGTTTGTTGTTTTTCAGAAACTATATAAACGTCTTTCAATCACTTCTTCTCATAATTCTGATACACATCTCATACACATTACACATATCTCTCATAACCTTTGAAATAACTTTGAATAACATTTGCTATGTCTTTTTGATAACCAGACCCAACAATTATTGATGATCAATAGAGAGCTGAAAAAGAATTCTTGAGAGAAAAAGAGAAAGATCTCACAAACACTTAAATTGGCAAACAACTTCTTCTGTGAGATTTACTACAAGTGATTGAGACAAAAATTCTGTATATCTTTTACATTTTTCTGTAACAAAGATTCTATAAACAAAGAACAAAAATCCAATGGTAATACTCGTAGTTATCTTTTGTGTTGAGAAGACTCATCAAGAAGAAACTGTGTTGTGATCATGGAAGAGTTCTTAGATGAACTATGTGATACAGTGGGTGGCAAAATAGAATAAGGAGAACATTTTAAGATTGATAGGCCGGGAGCGCTGGAACATCTGTAAAACATCTACAAGATTCTATTTGAAAGGCCGAAATCGTTTGAATTCGGGACTGGACGTAGGCCGTCACCAAGACGGCTGAACCAATATAAAATCGCGGTGCAATCTCTCTATCCCTTGCTCTTAATTTCATTTTACATATGTATGATTGTATGTTTATCTTGATTGCATGATTTAGTCGATTTCTGTGATAAATAGATATTACTTGAATTGTTATATTGACTTGTTTGTATCTAGAACAAATTGCTTAATAATTCAAGTATCCGATGCATTAAAATTGGACCATATATGTACATGTAAACCATTACTTAGAAATATTTCTGTGAAACTGTATTTGATATCTTGTTCAACAAAATCTCATTTTGTTTAACTGCTTGGTAGTGTTTTTGAAATTTCATATAGATTGTCATATACGCATTCTTACACATTAGAAGTCATATCGATCCATCAATTGGCATCAAGAGCCTGTCTTTTTTAGAGTAACTCTCATAAAAGAACACGACTTATGTAGAATTTCTAGGAGAAGGTGCTTCATTGGCAAGGCCCCCTGCATTTAATTGGGCTGCCTACATGTATTGGAAACATAGGATGTTAATATTTTTAGAAGCTAGTGGTATTGATATTCTTGATGCTGTAGAAAACGGACCCTACATACCTACATTAGCTGGGACTGGTGATTCAATGATCCCTAAATCCCGATTTGACTGGTCTGAGGATGATAAAAAGAAGGTAGGTTATAATGCTAAGGCAAAAAATATTATAACATCTGCATTATCAGTTGATGAGTTTTTCAGGGTCTCAAATTGTAAGACAGCAAAGGAGATGTGGGATACTCTTCAACAGACTCATGAAGGAACTACCGACGTAAAAAAGGCCCGGATAAACACATTAATGCATGAGTACGAATTATTCAACATGAAGAAAGACGAATTTGTAAATGACATGCAAACCAGATTCACTCACATTGTCAACAACCTGAATGCACTTGGCAAGGAAATCGACAATGAACAACAGATCAACAAAGTAATGAGATGTCTAACAAGAGAATGGCAGCCAAAGATTACTGCAATAGCTGAATCCAAGGATCTTGGCAGTATGGCAATAGCTACGCTTTTTGGTAAACTCAGAGAGCATGAAATGGAATTGCATAGACTCAATGGGGCTGAACAAACTGACAGAAAACGAAAAGGACTGTCTTTGAAAGCCCAAGCTCACCAATCAAAACCTAAACAAGAAAGCAAGCTCACCAAGCTCACCAAGCAGTGAAACTGATGAAGAGCTAGAGATTGGTTTACTTGTCAAGAAGTTTAAAAAATTTCTGAAAAAGAAAGACAACAAGTTTTGAAAGCCTTTCAAGTTCTAAGACAAATGACAGCAAGACAATAACCAGTTATGAGTGTGGAAAAACAAGTCATATAAAGTCTGAGTGCTACAAATTGCAAAACAAAAATAGAACTGCAAAGACTAAAGGCAAGGAACCAGCTCCCAAGACCAGAAAAGCATATGTTGCGTGGAATGACAACGAAGAATCCTCTACTTCTTCTTCTTTAGAAGAAGAAAATCTGTGCCTTATGGCAAACACAGATTCTAAATCAGAAAGTGAGGTAAGTTCTCAATATAATCCTTCCTATGATGAACTGCAAGAAGCATTCAATGAACTGCATGATGAGTATGTTAATTCTATTAAGCAGTTAATGAGTACTAAGAAAATGCTTGAACAATAATGTATGGTGCATGAACAAATGAAAAATGATCATAGGAAGATTGAGGACTTGTATGAACAATTAAAAAGGGATTCACTTGATAAATCTGCAAGATGCATTGAACTTGAGAAAACTGTTGCATCATTGAAGTCTGATTTATTGAATTTTACTAGTAGCAATAATAAACTGAATTTCATACTTAGTAACCAGAGACATGCTAATGAAAAATCTGGACTTGGATTTAACCCAAATATGCATGCTAAACAGAATAAAACTAGACGTGGAATTGGTTATATGCATAATAGGTCGGTCAAACATAATCAAAAATCTGTTAGATCAATGAATATGTATGACATCTTTACTAAACCAAAATTACATTCATCCTTTGTTGGCTCATGTAATTTATGCTGTAGAAAGGGACACTTTGTGTCTAATTGTAAATTTAAAAGACTAGCCAACAGAGGATGGAAACAAATTTGGGTAGCAAAGACACAAGTAGTTGAAACTGACCCTCCAGGACCCAATTTAAATTGATTACCTAAAACCAGATTTTGATTTTGTGTTCCAGGTGTGCTTGACATCCACTAGGCATCAATGGTATCTAGATAGTGGGTGCTCAAAGCACATGAAAGGGGACAAGTCTAAATTCTTGTCACTAACTTTAAAGGATGGAGGATTTGTTAAATACGGTGACAACAATAAGGGTAAGATTTGTGGTATTGGTGACATTGGCAGTGAGTCAACTGCTGTGATCAACAATGTCTTGTACGTAGAAGGATTGAAACACAATCTTCTAAGTATAAGTCAATTATGCGATAAAGGGTTCCAGGTAAGTTTTTCAATTGAATCTTGTATAATTGAGCATAAAGATAACAAAAGCATGAAATTATTAGGCAAAAGAATTAATAACATTTATATGCTTGACTTTGATTCTTTGCCTAGTACCATCAGCTGCTTGTTATCGAATTCAGATGAAAATTGGTTATGGCATAAACGTACAGCGCATATTTGTGTAGATCATCTCAATAAACTAGTTAGTAAATAGCTTGTAATAGGACTCCCAAACAGAAAATTTACTAAGGATAGACTTTGTGATTCCTGTGAGAAAAGTAATCTAGTTAGATCATCCTTTCCCTCAATAGATATGGTTAAAACCAATAGGGTTTTACAGTTAGTTCACATGAACCTTTTTGGTCCTTCCCAAGTGAAAAGTTTTGGAGGTAATCTATATGGTTTTGTGTTAATTGATGACTATTCTAGGTTCACCGGGACTTACTTTCTGACTCATAAAAGTGAAGCTTTTTCTGTTTTCAAAAAGTTTGCAAACTTGGTACAAAATGAAACTAGTCAGAAAATAATGTCTATCAAAAGTGATCATGGAGGTGAATTCCAAAATGATTCTTTTGATACTTACTGCGAACAGAATGGTATTCATCATATGTATTCTGCCCCTAGAACCCCTTAGCAAAAGGGGGTTGTGGAAAGGAAAAATAGGTGTTTAGAAGAGTTAGCTAGAACTATGATTAAGGACTCAAACCTTCCTAAGTATTTTTGGGTAGATGCAATTAGTACAGCCACACATGCTGTCAATAGAGTTCTAATTAGGCCTCTACTTAGAAAAACTCCCTATGAGTTGTACAAGGGTAGAAAACCAAACATCTCATAGTTTAGAATTTTTGGTTGTAAGTGCTTTGTTTTAAACGATGGCAAAGAACACCTAGGTAAGTTTGACCCCAAGGCTGATGAGGGTATCTTTCAAGGCTACTCCCAAACTAGCAAAGCCTATAGAATCTACAACAAAAGAACAAAAACCATAGAAGAGTCAGTTCATGTGAAGTTTGATGAACTTTTTGTTGAAAACTTGAACAACACTCCTTCTATAGTTGATACTTCTTTGGATGAAGTTGTAGATTCTGAACAATTAGAACCAACTGAACCTGTACCTCCAACTAGTACTGGCTGTGTAGAAACTTTAAGGACTGATGATTTGCCTAGAGAATGGAAGTTCAATAAGAACCACCCCATAGATAACATTATAGGGGATATCTCTAAAGGAGTTGCAACCAGGAGAAACCTTAGACATTTCTACAACCTTACAGCCTTTGTTTCACAAATAGAACCCAAAAACATTAAGGAGGCTCTATTAGATAGTGAGTGGATACTTGCTATGCAAGAGGAGTTAAACCTGTTTGAGAGAAACAAGGTGTGGACCCTAGTTCCTAAACCAGAAGGTAAGCACATCATAGGAACCAGATTGGTGTTTAGGATCAAATTAGATGAGAATGGAGTCATCACTAGGAACAAGGTGAGGTTAGTTGCTAAGGGCTATAATCAGGAAGAATGAATAGATTTTGATGAAACCTATGCCCCTGTAGCTAGGTTAGAAGCCATTAGAATCCTCCTTGCTTATGCATGTATAATGGACTTTAAACTTTATCAAATGGATGTGAAAAGTGCCTTTCTCAATGGTGATATCCAAGAGGAAGTTTTTGTTAGCCAAACACCTGGTTTTGAAAATCCTGATTTTCCTAATCATGTATACAAGCTAGCAAAGGCCCTCTATGGGTTGAAACAAGCTCCAAGAGGTTGGTATGAGAAGCCCCGCAACATCCTCATTGATCAAAACTTTTTAAGACGAAATGTTGACAAGACACTTTTCATAAAAACTAATGGAAATGACATCTTGCTGGTCCAAGTTTATGTTGATGACATAATCTTTGGATCTACAAACAACAAACTGTGCAAAGTTTTTGAAAACTTAATGAAAGGTAAATTTGAAATGTCAATGATGGGTGAACTATCTTAATTTTTGGGATTTCAAATTATCCAAAGCAAGCAACGCATTTTCATTAGTCAAACTAAATACTGCAATGATTTGATAAAGAAATTCTGTTTTGATAATTTTAAGTCCGTTGATACTCCCATGAGTCAAGGAAATCACCTAGATAGAGATAAGAAAGGCAAACCTGTAGATGTTACCAATCCAATCCAAAAGAGTCTCAACTTAGTGCAGTAAAGAGGATATTTAGATATCTAGTAGGAACTAGGAGTCTAGGCTTATGGTATCCTAAAGGATCAACCTGCACTTTAATTGGATATTCGGATTCTGACTTTGCTGGATGCAAACTAGATAGGAAAAGTACCTCAGGTACTTGTCACTTACTAGGAAACTCCTTTGTGTCTTGGTTTAGCAAGAAACAAACAAGCATTGCACTATCAACAGTTGAGGCTGAGTACATTGCAGCTGGAAGCTGCTTTGCACATATCCTTTGGATGAAACAACACCTATCTGATTTTGGTGTTGATTTAGGGACTGTACCTATCATGGGTGATAACACAAGTGCAATTAGCATTACGTTTAAGCAATTAGAACTAAGCATATAGAGATACGGCATCACTTTATTTGGGACCAATTTCAAAATGGGAACATTAAGCTCGAATATGTTAATACAACTAATTAGCTGGCTGACATTTTCACCAAGGGTTTACCAAAGGAAAGTTTCCTTCACATTAGGATGAAACTGGGTATCATTGATCCTAGTGAAATCTGATTCCTGTGTCCTATCGATTTAGACATCGATTATCCTGTTAATACATTGGATATTGGCTTTACAAAATCGATTGTATAATCGATTTATGCCATACAGTGACTATTTTGTCAAAATAGGAAACACGATAATCGATTGGGAAATCGATTTGGTGAATCACAGGAAGCCTCTAATGCTTAAACGTTTCCCATTCCAATCGATTGGCAAATCGATTGATAACTTGACTTATAATTTAAAGAATCGATTGCAAAATCGATTAGCTTTGCCCCAGACTTCAAACTTGTGGAAGGTTTCGAGACTTCAGCACGAGCATCGATTCTGACAATCGGTTAATTAAAATTTTTGAAATCTGAACTTTAAAGAATTGATTGCAACATCGATTACTTTGATCCCAGACTTCAAAGTTGTGAGAATATTTCCAGCCTCTAACACGAGCATCGATTTGGCAATCGACTTGTTCAAAATCTCACTTTTAATAAATCGATTTGGCAATCGCTGCTGAGACTATCAACAATATGGATTGGTATGGATATTTCTGAACTGATATGGACATTCGACTTGGACACCGATTCAGTAACTACGGAAATCGATTGGGACATCGATTGAGAAATATGACCGTTTTAACTTTTTACTATCCGTTATAGGGTAATTATGATCCAATCGATTAGTCTTCCCCAACAACGGTAACATAATCGATTTTGAAATCGATTGACGCGTCTAAAAGTATAAAAGGAACATTTACCAATCGATTCTACTTACTTCTTTCTATCCCTCAGTCGATTTCCAACTCAAATTTCCAGATTTTCTCTCAAACCTCTCTGCTGTTTTGTAACACCCCGTTTTTCAAAGCGAGGGTGTATTTTTTTTCAAAAGAAATTAAAATAAAACAGAGAAATAAATAAGGTAACACCTTTGGATAAATAATTAAGTCATTATAATTTTACAAGCAGCGAAAAAAGTTCTCAAAATATGAATTCAAAATATTTACATAACAAAGGTGGTACAGTCTTCCAATTTAAAAATAAAAGCAACCCAAAAGAAAGACATATGTTCCCTCTGTATCAACCTAGTCTGATCATTTTACAAAACAACTAAACACCCTGAATGATCTCCACGCGCCCCGTGAGTTCCTCCTAACGTAGCTCCAATCAAGCATTCCCATCCGTAGGGTACGAACCGGTAGGATCATCCTGCCTCTCATCTGAGGGCAAAGCCCAGATTTCCACAATAGTTGTAAAGGGTCACCAACCGAAATTAACAGTTAACACTTAACGTTTAAGCTTTTCAATGCACAAATAACCTTTTTCAATTTATCAAACATCCTAGAAGGATTTTCTACATGCTAAAAGTTCATGTAATGCTTGCCAAATATAAATGAAAACAAAAGAAAGTTCTCAATCCATCAATTAATACATAACTCACCAAAACATTGCTAAATCAATTGAGCAATCAATTATCTAACTCATAATAATATTTTCCACTAAGCCAATCGATCGGGGAAATCAATTTCCTGAAAGTTTTTAGTGAAAGCTGAACTCTGGGCTTAAATCAATCGATTGGGTAAATCGATATCCTGACAGACAGAGCCCCTGTATTGAATCCAATCGATTGGGCAAATCGATTTCGTGAAAGACAGAGCCCCTGTAATGAATCCAATCGATTTGGCAATTCGATTTCTTAAATGGTTTTGAAAAACATATTACAAAATCAATTGGGTAAATCGATTTCGTGAAAGACAGGGCCCCTGTAACTCATCAAATCGATTGGGTAAATCGATTTCCCTGTGTATTCTTTCAAAAATTCATAAACTAACTCAATCACATTCATACATAATCCCAAATCTTAACACTTAGCACTGATAACACAATCGCTACAACATCAAGAGTTTCGAAATAGTATTGCAATCAAACATGTTATCAACAAATTCCAAAACATAACACTTAACACTTATAATACAATTACTACAACATCATGAGTTTCGAAATGGTATTGCAATCAACATGTTATCACTAAATTCCAAAACATAACACTTAACACTTATAACACAATTACTATAACATCATGAGTTTCGAAATGGTATTGCAATGAACATGTTATCACTAAATTCCAAAACATAACACTTAACACTTATAACACAATTACTATAACATCATGAGTTTCGAAATGGTATTGCAATTAACATGTTATCACTAAATTCCAAAACATAACACTTAACACTTATAACACAATTACTATAACATCATGAGTTTCGAAATGGTATTGCAATCAACATGTTATCACTAAATTCCAAAACATAACACTTAACACTTATAACACAATACCCACACGGACAAAATGAACCAACAATTCACAATTTAACAGGGTGTAGTCTCTCACGGACAAACACCTGTGCAGTCTCTCACGGACAAACACAATTCACCAAGAAACTTAAGTCGTAAACGTACTGCCTATCACGGGCCCGTACTGTTTACTGAGGTGCCACCTATCACGGGTTTGCACAACTTACCAAAAAGCGTAAACCATAAACGTACTGCCTATCACAGGCCCGTACCGTTTACCAAGGTGCCACCTATCACGGGTCTGCACGGTATACAGGGTGTAGTCTTTCACGGACAAACACCTGTGCAGTCTCTCACGGACAAACACAATTTACTAGGGCGTAGTCTCTCACGGACAAACACCAGTGCAGTCTCTCACGGACAAACACAATTCACCAAGAAACGTAAGTAGTAAACGTACTGCCTATCACGGGCCCGTACTGTTTACCGAGGTGCCACCTATCACGGGTCTCACAACTTACCAAAAAGCGTAAACCATAAACGTACTGCCTATCACAGGCCCGTACCGTTTACCAAGAAACGTAAGTCGTAAACGTACCACCTATCACGGGTCTGTACTGTTTACCGAGGTGCCACCTATCACGGGTCTGCACAACTTACCAAAAAGCGTAAACCATAAACGTACTGCCTATCACGGGCCCGTACCGTTTACCAAGGTGCCACCTATCACGGGTATGCACGGTTTACTAAAACAAACATTAAGTAAACGAGTCATTAAGAGATTCCCCATTCTTAATACTCATTTGACTTAAGCGATTTTCAAAACAAACAATAAGTAAACAAGACATTAAGAGATTCCCCATTCTTAATTCTTATTTAACTTAAACAGATTTCAAAACAAACATTAAGTAAACGAGACATTAAGAGATTCCCCATTCTTAATACTCATTTAACTTAAGCGGTTTTCAAAACAAACAATAAGTAAACAAGATATTAAGAGATTCCCCATTCTTAACGCCGAGTTAACTTAAACGATTTTCCAACAAACAAACACACATTAAGTAAACAAGACATTAAGAGATTCCCCATTCTTAATACTTATTTAACTTAATGGTTTTCAAATCCAACACAGAACAAACTCAAACATATTCACAAATTTATTACAAAATTCATGCCAAAACACAACAATTCATTTCTCAACAAAATCATCTTTACGACGACATTAAGTAAACGCAGATATTAAGAGATTCCCCATTCTTAATACTCATTTAGCTTAACAATTTTCAAAACAAAACATTAAGCAAACAGAAGTATTAAGAGATTCCCCATTCTTAATACTCTTTTAACTTAAACGGTTTTCCAAAACAAACATTAAGTAACCAAGACATTAAGAGATTCCCCATTCTTAATGCCCACTTAACTTAAACGATTTTCCCAAACACACATTAAGTAAACAAGATATTAAGAGATTCCCCATTCTTAATACTCATTTAACTTAATTGTTTTCAAAATTCCACAGAAAACAAACTCAAACGTACTTTCACATTCAATCCATAACTCACACAAAATCATTTTTCCACACAAACCACACAAACCACATCTCAAACATGTTAACAAATTCAATCCAAATCAATCAACGATTCCCACCAAATCACATCAATCAACAAACATCAAGTATGAACACGCCAAGTACGATGAACACAAATCACGAATTCATAACACTCAAATCCGTCAAATTTCATTTACTCAAAATTATACATAAATGAGTTAAATTCATTTTCTCCAATTCAATACACCAACCCTAATCAAATTCTTTTCCACACAACTACAGATAAGGCCCTAAATGCAAACTAAAAGTTTGGAAGGAGCCCTTACCTTCACTTTAGCTTTTTCGTTCGATTTCGGTACCGTGAGCAAATTCGATAAAAATCTCCGCTTGCAACGCCGCTTCCAAAGTTAGCTCACTAGCACCGTAGTGTAGTGGTGAGCAACTTTCCCTTCTATCACTTCTTGAAACGACGCTTAGATCTAGATGAAACAGAGAGATATGAGTTTGAATCCCTAAAACCGTGTTTCTTCGTTTTCGAATAAAAGGTGAAGAGTGAAGTTGAGAAATCCTTGTCCTATCACCCACTATCAATTGCGAACTCCAAGGAAAGAAAAGAAAGCAAAAACGAGCAACAATGGAGGAAGGGGGAGGAATAGGTGTGCGCGGCAGAGAGGGAGAGGGAGGGAAAATGTTTCTTTCTTTCCTTCTCTTTTCCTTTCTTTCTTTTTCTTTTCTTCCCAATTCCATCCTTTCCTTTTCTATATATACATATTAACTATTTCCTACAAATATCTCCAACTCTTTAGATATTTATTAAATTACTCTTTTACCCAAAACGCATAAAACTATTCGCAAAGGATTCACCGCATTTAATTAACTTATTTATCGACGAGTAATTATGACCGGGCATCAAAATATCTTTTTGATCATATAAACTCCAAAATATTAATAACTTGGCTAAAAAGCCCCTTAGTTCAATACCAGAAATCCATTAAAATACATAAAGTACACTTAAAAAAATATGGGTCTTACATGTTTCTTATCATCTTCATCTTCCAAATCATCCTTAACATCTCTCTACATTCAAAACTTCATTACTCTCTATAAAGGCTCGTGTAAAACAGACCCAACCAAACACTCCATCATCTTCTACTTCATCAAGTGTAAGAACTCCCTCTGCTCCTCCAACTATTTCCTAACGGTTTCCTATCCCAACTCACAAAATTCTTGCTTAAGACAAAGGAAAAGGTGTTGCTGTGGATCAAGGAAAATCTAAGAAGAAAAAGGAGCCCCCTTCTGAAAAGCTCTTGGTGTAAGACCCTTAATTTTAAATCCTAAATTATACAATTTTAGGGTATTTTGTGTTAAATTGCTTAGGCTTTTAACCCAGTTTTCGGTATTTAGTGAGATAAAGGCCGAAAATATATTTTTTGAAATTGAATTAAAATTATTTGTCGAATAATAATTTATTTAGGTTTCGAAGAATATAATTATAGGCAGTTTTGTTCAAAATATCTCAGGTTGTTGAAAATTGTATTTGACAATTGAGTTGCGACGAGAGTATATATTTTTATCAAAATAGTTGGAGATGTGAGTGGAGTGATGGATGTCAGAGTTGTTATATATTTATTGGTTTAGGTTTAATTATTATATATTCATATTATATATATATATTATATATACATAAATTATATATATATTTATATAATATATTATATATTATTATTAGTAATATATATGTATATGTTTCAAAGGAAAAGAGGAAAAAGGAAATGGAAATGAAAAAGAAAGGAAATATAAAGGAGGGAAAAAGGAAGAAAGGAAAATGAAAATCATTTCCTCTCAGCTCGCGTGAACTTCTTTTTCCTCCCTGCCTCGCGAGCCTTCTTCCCTCTACCTCCATTTTCGATGCTTCCTTTTGTTCAAGAGTTGAAACCCAAGGATTGTGGGTGAGTAGGAACAAGTTTCCAGCTTCTTCCTTATTCCCGGATTCGAAAACGGAGTGAGGGATTTCAAAACCGTCAAACACAAACCACCCCATTTCATCTAGATCTAAGCTTCGTTTCGTAAAGAGATAGAAGGGAAAGATGCTCACTACCACGCTACAGTGCTAGGGAACCGACTTTGGAAGCGACGTTGCAAGCGGAGAATTTGCCAAATTTATTCGCGGTACCGTAATCGCACGTTAAAGCTAACTTGAACGTAAGGGCTCCTTCCAAACTTTTAGTTTGCATTTAGGGATTTATTTGTGGTTGTGTGGAAAATAATTTTGTTAGCGTTGGAGTATTGGTTTGGGGAAAACGAATTTAGCTCATTTGTGTATGATTTTGATTAAATGGAATTTGATGTGTTTGAGTGGTATGTTGCGTTGATTTGTGTTCATCGTACTTGGCGTGTTCATACTTGATGTTTGTGGATTGATGTGATTTGGTGTGAATCGTGGATTGAATTTGATAATATGTTGAGTTTGTATGGTGTTGAATTTGAAAACCATTAGAGTTAAAAGAGTATTAAGAATGGGGAATCTCTTAATGTCTTGTTTACTTAATGTGTGTTTGTGAAAATCGTTTAAGTCAAATGAGTATTAAGAATGGGCAATCTCTTAATGACTTATTTACTTAATGTTGTCGTCAAAACCATTAGAGTTAAACGAGTATTAAGAATGGGAAATCTCTTAATGTCTTGTTTACTTAATGTGAGTTTGTGAAAATCGTTTAAGTTAAATGAGTATTAAGAATGGGGAATCTCTTGATGACTTATTTACTTAATATTGTCTTGAAAACCATTAGAGTTAAACGAGTATTAAGAATGGGGAATCTCTTAATGTCTTTTTTACTTAATGTGAGTTTGTGAAAATCGTTTAAGTTAAATGAGTATTAAGAATGGGGAATCTCTTAATGACTTATTTACTTAATGTTGTCGTGAAAACCATTAGAGTTAGATGAGTATTAAGAATGAGGAATCTCTTAATGTCTTGTTTACTTAATGTGAGTTTGTGAAAATCGTTTAAGTTAAATGAGTGTTAAGAATGGGGAATCTCTTAATGACTTATTTACTTAATGTTGTCGTGAAAACCATTAGAGTTAGACGAGTATTAAGAATCGGGAATTTCATAATGTCTTGTTTATTTAATGTGTGTTTGTAAAAATCGTTTATGTCAAACGAGTATTAAGAATCGGGAATCTCTTAATGGCTTGTTTACTTAATGTTTGTTGTGAAAGTCGTTTAAGTTAAATGAGTATTAAAAATGCGAAATCTTTTAATATCTGCATTTGCTTAACGAGTGTTGTGGATGAAGTTAGCGTATGCTCATGCATTTTCATTCTTTTGGTAAATCGTGCAGACCCGTGATAGGTGGCACCTTGATAAATAGTACTTTGGCCTACGATAGGCGGTATATTGTGCAGACCCGTGATAGGTGACACCTTGGTAAATAGTACGTTTGCCCGTGGTAGGCGGTATATTTACGATTTACGGTTTTTTTTAAATTGTGCAAACCAGTGATAGGTGGCACCTTGGTAAATAGTACTTTGGCTTGTGATAGGCGGTACATTTACAATTTACATTGTTTTTAGTAAATCGTGCAGACCCGTGATACGTGGCACCTTGGTAAACGGTACGGGCTCGTGATAGGCAGTGCGTTTATGGTTTACGCTTTGGCAGTGCGTTTATGGTTTACGCTTTTTAGTAAATCGTGCAGACACTTCGAGGAGGATTTTGGTTTGGCATTCTGAGTCCATGCATTTTCGCATATACGCATTGCATTAGGGTACTTGGCACACGAGTCGTGTTTGTTTCAAGTTTATGATTGAGTGATTTGAACTAGAGATGTAATTGTAATTGTGTTGAAATTCCTAATTGCTACGTATTGATTATCGTGTGTAAGTGTGATGGATTGTAAAACTATTTCGAAACCCAATTTGTCGTGGTGTTTGTGTGGGAATTGCTAAGTGTTAAGATTTGGAGTTGTATTTGAATATGATTGAGTTAGTTTATGTATTTTTGGAAGAATTTACACGGGAATCGATTTCCCAACCGATTTGATGAGTTACAGGGACTTCGCAAATTTGCCAAAATCAATTTACCCAATCGATTTTGTAACATGTTTTTCAAAACCATTTAAGAAATCGATTTAACAAATCGATTGGATTCATTACAGGAGCTCAGCAAAATTGACGAAATCGATTTGGTAAATCGATTGGCTTCAATACAGGAGCTCATTTTTTCATTCAATCGATTTCCCCAACCGATTGATTTAAGCCCAGAGTTAAGTTTTCACTAAAAACTTTCAGGAAATAGATTTCCCCAATCGATTGGCTCAGTTGAAATTCTTATTTTGAGTTAGATAATCGATTGCTCAATTGGTTCATCAACGAATTGGCTTGTTGTTTATTACTTGATTGATTTGAGACTTAGTTTGATTTCATTTTTGGTTGGTAAGCATTGTATGAACTTTTAGCATATGGAAAAGTTATTTTGTGCATTTGAAACTTAAATGTTATGTGTTAATTGTTAATTTCGGTTGGTGACCTTTACAACTATTGTGGAAATTTGGTTTTTGCCCTCACATGAGAGCTAGGACAATCCCACCGGTTCGTACCCTATAGATGGGAATGCATGACTGGAGCTAGGATAGGAGGATCTTACGAGACGCGTGGAGGTCACTCAGGGTGTATAGCTATAGTTTTCTTTTGTAGAATGCTCAGATTAGGATGACATAGAGGGAACATATGTCTTTCTTTTGGACTACGTTATTTTGAACTGGAAAACTATACCTTTACTAATATTGTCAGTATGACATCTTATTTGAATGGGATCTATGTATCATTTGTTGTTGTGTAAATACTTTGGATGCATTTTTTAAAAACTATTCCGCTGCGTATCAATTATATTGTCTTTTATGATTATTCAAAGGCATTTTACTTAATTTTTCTTTGTTTCATTTTAATTTCTTTTGAATAAAAAAATACACCCTCGCTTAGAAAAACGGGGTGTTACACTTTGCTGATGCTATGAAGGAGGTCACACAGAAAAAGAAGAAAACAGTTTCCTCTCCTCCTCTAAAGAAAACGCCTTCCTCCAAGGATAAACCTCAAGAATCTCTTATTGTCTTGTTTACTTAATGTGAGTTTGTGAAAATCGTTTAACTTAAATGAGTATTAAGAATGGGGAATCTCTTAATGACTTATTTACTTAATGTTGTCGTGAAAACCATTAGAGTTAGACGAGTATTAAGAATGGGGAATCTCTTAATGTCTTGTTTACTTAATGTGTGTTTGTAATAATCGTTTAAGTCAAACGAGTATTAAGAATGGGGAATCTCTTAATGGCTTGTTTACTTAATGTTTATTGTGAAAGTCGTTTAAGTTAAATGAGTATTAAAAATGCGGAATCTTTTAATATCTGCATTTGCTTAACGAATGTTGTGGATGAAGTCAGTGTATTTTCATGCATTTTCATTCTTTTTGTAAATCGTGCAGACCCTAGATTGGTGGCACCTTGATAAATAGTACTTTGGCCTGTGATAGGCGGTACATTTATGATTTACGTTTTTGTATATTGTGCAGACCCGTGATAGGTGGCCCCTTGGTAAATAATACTATGGCTCGTGGTAGGCGGTATATTTACGATTTACGGTTTTTTATAAATTGTGCAGACCCGTGATAGGTGGCACCATGGTAAATAGTACTTTGGCCTGTGATAGGCGGTACATTTACAATTTACGTTGTTTTTAGTAAACCGTGCAGACCCGTGATAGGTGGCACCTTGGTAAATGGTACGGGCTCATGATAGGCAGTGCGTTTATGGTTTACGCTTTTTAGTAAATCGTGCAGACCCTTCGAGGAGGGTTTTGGTTTGGAATTCCGAGTCCATTCATTTTGGCATATACGCATTGCATTAGGGTTCTAGGCACACAAGTCGTGTTTGTTTAAAGTTTATGATTGAGTGTTTTGAACCTGAGATGTAATTGTAATTGTGTTGAAATTGCTAAGTGCTACGTATTGATTATCGTGTGTAAGTGTGATGGATTGTAAAACCATTTCGAAACCCAATTTTTCGTGGTGTTTGTGTGGGAATTGCTGAGTGTTAAGATTTGGAGTTGTGTTTGAATATGATTGAGTTAGTTTATGTATTTTTGGAAGAATTTACAGGGGAATCGATTTCCCAATCGATTTGATGAGTTACAGGGACTTCGCAAATTTGCGAAAATCGATTTACCCAATCGATTTTGTAATATGTTTTTCAAAACCATTTAAGAAATCGATTTAGCAAATCGATTGGATTCATTATAGGAGCTCAGCAAAATTGACGAAATCGATTTGGTAAATCGATTGGCTTCAATACAGGGGCTCAGTTTTTCATTCAATCGATTCCCCAATCGATTGATTTAAGCCCAGAGTTAAGTTTTCACTAAAAACTTTCAGGAAATAGATTTCCCCAATCGATTGGCTCAGTTGAAATTCTTATTTTGAGTTAGATAACCGATTGCTCAATTGGTTCATGAACGAATTGGCCCGTTGTTTATTACTTGATTGATTTGAGACTTATTTTGATTTCATTTTTGGTTGGTAAGCATTGTATGAACTTTTAGCATATGGAAAGGTTATTTTGTGCATTTGAAACTTAAATGTTATGTGTTAATTGTTAATTTCGGTTGGTGACCTTTACAACTATTGTGGAAATCTGGGCTTTGCCCTTAGACGAGAGCCAGGACAATCCCACCGGTTCGTACCCTATGGATGGGAATGTAGATGGGAATGCATGACTGGAGCTATGTTAGGAGGATCTTACGGGAGGCGTGGAGTTCACTCAGGGTGTATAGCTATATTTTTTTTTTTTGTAGAATGATCAGATTAGGATGACATAGCGGGAACATATGCCTTTCTTTTGGACTACGTTATTTTGAACTGGAAAACTATACCTTTACTAATATTGTCAGTATGACATCTTATTTGAATGGGATCTATGTATCATTTGTTGTTGTGTAAATACTTTGGATGCATATTTCAAAAACTATTCCGCTGCGTATCAATTATATTGACTTTTATGATTATTCAAAGGCATTTTACTTAATTATTCTTTGTTTCATTTTAATTTCTTTGGAAAAAAAATACACCCTCGCTTAGAAAAACGGGGTGTTACACTTTGCTGATGCTATGAAGGAGGTCACACAGAAAAAGAAGAAAACAGTTTCCTCTCCTCCTCCAAAGAAAACTCCTTCCTCCAAGGATAAACCTCAAGAATCTGTTATCCCATCGTAGTTACTAAAAAGAAAAATCCATGAGGCTAGGGCTCTGGATTTCACCTACTTTGATTCAGATGGTTTTTCTTTTCAAAACCATTTGAGGTTTCATGGTCTTGAAGACTTTCTCTCCTCCACACTTGACACTTATCCGAGGTTGATCAGGGAATTCTACTCCTCCTTCAAGCTTACTGAAAATGGCTTCAAGGCTGAAGTCAAAGGGAAATGGATCTCCATCTCCTTTGAAGAATTCTCGAAGATGTCGGGACTCCCAATGCATGGAAAGTCTGTTGACGGCAGTTCTGATGCTGAAGCTGCCAATCAAGGTTGGGATGCTTCGTTTGATCAGAACAACGCTGTAAAGGACCTGATAGTCGATGGGTTCGTGTAAACTATTTCACTCCCAATTGGTCAAATGAAGGTCCATCATCGGATGCTGATGTACATATTGACACGAATGCTTGTCCCTCGATCGGGAAACCATGCAATTGTCCAGAAGCTGGACATCATTTTTTTATGGGGCCTGTCCAAAGAGCTCAAGATGAGCTAGACATAGATTGTGCTTAGGCACATGCTGGAAGCTGCTCAAGGAAAGACGGTGCTTCCCTATCCCCAATAAATTACTATGATTTTGAGACACTTCAAGGTATCACTTGTCAATGAAGAATCTTCAAAAACCACTCTCTTCTTTGAAGAAACAATTGTAAATCAAACGCAATTGAAGAGAGTTCATGGCATTTGGATCAGGCCACAGGCTACTGCTGAACCAGCTCAACCCGTTACACCACAAGATGCTGAGCCAGTAGCAGCCCCTCCTGAGTACTTAGCAAAGCTGCTGGAGTTCATGGAAGCCCAGCTAGCTCACAACGCTAGGATGCAAGCTTCAAATGCTCGGATAGAAGTTGCATGGAAGACACTCCAATCATCCCTGACTTCTGTTGTTCAGGATGTTGATGCAATTCAATTACAGCTAGGCATCAAGCTATCTTTACAAGATGTTGCGAACATTGAACGGCAAGCAACATAGGAACCAAGTCCTACTAACCTAGATAGTGTTGAACCTCACGTTGAGGAGACACCTGCTGAGGGTAATACAACGGTCTCTTCTCTCCCTTAGATAATAGTGAGGAACACTCTAGTTTAGGTGCTTAGGATTTTAGATTATGTGTTGTGATGCTATGATGTAATGTTTTTTTTTTTGTTATTGCTGTAAAATTGCCTTCAATATATAACATTTGAGCACATTTATTCTATGATATAATGACATAATCTGTTTTAATATGAATTCTTTTTGCTCTAATATCATGGTATATTTTTTCTGTGTTACCCTGATTTATTGTTTGCTTTGACATCATAGTCTGCTGCATTTTTATGCTCTAAATCACCTGTGTTGATGTTTACTGACATAGGGGGAGAAAATATATGTTGCTGCTCTCTCTTCTCACTGCTTTTTGAATTAAATGACAAAGGGGGAGAGAATTTATAACTTGTCTTGATTCTGTACTGCTGCTGAAAATTTGCAAATTGTTGCTCTGATGCAAATCTGATGCAAACTTATACTGATGATCTGATGATCATTTAAATTACTCTGATACTTATTGTTTAACAGTATTGCTATGATACTGATGCACTGTTACTGATACTTATTGCTCTGATACTACTATGTTACTGATGCTCTGATGATCATTTAAATTACTCTGATACTTATTGGTATACAGTATTGCTATGATACTGATGCACTGTTACTAATACTTATTGCTCTAATACTACTATGTTACTGATTGTTTTTAATCATGATAACTCTGATAATGCATGTAGTGCTAACTTGTTTTTTTGTTGTTGTTAACGTTGATACTGCATGTAGTGCAAAGTTTTTTTTGCTAAGCTCTAACCCTGATACGAAAATGTAAATGTAACACCCCGATTTTTAACAGCGCGAGTGTATTTTTTTTTTAAACAAAGAAATAAACAAAGAAATAAAGAAGGAAATACTTTTGGATAAAATATTTAAGTCATAACACAACGACAAAACTCAACAATATTTACAAACAACGGAAATAGTTTTTCAAACAAAATCCAAAGTATTTAAATAGAAAAATACAACGAGGCTATGAGGCTTATTGATCATAGCTCATACCCCTGGGGTATTCTCGGCAGACCTGTACAAAAGCGCTGCCCCAAGAATTTTAACTTTCCCCACATCACATCAAAAAGTGGAACATGGATCCATCAAAAGAAAAGACATCAAACAGTTTAAACATGGATACAATCTTCCAAAATAAAATAAATATAATCACAAAAGAAAGATATCTAGTCCTTATACAACCACCTAATCTGATCATGCTACAAAAACTACACAACCCGAGTGATCTCCACGCGCCCCGCAAGATCCTCCTGACACAGCTTCAATCAGGTATGACTAACTACTTTCCCATCACCAGGGTACTAACCGGGGGGATGATTTTGTTTCTCATCTGAGGGCAAAGTCCAGATTTCCACAATAATTGTAAAGGTCACCAACCGAAATTAACAAATATCACATAGCAAATTTCTTATATTTTCAAATGCTCAAAAGAACCTTTCGTCTTAGCATACTCTTCGAAGGGGTTTTCATATGTCGAAAAATGCATAAACAATGTTGAAAAGTGAAGTTTTGACAAACTACATTGTCGTAGCCGAATACAATTGAGAAAATACAGATTTTCAATTCTAAAATGTCTGTGAATCAATCAACACTTCAAACATTAATATTATCAATTATGAACACATAATTAACACCAAATTAATCTCCACAAATTCACATTTCAATCACACATCGAATATTCATTAAATCAATTATGAACACATAAATACATCAAAACTTAATCAACCCAACTTCACACCTCAAAGCAATTACGATAAATCACAACAACAACCGAATATGTATATACAATCATCAAAGTATAACAGACATGACTCGCGTGCCAAGCACCCTAATGCAATGCGTATATGCCATAATGCATCATTCTAGAATTCCAAACCAAAACCCCCCTCGAGGGGCGTAAATCATAATTGTACAACCTCTCACTGACCAGTACTAATTATCGACGTGCAATCTCTCACGGATCAGCACGACTTACTAGCGTGCAGTCTCTCACAGACCAGCACGACATACAAGAGTGCAGTCGCTCACAGACCAGCACAATTTTCTAGAGTGCAATCGCTCACATATCAGCACATTCTAGAGTGCAATCTCTCACATATCAACACGACGCGATAATCCCCGCAAGGATAAGATGAACCAACAATTCACATGGCATCATCCCGTGGCCCATCACGGTCACCACTATCACCATGGCCCCATTGCGGTCACCATGTACTATGAAATGCATGAGCATACTCTGACTCTTTTCACCACAATCATTAAGTAAATGCAGCTATTAAAAGATTCCCCATTTTTAATACTCATTCAACACTAATGATTTTTCAAACACAACACAGAGAATACTCAAACATATTTATTCACACCAATTTTAATTTCCACAACCACACATAAATCACATCTCCAAATTCCATTCACATCTAAATTGAATTAAATTCATTTTCCACCAAGTCACACATAAATTTCATCTCAAAAATTCATAATATTAATTATGAACACATCAATTTCACCTTACATAAATCACCAAAATTTCCAAACATTAATCACCATATTCAATCTCTAAAATTTTCAACCATAAATCACCATATTCAATCTCTAAAATTTTCAACCATAAATCACCACAACACATTAATATATCAGAGTTCTCCCCACCGCTAACTCGGTGCCAACGGTCTCGATTCCTTTTCGAGACACAAGGAACTAACTACATAAACATGAATATTTATAACAACTTGTTCACAATAAAACGAATCCAACCACAACAAAATTTCCAAAATTAAATCTTTCTCACACACCAAAATTTTAAAACCAAATAATCTATATTATTTACTTAAAACTAAATAAAACAAATATCGTCAAAATTTCCCATACACACTCGACTATTAAAGCACCGAAATTTTTGAGTAAATAAAATACTCTAAACTTTTTTCTTTTTAAACTCAATCAAAGAGTAATTAAAAGAGTAATATTTTAAACTCTAACCATTTTTAATTTCAATCTATCTTTGTGCTCAAACTTTTTAACTTAGTTAAAATTTGAACTTTTTCACAACTTTTACAACGCTAATTTTTTGTAAAATTTCAATTTCAGTTCAAACTCATTTATTTGAAAATAACTCATTACGTAACTCAAACTCATCAAATTTAATTACCTCCAATTCACACCAAACTCAATCAATTCAATTCCAGCATGGCCAATGTAATCACCAATCAATCATCTTAAACCGTTCAATTTATTAAATATTACTCTATTCTCACATCATTTTCCAATTTCATCATCAGGTATATCTTTGGTATCCTCTTAGTATTGTATCAAGTAGCACCACTGCCAAAATTATGGTTGTTGCAAAAGATAATTTCCTCGGCAAATTTATCTACAAAGATACACGTGATAGAAATCTTGATGTTGTTATGTACAAAGTATGTTTTTCCTTACTTAATTAATTATGTTATTTCTGTTTACAAAACTTAATTACTAATAATTAAAATCGTAAAAACGCATATAGCACCTCAATTAAATTTCAACAATTCAAACATAACTCCCCCAATTTCCAAATTCCACATTTTTACACATAAACCACCAAATTTCATCAATTCATTTCCTACAAAATCCACAAACAAATCACATCTCAAAAATTCATAATAATAATTATGAACATATAAATCACACCAAACTTGAATCACCACAAACCACACCTCAAATTTAAATTCCACTAAATTACACATAATCACATTGAATTAATTTTTCACATAATCACACCTCAAATACATCAAATTTCTTTTCCACAAAATCGCAAATAATGCCCTAAATGCAAACTAAATGTTTGGAAGGAGCCCTTACCTTAACGATAGCTCTAACACGTGATTACGGTACCGTAATTAATTCTGGTAAAATTTAAGTTTGTGACGTCGCGTCGAAAACTAGCTCACTAGCACTGCAGCATGGCAATGAACAACTTTCCCTTCTGTCACTTCTCGAAAGGGAGCATAAATCTAGAACAAAAATGATGATTTGTATTTGTTGGGTTTCGAAATCACATATATATAAACTTGAAACAGAGAAAGAAAGCAAAGCACATGCGAGAGGCGAGGAGAAGGTTCTGTTTCTCTTTCTTCCTTCCTTTCTTTCATATATATATATATAATATTAAAATAATAATAATATTATAATAATAATATATTTTAATAATAATAATGAAAAATATCTAAACAAATATCTAGATATTTATAAATATCTAGATATTTTTAGAAAAATCATCATTATGCCTGTCACCTCACATCACATCACAAACAACGTTTTAAGAAAAATATCTACTCTCGCTGTAATTCGATGGACAGATGAATTTTTCTGAAAAATGTTGCATCTCATATATTTTTTTCTTCGACAAAAGATTCACCGTAATTAAATAAAATTATTCATCGACGCATAATTTTTAATCGAGTCTCCAAAAACTAATTTTGGTATTTAACTCACAAAATGCCATAAAATTGGCTAAAAAGCCTCAGAAATTCAGCACAAAATTCTCCAAAATACATAAATTAGAATTTAAAATTAAGGGTCTTACAGTAAACAACATGATGTGAATGGATAATATGTTGTTGTGCTACTCACATGAACATTGACTGCTTAAATTTAGGGGGAGCTTGTATTTGTTATTTTATATCTTGAAATGTTAATCTCAAGTTAAAATTGTATGTTTGTCACTTATGCAAAAAGGGGGAGATTGTTGGACTTAAGTCCTCTTAATCATAATTTTGACATAATTAACAAACATACAATGTTCACACATCTTGTGATATATCTAACATTTTAACTGAGTGAAATTTCAGGAACAACAACTCAACCCTACATACTCTAGACAATGACTTGCAACTCAAGGAATCAACAAAAATTGGAAAATTTATAAAGACAATTGATTAGGAAATCAATTCTGTAATAGGGTTGTTTGTAAATATGTAGTGTGTGATTAATCAATCGATTAGGCAATCGACTGGCACATTTAGTGAAAATCAATTGTGCAAGTCAGAAGCAAGCCTTTTTCCATGTTAATCGATTGACACATCGATTGTGCACATCACAAAGACTAACCTGATGGTAAATATCGATTAACAAACCGATTGTGCATGTTACAGAGCCAAGTCGTTTATTAAGCAAATTGATTGGCAAATCAATTGTGAAAATTAAGTTTAAAAAGGAACAAGGGCTATGACAAATACAATCGATTGGTCAATCTATTGAATCAAATTTATTTTGTAACAGTTTTGGTAACAATCGATTAGTAACTCGATTGATTGAACCAATTGGAAAATCTTTTTCAAGTAAAAATAGCACCTAATCGATTGGCATACCGATTGGCTTGAAATAAGCTAAGCCCCTGGAATAAGCAAAATCAATTGACAAATCGATTGTGTTGAAAACCACTGAGTCTCTGTCACCAGTGAAATCGATTTGCAAATCGATTGCAACAAAAAGTTTTAAGTTACAGGGAACACTCAGTATTGGGCCAAATCGATTATGTGACTTAATGAATCGCTTATGTAAATTAATGAATCGATTGAGTAATCGATTGTTTTGATCTCGTTGTTGGAACAAAACATCTAAAATCGATTAGGCAATCGACTGCATTATGAACTGCACAAATTTTATGAAAGGTGCATTAAAATAATCGATTAGGTAATCAATTAGTTTATGTAGTTTCAAGATTCAAGAAAAACAAGATTCGCAAAATCGATTGGACAATCGATTGAGCTGTTTTATTACATTACTTAATCGATTGGTAAATCGATTTGTCTGTTGTTTTTCAGAAAATATATAAACGTCTTTCAATCACTTCTTCTCATAATTCTGATACACATCTCATACACATTACACATATCTCTCATAACCTTTGAAATAACTTTGAATAACATTTGCTAAGTCTTTTTCAGAACCAGACCCAACGATTATTGATGATCAATAAAGAACTGAAAAAGAATTCTTGAGAGAAAAAGAGAAAGATCTCACAAACACTCAAATTGGCAAACAACTTCTTGTGTGAGATTTACTACAAGTGATTGAGACAAAAATTATGTATATCTTTTACATTTTTCTGTAACAAAGATTCTGTAAATAAAGAACAAAAATCCAGTGGTAATACTGGTAGTTATCTTCTGTGTTGAGAAGACTCATCAAGAAGAAACTGAGCTGTGATCTTGGAAGAGTTCTTAGAAGAACTCTGGGATATAGTAGGTGGCAAAATAGAATAGTGAGAACGTTTTAAGATTGATTGGTCGGGAGCGCTGGAACATTTGTAAAACTTCTACAAGATTCTATTGAAAAGGCCGAGATCGTTTGAATTCGGGACTGGACGTAGGCCGTCACCAAGACGGCTGAACCAGTATAAAATTGCGGTGCAATCTCTCTATCCCTTGCTCTTAATTTTATTTTACAAATGTATGATTGTATGTTTATCTTGATTGCATGATTTAGCCGATTTCTGTGATAAATAAATATTACTTGAATTGTTATATTGACTTGTTTGTATCTAGAACAAATTGCTTAATAATTCAAGTATCTGCTGCATTAGAAATTGGACCATATATGTACATGTAAACCTTTACTTAGAGATATTTCTATGTAACTGTGTTTGATATCTTGTTCAACAAAATCTCATTTTGTTTAACTGCTTGGTAGTATTTTTGAAATTTCATATAGACTGTCATATACGCATTCTTACACATTAGAAGTCATATCGATCCATCACAAAATAACCTTTCAACTTAGCATGCACCTTAAAAGGGTTTTACATATGCTAAAAATTCATATAATACTTGCCAAATAAAAATGAAATCAAAATCAGGCTTTAAATCAATCATGTAATAAATAAATGACCAATCCATTGATGAATCAATTGAGCAATCGATTATCTAACTCAGAGTAAGAGTTTCTACTAAGCAAATCGATTGGGAAATAAATTTCTTGAAGGGTTTTAGTGAAACCTGTACTCTCATTACAAGAAATTTTGAGTTTTGCGACAGATGGATTGCGACGGGTGCCAAAAAACTGCCGCAGCTGTCTCTTTGCGACACTTCTTACTACGGTGCTAAACAACCGCTGCTACATTTGTAAGCAAAACCAAGAGGCGCTGGTTTTTTCCCAATCCCGCTCCCATGTTTTTTAAGTCCCGCTCTCTAAAATTCTTCTCATATCTCAATGCGTTCCTTTTCTCCCAAAACCATAAATCCCTTTCTCCCAAATTTGTTTCCTTCAAATTTCCCAAACCCCTCGATCTCCCTATGCAGAAATTTGATCTCTCCATATCTGGAATTGAAGCAATTTCTCTTCTCTGCGGTAAGCTTCATGACATTTATCTTTTATGCAACCGAATGCTTGGTGTTGGTTGATAGTGAATCTCATTAGCTGAGCATTTTATTTCTGTTTTGGTTTACAATATGGTTTTCTTCACTACAAAGGATTTGCGACACCTAACTTACAAGAAATTTTCTTCAAAACCGTGATTTCCAAAGTCTCGGAGTTTTGATTTGCTTCCCTCAAATCTCTCAAATCCCTAAAACCTCAATCTCCCCCAAATATCCTTGTTATCACAATTTCACTTTTATCTCTTACTAGCTTTCCCTTTGATCTCCGTTTGTTGCAACCTATGGTACGATTTCCTTTCCGTTGTTAGGGTTTTGATTTCACTGTTCTAAGGGTGCTGATTTTTTGCTTTGAATGCCATTTCTGTGAAACAGGAGGAGAACGGTCGCATGTAGTGTTACCGAATGACGAGGTACGTTCAGTTTTTTGTGTATTGTATCTATTTCAACTTATTTTCTGTTTTCTGATATTTATATTCTCTTCCATTTTGGTTCTCTTTTATGCGATTTGGTATTTTCATTTGCATTCATTTATCAATTTGTGTTCTCTTCTAAACACACTGATCACTATGGATAATAGGTGAGCTTACAAGTTATGCTAGCTAAGATTAGAGATACAAACTTATATACAATCCCAAATTTTAACCAAGCATATTAGTTTTACAACCTATCATTTTGCCCATGTTTAGAATATGTTAGTGTATGGGTTAGTTTTGTATACACTGATAATGATGAGTTGATATTTCTAGTGTTTAAAGTTATGATCATGAAACAATTTGCAACCTATCATGTCTCTGTTTAATGGGTTATTCTATTTGTGAAGTTGGCAAGGATGCAACTGGTATTGCTGGTACTTTTCTTTCTCTATGTTTCATGGATATTTTTATCACATGGATGTAGCTGGTATTGCTGATACTTTTTCTTTCCCTAATGTAAATTTCATAAATTAATTTTTTAAAATAAAAAAAATTGAGCATATAAGAATTTGATGTTTATCCTTTGACTATTAACTCTTTATTCTATTGTGAACAATATACCCACATTTAGGAGAATTATCATAAATGGGTCAACATAAATGTTCTCAAGATTGCCATATATTTATTCTCTATTGAACTGCTTGTGGTTTGGAACACCTTTTATATCACCTAATAATGTGTTGGTTGCAACTGTTAATTCAATTGGAGCAACTTTTCAATTTGTGTACATTGTTATGTTCTTAGTGTATGCTGAGAAAGCAAGATTTTGGTTTGGTACTATTGATAAGATTTTGCTTGTGTTAGCATTAGAAGAGATATTTGACCATAGCTTGATTATGGCTTGAGAGGAGGTTTATTATTGTTGTGTTTGGTTTGGAACTCCGCTGATTACTGATGGGTGGTAGTGCTAGTGCATATATATTGTGAAAATGTATAACTGATATGCAGTTGTGGTTAAAGTGGCATCATTTAAAGTGTCAATCAGTGGCATCATATAATCTAAGTAGTTACTATTTTTTAATACTCTGCTGCATGTTAAGGTTGGAATCCAAGGGGCTGAAGAGTTTGGTGAGTTTGAGAAATGGTTCAATTACAGGCTATCGAGAGCATCACCTGAAACATGTGCTGGTTTCCTTGGAAGTTTCATAGCTAATAAAACTAACTCAGTTCATAAAAGGTGGAAAATGGCTTGTTTGGAAGTTTGAGGTCAGGTGCTCTGCCTCATATTTCTATTTCATATATAAATAGACATAAGAAGACTTTTGATAGAGTTGATCCCTTTAGTAACCATTGACTCTAATACCACTAAAGGGATCAACTCTATCAAAAGATGTGTTTGCTAATGCCATGTATCGAGGGGAGAGACTTGGTGCGGATATTGCTTTCAGCAGGAGCTGATCCATCTGCCCAAGATTCACATAATGGAAGGACAGCTTTGCATACCGCTGCTATGACAGATGATGTGGACTTGGTTCAGGTAGCTGAATAAGCTTCATGATTAAAATCATTATGTATCAATAAATATTATGATGGTGCTAATATTTTTGGTTGCTTTGATGGTGCTAATATTTTTGGTGCTAAGATTTTTAACTGTTACTTCTTAAGTTCTTATGTAATCTTGTGTGTTGCAGTAGTGAAGTCCTAACATACCAATAAAAGGAGCTCAATAATAAAAATCATTGGGGGTTTGGTATGTACCTTTGTTGAAAGGTGGTATTTTGGGGTGAGTTGTTATCATACCATGTCTTTTTTATTTTTATCATCTATGATATGATGAAAGATTATTGGTTTATAATGCTTTATATATAATAAATATTTGCTCTCCAATTTATAAGGCTTTGCATTTGAAATTATTTCTTAATAAAATGTATCAAATAATATTTGATTTGGAGTTGTTTATTACCACTATTAAATCGGGAATTAGTTTGATGTTTGCATATATTGATTTTGACCTTTTGATCTCATTTGATGTTAATATTAAAGTCTTGATTATTTATGAAAAAGTGAGGTTGAATTTAATATATATACTTATATGTTTTTGCAGACAACACATGCTTAGAATCACCAAGAGGTGGAAGACTTTCATCTGATTCTAGTTTTCGGTCTAATCATGGAACTTCATTAGGGATTATCTAGATGATTTATGAACTAAGTTTGATATAGTTTTGCATGTTCATTCACTTTATTAATGTTCTAGTTTTTGAATATTTAAACTAATGTATTTATTGTTTGATTTGAATTTAATGTATAGTTGTTACTTTTAAATATATTATACGAATGAGATTTATTTATAATTTTACATTTGTGTATTTTAGTTATATGAATCATATTTATGAATATTTTTTACTTCAATTAAATTAATGAAAAATGACAACAACAAAAAAAGCACAAAAAAAAAAGTTTGCGACGGTTTGCAACCGTTGCAATACCTTCCCGAGTTCATTCCACCGACTGTTACCTTGATGGCGGAGACGTTGTTAGACTTCCCTGATCGAGACTCACCGACTGCTTGGGTATATGACCCCATCTCAAGCAGGGCCACTTATACGGGGAGGGTAGTGAGGACTAGTAGGAAAGTTGGGGCAGTATTTCTTGTAGAACTCACTCGCGAGAAGATCGATTATCCGGTACCTTCTGGATTAGTGCTTGGGATAAGTGGAACTTGGGAAGATGCGAAGGATTCCTCAGTTAGAGTGGAGGCAGAGGCCGCCTTGGGAGCAGAGGATACAGTGGTTGGACCAAGGACTGGTAGAAAGGATAAGGGGTCGATGCCCATGGAGCGAGAGATTGTAGGGCCATCTAGGCGGACCGAGTCGGAGCTTCCACTTCCAGTGGATAATCCTATACCGACTGCCACTGAAGTAGTAGACTGTTTTGAGGTCCCAGCGCCGCCGAAGCCACCTATCTCGTGGGTGGATCTGACTTCTGAAGAGAGCGATCCGTCTATGGATGTTGATGAGGATGTGGTTACCTCGAAGATGGATGTTGCGTCAGACGGGACTTGTGGAGTGTGTGGAGGTCATCCATGTTATTCTAGTTGCTAGAGTATGATCATATTAGTTTTGTTCTATAGGGGCTTGATATCTTTCTTTTGGTGGTTGTACTTATTTTATTTTGGGATGATTGTAACTATACTTATATGGTTAGATGACTTCTGTCTTGGTGGGTCCATGTTCCATTTTCTTTGACGTAACCATGGGGGATTAGTATTTCTTGGAGCAGTGCTTATACATGTGTCTGCCGAGAATACCCCAGGGGTATGAGCGATGTTTGATAGGTCTCATAGCCCCGACGTATTTTATATTTGGATATTTTCGTTTATCGCCTCAAAACTATTTCAGTTTGTTATAATTATGATGTAATTAATTAAAACAATCGTCGTTTGTGTTACGCTTTGGTATTTCATTAGTGGATTTTTGAAAGAAAAAAAAAATACACTCGCGCTGTTTAAAAATCGGGGTGTTACATATATGTTCCCCAACCTCCTGGATTTGTGGATGAAAAGAAGCCTAATCATGTGTTCAAACTCTCAAAAGCTCTTTTTGGATTAAAGCAAGCTCCTAAAGCTTGGTATGAGAGGTTAAGTTCGTTTCTAAAAGAAAATGGATTTGTTAGAAGACATATCAGTACTACACTCTTCAAGAAAACTCATAAGGAGGATTTGTTAATTGTACAAATATATGTTGATGACATAATATATGGGTCCACTAATGAAAAGATGTGTGAAGATTTCTCCAACCTCTTGCAAAGTGAGTTTGAGATGAGTATGATGGGAGAGCTAAAATTCTTTATGGGTTTACAAATTAAACAACTAGAAACTGACATCTTCATCTCTCAAGAAAAATACACCAAAGATCTGCTTAAAAAATATAATATGAGTTCAACCAAGAGTATGATAACTCATATGCACCCATCCTCCATGTTACACAAGGATGATGAAGGAACGTCAATATTTGAAAAAGAGTATAGAGAGATGATTGGATTCTTGTTGTACTTAAGAACTAGTAGACTTGACATAGTCTTTGCAGTCGGTCATTGTGCAAGATTTCAATCCTCTCCAAAAGAATCTTATCTTACTCCAATAAAAAGGGTTTTTAGATACTTTATTGGCACAACCAATCTTGGAATCTGGTTTAAAAAATGCTCAAATCTTTATCTCATAGCGTATTGTGATGCTGACTATGTTGGAGACAATGTTGAAAGGAAGAGTACATGTGGAGCTTTCTAATTTCTTGGTAAATCTCTTATAAGTTGATCATGCAAAAAGCAATGTACCATTGCTCTATCAACTACAGATGTTGAATATGTATCAGTTGCATAATGCTACTCAAAATTACTATGGATATAGAATCTACTTGATGATTATTCTCTAAGGTACGCAAAAAATTCCATCCTCTCTGATAATACAAGTGCTATTAATATTTGAAAAAATCTCACACAACATTCAAGATCTAAGCATATTGAAATTAAACATCATTTTATAAGAGATCATGTTCAAAAAGGGGATATATAATTAATTTTCACTGATGCTAAAAATCAATTGGCTGATATTTTTACCAAACCTCTCCAAGAGGATCGATTCAAAAATATCTCGGAGGAACTCTCCATCATTAATTTATCCAAACTTATTTAATTTTCTTTCTTGAATATATTTATTTTATTTTATTTAGTTTATGCTTATTGGTCAAATTATTCTTAAGGCAATTGTTTTATTCTTAATTTATCCAAAAAGGGGATATAAAATTATTTTTCATTAATATAGAAAATCAATTGGCTGATATTTTTACCAAACCTCTCCAAGAGGTTCGGTTCAAAAATATCTTGGAGGAACTCTCCATCATTAATTTATCCAAAGTTATTTAATTTTCTTTCTTGAATATATTTTATTTAGTTTATGCTTATTGATCAAATTATTCTTAAGGCAAGATCAAATGTGATCTATTAAATAAGCCTAAGAATTAGAGGATATGGCGATTAAAATCACTCTCAATATGGCGATTAAAATCACTCTCAATATGACGATTAAAGTTGTTCGCAATATGATACTACGACCACTCATAACTACAACATAATAACCGCTCTAGAAATCGATAGGACTACAGTACCAAACCGCTCTAAAAAACAAAAGGACTACGACACAATAACCATTCTAAAAAACAAAGGAACTACGGTATATGACATAATAACTGTTCTAAAAAACAAAGGAACTACGGCAAATGAACTACAATATAACAACCACTCAAAAATCGAAGGGACAAAAAGAAAGGGGAGGAGTGCCTCGAAAATCAAGCAAGCATAATAGAAAAGGGAGAAAATAGAAAGTTGGGAAATGCATAATTTTCTAATGTGGGATTTCAAAATAATTATTTCCAACGTAGGACTTGAATTTAAAAAAACAAGTTTCTTACCACTTGAATTTACAAAAAATATTTATTTCCAATATGGGAATTGAATTTTAAAATAAGTTTCTTTCTCCTAAAAATACTTCTTTCAAATGTGGAACTTCAACAAATTTTTAAATTCACACAGTAACATACTTATGCTCTAATAGAAACGCTTGAAGTGTTGTACGCATCGCATATGAAGTGACGTCTTGCCTCTACTCTTGACCGGAAAAACACTTTACCTCTCACAAAATGAACAGATATAATAACTAAAATCATCTCTACATTTTAAATTAACTCAACGAATCATAATTATTAGCACAAAAAAGTGTAAAAATGAAGTTCATATATAGCATTAGTTTATTACGAAAAGGTGCAATTTGTTTAAAACTCATGCAGGGAAGGATGTTACTTCGAAATCACTAAGGGGCTTGGATTGTTTAGTATCAGTATTATTAATATAATATATTCGATTGAGTGTTTTGTTGAACCCTATTTAATCTCTCAGAATCCGGGGGTGAATTTGAAAGAGAGGAATTAAGAAATTAATAATAGTAATGGGTTATTATTACAATCCAAAATGGTTCACTCTAATTTTGTCATTGTGGGTTCTAATATCGTGCTCGGAATCAACAGAACATGTGGTTGGTGACGGTGCAAATTGGAGCTGGAAGGTTCCTCTTCCATCACGAGATTTACTAACCCAGTGGGCCTCTAGTCAAAACTTCCTAATAGGCGATACTATTGGTAACTAATTTAATTCATGATTGATGTTTGTGTTTTCTTATATAATGTGAAATAATAATATGTTGAAATGAATTATATACATTATAGTGTTTACGTACCATAGAAAAGAATCGGTGCACGAAGTAAACAAGGGAGACTATACTTCGTGTAATGTACGGGGAAAAAATCACGTGGTGCACGACGACGTGAATACAAAGGTGGTACTTAACAAAATAGGAATGCTTTATTTCATAAGTGGAAACAAGCGTTCTTGCATACTTGGCTTAAAGCTCGCTATACTTGTCACTTTACCTCCAATTTTTTATAAAATAATATAATGTAAGATCTATAAGACCTATACTGAGAAATATCGATATTGTTATATATCTCACAATTATGAGCGAATTTCTTTACTATTTTATCAAGACAATAAAAATTATTGCAATATATACCATTTTTAAGGCTCTCTATACTTGGCTTAAGTTGTTGCACTTCAGAAATACAGATACTAGCATGTATATAGTTAGAAAGAATCACTATTTAACTTTAATGGTTTGCTCTAGTGGTAAAAATATATGTAATAGACTCGTATGTTGTAGACATGATCATCGCTAGTGTCATTGACGATAAGTACAATTCAAATGGTAGGTATAAAAAATATTTGATTTGATTCAGATCCATAATATCCTTACTTCTCGATACTTCATGAAAGTGAGTTTTTGTAACACCCCGTTTTTCAAGGAGAGGGTATATTTTTTTTTTTCAAAAGAAATTAAAATGAAACAAAGAATAATTATGTAAAATGCCTTTGCATAATCATAAAAGTCAATATAATTGATACGTAGTGGAATAGTTTTTGAAATATGCATCCAAAGTATTTACACAACAACAAATGATACATAGATCTCATTCAAATAAGATGTCATACTGACAATATTAGTAAAGATATAGTTTTCCAGTTCAAAATAACGTAGTCCAAAAGAAAGACATATGTTCCCTCTATGTCATCCTAATCTGATCATTCAACAACAAAAAACTATAGCTATACACCCTGAGTGACCTCCACGTGTCCCGTAACATCCTCCTATCCTAGCTCCAATCATGCATTCCCATCTACATTCCCATCCATATGGTACGAACCGGTGGGATTGTCCTGGCTCTCATCTGAGCAAAGTCCAGATTTCCACAATAGTTGTAAAGGTCACCACCCGAAATTAACAATTAACACATAACATTTAAGTTTCAAATGCACAAAATAACATTTCCATATGGTAAAAGTTCATACAATGCTTACCAACTGAAAATGAAATCAAAATAAGTCTCAAATCAATCAAGTAATAAACAACGGGCCAATTCGTTGATGAACCAATTGAGCAATTGATTATCTAACTCAAAATAAGAATTTCAACTAAGCCAATCGTTTGGGGAAATCGATTTCCTGAAAGTTTTTACTGAAAATTGAACTTTGGGCTTAAATCAATCGATTGGGAAAATCGATTGAATGAAAAACTGAGCCCCTGTATTGAAGCCAATCGATTTACCAAATTAATTTCGTCAATTCTGCTGAGCTCCTGTAATGAATCCAATCGATTTGCTAAATCGATTTCTTAAATGGTTTTGAAAAACATATTATAAAATCGATTGGGTAAATTGATTTTGGAAAATTAGCAAAGTCCCTGCAACTCATCAAATCGATTGGGAAATCGATTTCCCTGTAAATTCTTCCAAAAATACATAAACTAACTCAATCACATTCATACACAACTCTAAATCTTAACAGTTAGCAATTCCCACACAATTACCACGACAATTTGGGTTTCTAAATAGTTTTACAATCCATCTTACTTTCACACCATATTCAATACATAACACTTAGAAAAATCATCACAATCACAACAACATCATGAACTTCAAAATAGTTTTTCAATCAAACATGCTATCACACAATTACAAAACATAAACTTAACAATTACCACGCAATACCCACACGGACAAGATGAACCAACAAATCACATGGAATCATTTTGACGCGACAATCCCCACACAGACAAAATGAACCAACAAATCACAATTTACTAGGGTGTAGTCTCTCGCGGACAAACACCTGTGCAGTCTCTCACGGACAAACACAAATTACCAGGGTGTAGTCTCTCACGGATAAACACCTGTGCAGTCTCTCACGAACAAACACAATTTACCAGGGTGTAGTCTCTCACAGACAAACACCTGTGCAGTCTCTCACGGACAAACACAATTTATCAGGGTTTAGTCTTTCACGGACAAACACCTGTGTAGTCTCTCACGGACGAACACAATTTACCAGGGTGTAGTCTCTCACGGACAAACACAATTTACTAGGGTGTAGTCTCTCACGGACAAACACAATTTACCAGGGTATAGTCTCTCACGGACAAACACCTATATAGTCAGTCACGGACAAACACAATTTCCCAGGGTGTAGTCTCTCACGGACAAACACCTCTGCAGTCTCTCACGGACAAACACAATTTACCATGGTGTAGTCTCTCATGGACAAACACCATTAAGTAAACGTAGATATTAAGAGATTCCCCATTCTTAATACTCATTTAACATAAACCATTTTCACTATAAACATTAAGTAAACCGAGATATTAAAAGATTCCCCATTTTTAATACTCGTTTAACTCAAATGATTTTCGCAACAAACATTAAGTAAACATAGATATTAAGAGATTCCCCATTCTTAATACTCATTTAACTCAAAACGATTTTCACAACAAACATTAATAAACAGAGATATTAAGAGATTTTCCATTCTTAATACTCATTTAACTCAAAACGATTTTCACAACAAACATTAGTAAACAGAGATATTAAGAGATTCCCCATTCTTAATACTCATTTAACTCAAAATGATTTTCACAACAAACATTAGTAAATAGAGATATTAACAGATTCCCCATTCTTAATACTCATTTAACTCAAAACGATTTTCACAACAAACATTAGTAAACAGAGATATTAAGAGCTTCCCTATTCTTAATACTCGTTTAACTCTAATGGTTTTCACGACATATTAAGTAAACGTAGACATTAAGAGATTCCCCATTCTTAATACTCGTTTAACACTAATGGTTTTCAAATTCCACACATAATGTACTCAAACATATATTCACATTCAATCCACAATTCACACCAAATCACATCAATTCATTTTTCCACACAAAATACATCTCAAATTCTATTATTATCAATTATGAACACGTCGGATACGACGACACAAATAAACACAATCCATCACTCAAACACAACAAAATTCATTTACTCAAAATCATACATAAATGAGGTAAATTCATTTTCCAAGAAACATTCATCAATATCACCCAAAACCCCACATTAGAATTTCACCCTTAAAGCATTAAATTCATTTTTCCCCAAATGAAAACTTCAACCCTAACAAATTCTTTTCCACACAACCACAAGTAAGTCCCTAAATGCAAACTAAAAGTTTGGAAGGAGCCCTTACCTTCACGCTAGCTTTAACGTGCGATTAGGGTACCGCGAGTAAATCCGATAAAATCTGCGCTCGCAACGTCGTTTCCAAAGTTGGTTCCCTAGCACGGTAGTGTGGTAGTGAGCAACTTTCCCTTCTATCTCTTCACGAAACGAAGCTTAGATCTAGATGAAACAGGGAGGTTTGTATTTGACTGTTTTGAAATCCCTAACTCTATTTTCGAATCCGAGAAGGAGGAAGGAGCTGGAAATTTGTTCATACTCACCCACAATTCCTGGGATTTCTATTCTTGAACAAAAGGAAGAAAGAAAACGAAAATGGAGGGAAAGGGGGAAAAGTCACGCGAGGCAGAGGAAGAAGATGGATTTTCTTTCTTTCTTTCCTTCTCTTTTCCTTTCTTCCTTTCTCCTTCCTTTATAATTCTGTTCTTTCTATTTCCTCCTCTTTTCCATCCACACAAACATATATATATATATATATATGTATGTATATATATATTAATTACTTTTAACAAATATCTCCAAATATCTAGATATTTATTAAATTACTATTTCACCTTAAATTCTTCGTAAAAGATTCACCACAGTGAATTTAATTTATTTATTGACGAGTAATTCTGATCGGGCATCAAAATATCTTTTTGGTCATATAAACTCCAAAATATTAATACTTTGGCTAAAAAGCCTCCGAGTTCAATACCAAAATACACTAAAATATATAAAGTGTACTTTAAAATTATGGGTCTTACAGTTTCATTACTAGACATTTTAGAAAAATAAAATCTATTTATAAATAAATTAAAAAAAACCTCCGATTTTATTTATTAAAATTTAAAATTAAATATCTTTTTTATCTCTATAATTTTATTGGTTTTTTAGTCTATAAATTCAACCATAAAATTTATGTATTAACTATCGACTAAGAAATTTTGGACTTGGATTTAAATCACATTAGATTTTTTTTTTCCAAAAGAAATCACATTAGATGTGAATGAAACTAATAATTATTCATGTCAATTCAATTGATAAATCATATATATTATTCACGTTGTATCAATCAATCTACACATATATTTTCTTCTATAAACAAAAGAAAATTTTCAATTCATGTCAATGAACTCCTTAATGCAGTTGATCAGAGCAACAAGAGGATGATGAAGTTTGAAACTCTCATAAACAAAATGAGAAAAAAAACCTAAATATTTGTGGAAACCACTTATTTAATTAAAAGGAAAGAAAAACGAGTTAGATGAGTCAGTTTAAGTCAAAAAAGGCCTAAATGAGAATAAAAGACTAACAAAAAAGAAAAAGTTGAACTTCAGAAATACACATACTATCGTGTATATAGTTAGAAAGAATCACTATTTAACTTTAATGGTTTGCTCTATTGGTAAAAATATATGTATTACCCTCGTATGTTGTAGACATGATATTCGCTAGTGTCATTGACGATTAGTACAACTCAAATAGTACTCTCCATACTTCATGAAAGTGAGTTTTACTACTAAACTCATTAGAAAAATAAAATCTTTATATAAAAAAAAATTAAAAAAACCTCCGATTTTATTTATTAAAATTTAATATTAAATGTGTTTTTTATCTCTATAATTTTATTGGTTTTTTAGTCTATATATTTAACCTTTAAATTTATGTATCAACTATCGATTGAGAAATTTTGGATTTATGTTTAAATCACATTAGATTTTTTTTTCAAAAGAAATCACAATAGATGTGAATGAAACTAATAATTATTCATGTCAATTCAATTGATAAATCATATATATTATTCACATTGCACCAATCAATCTACACATATATTTTCTTCTATAAACAAAAGAAAATTTTCAATTCATGTCAATGAACTCCTTAATGCAGTTGATCAGAGCAACAAGAGGATGATGAAGTTTGAAACTCTCATAAACAAAATGAGAAAAAAAACCTAAATATTTGTGGAAACCACTTATTTAATTAAAAGGAAAGAAAAACGAGTTAGATGAGTCAGTTTAAGTCAAAAAAGGCCTAAATGAGAATAAAAGACTAACAAAAAAGAAAAAGTTGAACTTCAGAAATACACATACTATCGTGTATATAGTTAGAAAGAATCACTATTTAACTTTAATGGTTTGCTCTATTGGTAAAAATATATGTATTACCCTCGTATGTTGTAGACATGATATTCGCTAGTGTCATTGACGATTAGTACAACTCAAATAGTAGGTACTCTCCATACTTCATGAAAGTGAGTTTTACTACTAAACTCATTAGAAAAATAAAATCTTTATATAAAAAAAAATTGAAAAAACCTCCGATTTTATTTATTAAAATTTAATATTAAATGTGTTTTTTATCTCTATAATTTTATTGGTTTTTTAGTCTATATATTTAACCTTAAAATTTATGTATCAACTATCGACTGAGAAATTTTGGATTTATGTTTAAATCACGTTAGATTTTTTTTTTCAAAAGAAATCACAATAGATGTGAATGAAACTAATAATTATTCATGTCAATTCAATTGATAAATCATATATATTATTCACATTGTACCAATCAATCTACACATATATTTTCTTCTATAAACAAAAGAAAATTTTCAATTCATGTCAATGAACTCCTTAATGCAGTTTATCAGAGCAACAAGAGGATGATGAAGTTTGAAACTCTCATAAACAAAATGAGAAAAAAAAACCTAAATATTTGTGGAAACCACTTATTTAATTAAAAGGAAAGAAAAACGAGTTAGATGAGTCAGTTTAAGTCAAAAAAGGCCTAAAAGAGAATAAAAGACTAACAAAAAAGAAAAAGTTGAACTTCAGAAATACACATACTATCGTGTATATAGTTAGAAAGAATCACTATTTAACTTTTAATGGTTTGCTCTATTGGTAAAAATATATGTATTAGCCTCGTATGTTGTAGACATGATATTCGCTAGTGTCATTGACGATTAGTACAACTCAAATAGTAGGTACTCTCCATACTTCATGAAAGTGAGTTTTACTACTAAACTCTTTAGAAAAATAAAATCTTTTTATAAAAAAAAATTAAAAAAACCTCCGATTTTGTTTATTAAAATTTAATATTAAATGTGTTTTTTATCTCTATAATTTTATTGGTTTTTTAGTCTATATATTTAACCTTAAAATTTATGTATCAACTATCGATTGCGAAATTTTGGATTTAGGTTTAAATCACATTAGATTTTTTTTTTCCAAAAGAAATCACATTAGATGTGAATGAAACTAATAATTATTCATGTCAATTCAATTGATAAATCATATAACTAACTAACTAACTATTTCCACTTTAAATTTCACTAAGTCCACAATTTATGTATACTCACCAATAAAAAGAATACCAAAATTCTAGCCACCATCACTTTCACACCTCCTTTCTTTGATTATCCAATGTTTGGAACTTCTTCTCCTTATGAACAACTTCGTGGGGCTTAAAGCATTGTACTAGAAAGAAAAGTGGTCAAGGTAAGGGTTTTTCCTCCACACCAATTATATTTAGACTGTTGGTTGAATGACATGAAATAAATAATCGCGATTACTTATAATTTAAAAGGAATAAATGTAGACTAATGAATTAAAATAATAAAACCCCAATTTTTGTTTAGATTAAGTTATAATATTTGACTTCTACGTAATAGTAAAACCCCAATTTTCAAGACGATTTTGTAATAATAGAATTGTCCAATATTTTTAAGTTCTTTTAATCTTTTGCCACAAACTTTTAAAATGTACTAGAATTCTAGAAATATGGAAGTGGTTCCCTTTCACTAAGAATAATTATCTTTACATTGTTTTAAATTTTGAATAAATATTTTCTTAATAATATTAAATAACGTGAATGTTACTAATTATTTAAAATGAATAAATGTTAAGGATTCAAAACAAAACAAAAATCGTAAACTTTTCTAAAAAATAAGTATTTTTTTAAGTAAAGTTTTAGATTAACAAACCGGTGCGTTACAATCACCATCAGTTGCATACATGTTATGGATAGGGGAAATGGTATCATGAAAAACAACATTTCTTGAAATGTTGAATTTTCTTGTGAAAATATCATACAACTTGTAACCTTTAACACCAAAAGGGTAACTTATAAAGACACACATGTTAGCCCTAAGAGAAAATTTATTTGTGAGTTGTGGTATAGTAACAACATATCCCAATCAACTAAAAACTCTAAGATGATCATATGAAGGCATTTTGCAATAAAATAGTTCATAAGGGGACAAGTTTTTCAGATTTAATGAAGGAACTCTATTTATTATATGAGCTGAAGTTGACATAAAGTTTTTTATGGGAATCAAGGATTGAAAAGGAAGTGCTTTGGCTACATTTAACGATTGGTGATGCTTTCTTTTAAAAATTAAGTTTTGTTGAGGAGATGAAAATTGGTGCAGAGTACCCAGTTCCCGCAGAAAACTAGTTAAATCCAATTCCTTTGCATTATCAATATGCATATATTTTATGTGTTTACCAAACTAAATTTTCACCAAAGTTAGTTTTTTTAATTTTATCAGTGGCCATAAATTTATACTTCAAAAAATACAACCATGTGAATCTTATGTGGTCATCCACTATAGTGAAAAATAAGACTTATTTTCATAAGTAGCAAGATCAAAAAAGCCTTGTTAGTACAGAGGTGCAGCTAAGAAGGAGGATAAATTAGGTGTTTAGAAATTTATAGTTTTTACAAATTTAGTGGATTATTTTTCTGACTATGATTATAGTTTATAGAATCATGTGTTTTCTCCCTTGTGTCCATTCAAATGTCTAACTAGCAAGAATAAATACATGAATGTCAATTAATTCCTTACAGTTGGTCATTGAATGATATTATTCCAATTGAATTCCTTATTTGTGTGTGCAATTAACCTCACTTAAGATAATTATTACTTCTCTCTAATTAGCTTCACGCCTCATTTATTTGTCGCATACATCTCTTCTTCCTAGGCCACTCAAATAACCATCCCAACATTCCCTCGCATTTTGATCGAAGTTGTAAGACCCATAATTTTAAATCATACTAAAAATTGCTAAAAATTGTTAAAAATTGCTAAAAATTGTTAAAAATATCTCGAGTTGCTAAAAATTGTATATGTCATTTGAGTTGCGATGATAGTAGATATTTTTAACAAAAAGTGGTTTGGAGAGGTTATAGGTGAAATGGTAATTTTAATAAATATCTAGATATTTTGAAATATTTGTTAAAAGTAATTAATATATATTAATATATATGTTTGTTTGGAGGGAAAAAAGTAAAATAGAAAGGAAAGAAAAAGGAAATAGAAAGAAAGGAAAATAGAAGAAGGGAAAACAGAGAAAGGAAAATCTTCTTCCTCCTCCAGCCACGCGAAACCCATTTCTTCCCCTTCCTTCTACCTTCCATTTTTTTTCTTCCTTTTGCTTCAAGAAAAACAAGTTATTGAAAGAAAAACATTTGCCTGGAAAAATGAATTGATGTGATTTGGTGTGAATTGTGGATTGAATTTGAGAATATATTTGAGTATGTTCTGTGTGGAATTTGAAAACCATTAGAGTTAAACGAGTATTAAAAATGGGGAATCTTTTAATATCTCTGTTTACTTAATGTTTGTCGTGAAATTCATTAGAGTCAAACAAGTATTAAAAATGGGGAATATTTTAATATCTCTGTTTACTTAATGTTTGCAGTGAAAATTGTTAGAGTAAATGGGTATTAAGAATGGGGAATCTCTTAATATCTTTGTTTACTTAATGATTGTCGTGAAAATTGTTAGAGTTAAATGAGAATTAAAAATGCAGAATCTTTTAATATCAGCATTTACTTAACGATTGAATTCAGAGTATGCTCATGCATTTTATTTTGGTAAATCGTGCTGACCCATGATAGGTGGCACCTCGGTAAACAGTACTTTGGCATGTGATAAGCCGTACATTTACGATTTACGTTTTTGGTAAATTGTGGTGACCCGTAATAGGTGGCACCTCGGTAAATAGTACTTTGGCCTGTGATAGGCGGTACTTTTATGATTTACGTTTTTTTTCTTTTAGTAAATCGTGCTGACCCATGATAGGTGGCACCTCGGTAAACACTACTGTTCTGTGATAGGCGATACATTTACGATTTACGCTTTTTAGTAAATCGTGCTGACCCGTGATAGGTGGCACCTCGGTAATTTAGTACTTGGACCTATGATAGGCAGTACGATTATGATTTACGGCCCTTCGAGGAGGGTTTTGGTTTTGAATTCCGAGTCCATGCATTTTGGCATTTACGCATTGCATTAGGGTGCTTGGCACACGAGTCGTGTTTGATTCAAGATTTCCATTGAGTGTCTGAACCTGAGATATCGTGGTAATTGCGTTGTAATTGCTAAGTGTTATGTTGTGAAATTGTGTGTAAGTGTGATTGTTTGCAAAACTATTTCGAAACTCAAGTTGTCGTGGTGATTATGTTGAAATTGCTAAGTGTTATGTTTTGAAATTGTAGTAAGTGTGATTGATTTCAAAACTATTTCGAGACTCAAGGTGTCGTGGTAATTGCTAAGTGTTCGTTTTCAAAATTGTGTGTTGTGTGTAATTGTGATTGATTCAGTTTATGTAGTTGAGAAAAACTTCAGAGAAATTGATTTCCCAATCGATTCTGTTAAAAGATATTTATCAAAATCGATTTGCCAATCGATTTGGCAAGTTACAAGGGCTCAACCATTTATCAAAATCGATTTGCCATTCGATTTGGCAAGTTACAGAGGCTCAGCCGTTTATCAAAATCGATTTGCCAATCGATTTGGCAAGTTACCGAGACTCAACCATTTATCAAAATCGATTTGCAAATCGATTTTACAAGTTACAGGGGCTCAGCCATTTAACAAAATTGATTTGCCAATCGATTTGGCAAGTTACAGGGGCTCAGCTATTTATCAAATTTGATTTGCCAATCGTTTTGGCATGTCACAGGGGCTCAACTATTTAAGAAAATTGATTTCCCAATCGATTGCCCAATAGATTGATTTAAACCCAAAATACAGTTTTCACTAAAAACCTTTAAGAAATCGATTTCCCAATCGATTTGCTCAGTAAAAACTTTGATTCTGAGTTAGACAATCGATTGCTCAGTTGATTCATCAATTTATTACTTGATTGCTTAAAAACCCTATTTTGATTTCATTTTACTTGGCAAGCATTATATGAACGTTTAGCATATTGAAAAACCTTTTAACGTGCATTCTAAGTTGAAAGGTTATTTAATGCATTTAAAAACTAAAATGTTATGTGTTAATTGTTAATTTCGGTTGGTGACCCTTTACAACTATTGTGGAAATCTGGGCTTTGCCCTCAGATGAGAGCCAGGACAATCCTATCGGTTTGTACCCGGTGGATGGGAATGTAGTTGGAAACATCAGACTGGAGCTATGTTAGGAGGATCTTGCGGGGCGCGTGAAAATCACTCAAGGTGTATAGTTTTTTGTAGAATGATCAAATTAGGTTGACGTATAGGGACTAGATGTCTTTCTTTTGGATTGTATTTATTTAAATTGGAAGACTCTACCTATACTAATATTGTCGATGGGTCGATGACATTTTGTTTTCGATGGGTCCCATGTACCACTTCTGATGTGTAAATACTTTGGATTCTTATTTCAAAAAAAACTATTTCGCTGTTTGTAAATTATGTCGACTTAATTGTCGTTATGTTATGACTTAATTACTTATCCAAAGGTATTTCCTTATTTATTTCTTTGTTTTATGAATTTGTTTAAAAAAAAATACACTCTCGCTGTAAAAAATCTCTGTTATATTGTGGTATCAGATCTTTGGTATAGATTTCTTTGGGGATGTGGAGTTTTGGTTATAGATTGTAGGTCAACCTTTAGGTTGGGAGTTGTTATCTGATCATGCGTCGATTTAGGTGGTTTGAGTTGTCAGGTCCAAAATAATTATTATGTGTTGATGTGGTCGGAAGTTAGTTTTGGAATTATTTGAAGTAGTGTTAAGACTCTACTTGATGATGGTTTTATAGGAAAACCATGCCTCCAAGAAGGAATGACGCTTAGAGAGCCAATGCTAATAGGGATGATCGAATGGCGGACGCTATGAATAACATGGCTGCTTATGTTGCTGCACAGACTGCTGCCAAGACTCAACGTGATCTTGAAAAGAGGGAAAGAGAGAATAGTGTTGCAGATTCAAGAGGATTAGAAGACTTTTGTTGTTACAAGCCTCCCAAGTTTAAGGGGGATGAGAATTCAGAGAAAGCGGATCAATCAATCCAAGAAGTGGAAAAGATCTTCGAAATGATTAACGGTCAGGCGGGAGTGATGCTCAACTATGCCACCTACATGCTACTAGGGGATGCTGAGTACTGGTGGAGGAGTACAAGATTGTTGATGGGATTAGCTCATGAGGAGGTGAATAGGGAATCATTCAAAACGAAGTTTTTAGACAAATACTTCCCGATGAGTACCAGGACTAAACCAGGTGATGATTTTCTTAAATTGCATCAGGGGAACATGACCGTGGGCGGATATGCTGCGAAGTTTGAATCGCTATCGAGTCATTTTAGGTTTTTCTGGGAAGAGATTGATGAACCATTCACGTGTCATCATTTCCAAGACGGACTAAAGGATGAGATTCAAGAATCTGTCTTACCCTTGGGAATTCAACGTTTCCAAGTTCTTGTGGAAAAATGTAGAGAAGTTGAGGATATGAAGAATAATAGGGCTAGCCGAGGAGGGAATTTTAGTTTGGGACAAGTGCATCGATATTTCTAATGTGGGGAAGAGGGACATTATGCTAGTGCTTGTACCTCTAATATTCTCACCTGCTACAATGGTCAGAAGCCAGGGCACATGGCAAGGGATTGCACGGCCTCGAAGGTGGAACCAAATGTGAACGTATCTAGGGCTACTCGTCCTACGGCTAGAGGACACGTTTATTGCACGAGTGCTGAAGTTGGAAATCCATCTGGAAATCTGATTCAACGTGACTGTGAGATTGCAGGTAACACTCTAACTCCACTTTTTGATTTGGGGGCAACCCATTCCTTCATTGTTATGGATTGTGTGAATCGTTTGAAGTTATCTGTGTCACCTCTACCTTTTGATTTGGTTGTTTCTACACTTGCTAAGTCTTTGACAGTAAATTATGCATGTTTACATTGTCAAGTAACTATACAAAATAGGGATTTCTTGATTAATTTGATTTGTTTACCTCTACAATAACTCGAGGTCATTCTCGGTATGGATTGGATGTGATATCATTATATGATCTTAGACTGTGCTTGCAAATTAGTTCTTTTCCCCGAACCAGGAGTTGTTAAGTATGTAGCCGCTAACAAACTCCGAGTGTCGCAAGGAGAATGAACTCATGAGTTTTTGTCTCTAGCTAATGTGGAGGCAAAGATAAAGGTGAACATAGAAGATGTGATGCTTGTCAATGAGTACTGGTACGTATTTCCAACGGAAATTCCAGGATTGCCACCGGTAAGAGAAGTGGAATTTTTCATTGATTTGCACTCAAGAATCAGACCTATTTCAATTGCACTGTATCGAACGTCACCATTGGAATTAAATGAGCTCAAAGGCCAAATTGAAGATTTTTTAGAGAAGAAATTTATTAGACCAAGTGTATCGCTGTGGGGAGCTCCAGTTTTGCTAGTTAAGAAGAAGGACGGACGCTCGCGCTTTGTGTGGATTATAGACAGCTTAATAAGACAACTATTAAGAATGGTTATCATTTGCCACACATCGATGATTTAATAGATCAGTTGAGAGGGGCCGCGATGTTTTCGAAGATTGACTTGAAGTCGGGTTACCATCAGATTCGAGTAAGGGAAGGAGATGTTCAAAAAACTCCTTTCAGAACCCGTTATGGACATTATGAATATCTTGTTATGCCGTTTGGAGTTACCAATGCACCAGCAATTTTCATGGACTACATGAACAAAATCTTTAATCCATTCCTTGATAAATTTGTTGTGGTGTTCATTAATGATATATTAATTTATTCAAGAACTGAAGAAGAGCATGGAGAACATTTACGTCAAGTTCTTGAGATTTTACGCGAGAAGCAATTGTATGCCAATCTGTCGAAGTGTGAGTTTTGGCAAGAGGAAGTGAATTTCTTAGGACATGTGATAACCAAGGAAGGAATCGCTGTAGATACGACTAAGATTGAGGCGATTCTTGCTTGGAAACAGCTCAGACTGTCACTGACATACGAAGTTTCGTAGGGCTGGTAGGGTACTACAGGTGGTTTATTGAAGGTTTTGCTAAGACTGTGACTCCATTGACACAACTTACCAGAAAAGACCAATCGTTCGCATGGATGGAGAAGTGTGTGGAAAATTTTCAGTTACTAAAGAGAAAATTGACGACCTCACCTGTATCGGTATTACCGCAATGAGATGAACCCTATGAAGTTTATTGTGATGCATCTCACCAAGGTTTGGGATGTGTTCTGATGCAACACAAGAAAGCCGTGGCTTATGCCTTAAGGCAATTGAAGATTCATGAGAGAAACTATCCTACTCATGATTTGGAGCTTGCTGTCGTTGTTTTCGCATTGAAGATTTGGAGGCACTATTTATATGGGTGCACGTTCATAGTTTTCAGTGACCATAAAAGTTTGAAATATTTGTTTGATCAAAAGGAATTGAACATGCGCCAGAGACGATGGATGGAGACTCTCAAGGATTTTGATTTTACACTGCAGTACCACCCTGTGAAGGCCAATGTAGTGGTTGATGCGTTGAGTATAAGAAGTGTATCGGTGTCTTCAACAATTATGGCTAGACAACAAGAGTTGTGGGAAGCTTTTAGAGACCTACAGTTGAACGTAGAGTTTGCACTGGGAATTTAGAAATTCAGAATGATTAAGATTTCGAGTAGACTACTTTAAGACATTGCAAATTCTCAAGACGACGTCTTAATTCAAGAGAAGACGAACCTAATAGTGCAAGGGAAGACAACTGAGTTCAAGATTGGATTAGATAATATTTTGCGATGTAATGGTAGGATTTGTGTACCAGAAAATACAAATATGATGAAAACAATTTTAGAAGAGGCTCATAGGAGTAAGTTGAGTATTCATCCTGGAGCAACAAAGATGTATTAGGATTTGAGACAGAATTATTGGTGGCCAAGAATGAAGAAACATGTAGCGGAGTATGTATCAACTTGTCTAACTTGTCTAACTTGTCAAAAAGCGAAGGTGGAACATCAGCGACCTGGTGGGATGTTGCAACCTTTAGATATACCTGAATGGAAGTGGGACAACATTTCCATGGATTTTATAACTGGATTGCCTAAAACAAGGAGGAAGAATGATTCTATATGGGTGATAGTGGATCGACTGAGTAAATCCGCACACTTTTTGCCATTAAAGACCACATATAAGGTAGATAAGCTAACAGAGATCTACATTGCTTAGATTGTGAGATTACACGGAGTACCATCGAGTATTGTGTTGGACTGTGATCCAAAGTTCACATCTCATTTTTGGGGGGCATTGCACGAAGCGTTGGGAACGAAACTACGATTGAGTTCAGCTTACCATCCACAAATGGACAGACAGACTGAAAGGACAAATCAATCCCTGGAAGATCTATTGAGCACATGTGTATTAGATGATAGAGGAAGTTGGGATGATGTACTTCCGTTGATTGAGTTCACCTACAACAATAGTTTCCACGCAAGTATTGGAATGGCACCATATAAGGCTTTATATGGGTGCAAGTGTCAAACGCCCTTGTGTTGGTATAAGGATGGTGAAAGTATGATTGTCAGACCAAATATGGTGCAATAGACTACATCTAAGGTAAGGAAGATAAAGGAGAAAATGAAGACTTCACAAGATCGTCATAATAGTTACGCGGACAAGCGTCGCAGACTTTTAGAATTTGAACAGGGTGACCATGTATTTCTGAGAGTCACACCTACTACTGGAGTTGGTAGAGCCTTCAAATCGAAGAAGTTGACTCCAAAATTCAATGGGCCATATCATATTTCTGCACAAATTGGGCCTGTTGCTTATTGGATTGCATTGCCTCCGATACTGTCCAATATTCATGACATGTTTCATGTGTCACAATTGAGGAAATATCTTGCAGATCCATCACATGTGATCGAACCAGACATAATCCAACTAAAGGATAACTTGTCATTCGAAGTACCACCTGTGAGAATTGATGACAAGAAGATTAAGCGATTGAGGTCCAAGAATATTTCGTTGGTCAAGGTATTTGGAACCCAATTACTGGAGATGCGAATTGGGAACAGGAGAGCAAGATGAGAGACCAAAACCCAGAGTTATTTATCGACGCGTAGTTTCGAGGACGAAACTGTAAGACCCATAATTTTAAAGTGTACTTTATGTATTTTAATGGATTTTGGTATTGAACTCAGGGGCTTTTTAGCCAAAGTTATTTATATTTTGGAGTTTATATAATCAAAAGGTATTTTGATGCTTGATTAAAATTACTCGTCGATAAATAAGTTAATTAACTGTGGTGAATCTTTTACGAAAAGTTTTATGCGTTTTGGGTAAAAGAGTAATTTAATAAATATCTATAAAGTTGGAGATATTTGTTAATTATTATTAATATATATATATATATATATATAGAAAAGGAAAAGAAAGAAATAAGGAGAAGAGAAGTAGAAAGGAAAGAAAAAGAGAGAAAGGAAAAACAAAGGAAGGAAAATCAGAATTTCCTTCTTCCTCACTGCCTCGCGTGAACAAATTTCTTCCTCCCTCCATTGTTGCTCGTTTTTGCTTTCTTTTCCTCCCTTAGAGTTCGAAATTGATAGTGGGTTATAGGACAAGGATTTCTCAACTTCACTCTTCACCTTTGATTCGAAAACGAAGAAAAATGGTTTTAGGGATTCAAACTCAAATCTCTCCGTTTCATCTAGATCTAAGCGTCGTTTCAAGAAGTGATAGAAGGGAAAGTTGCTCACCACTACACTACGGTGCTAGTGAGCTAACTTTGGAAGCGGCGTTGCGAGCGGAGATTTTTACCGGATTTGCTCACGGTACCGAAATCGAATGAAAAAGCTAAAGTGAAGGTAAGGGCTCCTTCCAAACTTTTAGTTTGCATTTAGGGACTTATTTGTGGTTGTGTGGAATAGAATTTTGTTAGGGTTGAAGTATTGATTTGGAGAAAATGAATTTAACTCATTTATGTATAATTTTGAGTAAATGAAATTTGATGTATTTGAGTGTTATGATTGCGTTGATTTGTGTTCATCGTACATGGCGTGTTCATACTTGATGTTTGTTGATTGATGTGGTTTGGTGTGAAACGTGAATGGAATTTGTTAACATGTTTGAGATGTGTTTTGTGTGGTTGGTGTGGAAAAATGATTTTGTGTGAGTTATGGATTGAATGTGAAAGTACGTTGGAGTTTGTTTTCTGTGGAATTTTGAAAACCATTAAGTTAAATGAGTATTAAGAATGGGGAATCACTTAATATCTTGTTTACTTAATGTGTGTTTGGGAAAATGGTTTAAGTTAACTGGGCGTTAAGAATGAGGAATCTCTTAATGTCTTGGTTACTTAATGTTTGTTTTGGAAAACCGTTTAAGTTAAAAGAGTATTAAGAATGAGAAATCTCTTAATACTTCTGTTTGCTTAATGTTTTGTTTTGAAAATCGTTAAGTTAAATGAGTATTAAGAATGGAGAATCTCTTAATATCTGCGTTTACATTCGTCGTAAAGATGATTTTGTGGAGAAATGAATTGTTGTGTTTTTGCGTGAATTGTGTAATAAATTTGTGAATATGTTTGAGTTTGTTTTGTGTGGGATTTGAAAACCATTAAGTTAAATAAGTATTAAGAATAGGGAATCTCTTAATGTCTTGTTTACTTAATGTGTGTTTGTTTGTTGGGAAATCGCTTAAGTTAACTGGACGTTAAGAATGGGGACTCTCTTAATGTCTTGTTTACCTATTGTTTGTTTTGAAAATCGCTTAAGTTAAATGAGTATTAAGAATGGGGAATCTCTTAATGTCTCGTTTACTTAATGTTTGTTTTGAAATTTGTTTAAGTTAAATAAGAATTAAGAATGGGGAATCTCTTAATGTCTTGTTTACTTATTGTCTGTTTTGAAAATCGCTTAAGTTAAATGAGTATTAAGAATGGGGAATCTCTTAATGTCTCGTTTACTTAATGTTTGTTTTGAAATTTGTTTCAGTTAAATAAGAATTAAGATTGGGGAATCTCTTAATGTCTTGTTTACTTATTGTTTGTTTTGAAAATCGCTTAAGTCAAATGAGTATTAAGAATGGGGAATCTCTTAATGACTCGTTTACTTAATGTTTGTTTTAGTAAACCGTGCAGACCCGTGATAGGTGGCACCTTGGTAAACGGTACGGGCCCGTGATAGGCAGTACGTTTATGGTTTATGCCTTTTGGTAAGTTGTGCAGACCCGTGATAGGTGGCACCTCGGTAAACAGTACAGGCCCGTGATAGGCAGTACGTTTACGACTTACGTTTCTTGGTGAATGGTGTTTGTCCGTGAGAGACTACACCCTGTAAACCGTGCAGACCCGTGATAGGTGGCACCTTGGTAAACGGTACGGGCCCGTGATAGGCAGTACGTTTATGGTTTACGCTTTTTGGTAAGTTGTGCAGACCCGTGATAGGTGGCACCTCGGTAAACAGTACGGGCCCGTGATAGGCAGTACGTTTACGACTTACGTTTCTTGGTGAATGGTGTTTGTCCGTGAGAGACTACACCCTGTAAACCGTGCAGACCCGTGATAGGTGGCACCTTGGTAAACGGTACGGGCCCGTGATAGGCAGTACGTTTATGGTTTACGCTTTTTGGTAAGTTGTGCAGACCCGTGATAGGTGGCACCTCGGTAAACAGTACGGGCCCGTGATAGGCAGTACGTTTACGACTTACGTTTCCTGGTGAATTGTGTTTGTCCGTGAGAGACTGCACAGGTGTTTGTCCGTGAGAGACTACACCCTGTTAAATTGTTAATTGTTGGTTCATTTTGTTCGTGTGGGTAATTGTGTAATAAGTGTTAAGTGTTATGTTTTGGAATTTGGTGATAACATGTTGATTGCAATACCATTTCAAAACTCCTGATGTTGTAGTAATTGTGTCATAAGTGTTAAATGTTATGTTTTTGGAATTTGGTGATAGCATGTTTAATTGCAATACTATTTCGAAACTCATGTTGTTGTAGCGATTGTGTTATCAGTGCTAAGTGTTAAGATTTGGGATTATGTATGAATGTGATTGAGTTTGTTTATGAATTTTTGAAAGAATACACAGGGAAATCGATTTACCCAATCGATTTGATGAGTTACAGGGGCCCTGTTTTTCACGAAATCGATTTACCCAATCGATTTTGTAATATGTTTTTCAAAACCATTTAAGAAATCGATTTGCCAAATCGATTGGATTCATTACAGGGGCTCTGTCTCTCACGAAATCGATTTGCTCAATCGATTGGATTCAATACAGGGGCTCTGTCTGTCAATCGATTTACCCAATCGATTGAGTCAATTGATTTACCCAATCGATTGATTTAAGCCCAGAATTCAGTTTTCACTCAAAACTTTCAGGAAATTGATTTCCCCGATCGATTGGCTAAGTGGGAAATCTTATGTTGAGTTTGATAATTGATTGCTCAATTGATTTATCAATGCTTTGTTCAGTTATGTATTACTTGATGGATTGATAACTCTATATGATGTCATTTACTTTTGGCAAGCTTTACATGAACTTTTAGCATGTGGAAAAACCCATCTAATATGTATGATAAATTGAAAATGTTAATTGTGCATTGAAAAGTAAATGTTATGTGTTAACTGTTATTTTCGGTTGGTGACCCTTTACAACTATTGTGGAAATCTGGGCTTTGCCCTCAGATGAGAGTCGGGATGATCATACAGGTTCGTACCCTCCGGATGGGAATGTGGATGGGAGTGCTTGATTGGAGCTACGTTAGGAGGATCTCACGGGGCGCGTGGAGATCATTCAGGGTGTTTAGTTGTTTTGTAAAATGATCATACTAGGTTGATACAGAGGGAACATATGTCTTTCTTTGGGGTTGCTTTTATTTTTAAATTGGAAGACTGTACCGCATTTGTTACGTAAATATTTTGAATTCATATTTGAGAACTTTTTCCGCTGCTTGTAAATTATAATGACTTAATTATTTATCCAAAGGTGTTTCTTTGTTTGTTTCTCTGTTTTATTTTAATTCTTTTGAAAAAAAATACACCCTCGCTTAGAAAAACGGGGTGTTACAGAAACTAATTTTAGGGGGTTAGTAATGTAAGACCCTTAATTTTAAATCATACTTTATGTATTTTAGTGTATTTTGGTATTGAACTCGAAGGCTTTTTAGCCAAAGTTATTAATATTTTGGTTGTTTAAATGACCAACAAGATATTTTGATGCTTGATAAAAATTACTAGTCGATAAATAAATTAAATTATTTGCGGTGATTCTTTTAGGAAGAATTTAGTTTTGGGGAGTTTTGTTAAAAATATCTCGAGCTGCTAAAAATTGTATCTGTCAATTGAGTTGCGATGATAGTAGATATTTTTAACAGAAAGTGGTTTGGAGAGGTTATGGGTGAAATGGTAATTTTAATAAATATCTATATATTTTGAAATATTTGTTAAAAGTAATTAATTTATATTAATATATATGTTTGTTTGGAGGGAAAAGAAAATAAAATAGAAAGGAAAGAAAAACGAAATAGAAAGAAAGGAAAATAGAAGAAGGGAAAACAGAGAAAGGAAAATCTTCTTCCTCCTCCAGCCATGCAAAACCCATTTCTTCCCCTTCCTTCTACCTTCCTTTTTTTTTCTTCCTTTTGCTTCAAGAAAAACATTTCCCTACTACTCGACTTCATTCTTGTCCTTTGATTCAAAAACGGAGAAAAACGGTGTTGGTGTTTCCAAAACCGTTAAACGCAAAACCCCATATTTCATCTATATCTAAGCTTTGTTTGGCGAAGAGATAGAAGGGAAAGTTGCTCACCACCACGCTACGGTTCTAGAGAACTAACTTTAGAAGCGACGTCGCGAGCGGAGATTTTACCGGATTTACTCGCGGTATCGTGAACGCACGTTAAAGCAATCGTTAAGGTAAGGGCTCCTTCCAAACTTTTAGTTTGCATTTAGGGACATATAGATGGCACATCGGTAAATAGTACTTTGGCCTGTGATAGGCGGTACTTTTACGATTTACGTTTTTTTTCTTTTAGTAAATCGTGATGACCCCTGATAGGTGGCACCTCGGTAAACAGTATTGGTCTGTGATAGACGGTACGTTTACGATTTACGCTTTTTAGTAAATCGTGTTGACCCGTGATAGGTGGCACCTCGGAAATTTAGTACTTTGGCCTATGATAGGCGGTACGATTATGATTTACGGCCCTTCGAGGAGAGTTTGGGTTTGGAATTCCGAGTCCATGCATTTTGCCATATACGCATTGCATTAGGGTGCTTGGCACACGAGTCGTGTTTGATTCAAGATTATGATTGAGTGTCTGAACCTGAGATGTCGTGGTAATTGCGTTGTAATTACTAAGTGTTATGTTGTGAAATTGTATGTAAGTGTGATTGTTTGCAAAACTATTTCGAAACTCAAGTTGTGGTGGTGATTGTGTTGAAATTGCTAAGTGTTATGTTTTGAAATTGTGTGTAAGTGTGATTGATTTCAAAACTATTTCGAGACTCAAGATGTCCTGGTTATTTCGTGGTAATTGCTAAGTGTTCGTTTTCGGAATTGTGTGTTGTGTGTAATTGTGATTGATTTAGTTTATGTAGTTGATAAAAACTTTAGAGAAATCGATTTCCGAATCGATTCTTTTAAAAGATATTTATCAAAATCGATTTGCCAATCGATTTGGCAAGTTATAGGGGCTCAACCATTTATCAAAATTGATTTGCCAATTGATTTGGCAAGTTACAGAGGCTCAGCCGTTTATCAAAATAGATTTGCCAATCGATTTGGCAAGTTATAGAGACTCAGGCATTTATCAAAATCGATTTACCAATCAATTTGGCAAGTTACAGGCGCTCAGCCATTTAAAAAAATTGATTTGCCAATCGATTTGGCAAGTTACAGGGGCTCAGCTATTTATCAAAATCGATTTGCCAATCGATTTGGCATGTCATAGGGACTCAGCTATTTAAGAAAATCGATTTCCCAATCGATTGCCCAATAGATTGATTTAAACCCACAATACAGTTTTCACTAAAAACCTTTAAGAAATCGATTTGCTTAATAAAAACTTTTATTCTGAGTTAGACAATCGATTGCTCAATTGATCATCAATTGGTTGGTCAGTTGATTTATTACTTGATTGTTTAAAATCCCTATTTTGATTTCATTTTACTTTGAAAGCATTATATGAACGTTTAGCATATGGAGAAACCTTTTAAGGTGCATGCTAAGTTGAAAGGTTATTTTTTGCATTTAAAAACTAAAATGTTATGTGTTAATTGTTAATTTCAGTTGGTGACCCTTTACAACTATTGTGGAAATCTGGGCTTTGCCCTCATATGAGATCCAGGACAATCCTGCCGATTCGTACCCGATGGATGGGAATGTAGTTGGAAACGTCTGACTGGAGCTATGTTAGGAGGATCTTGCGGGGCGCGTGAAAATCACTCAGGGTGTATAGTTTTTCGTAGAACGATAAGATTAGGTTGACGTATAGAGACAAGATGTCTTTCTTTTGGATTGTATTTATTTAAATTGGAAGACTGTACCTATACTAATATTGTCAGCATGACATTTTATTTTCGATGGGTCCCATGTACCACTTCTGACGTGAAAATACTTTGGATTCGTATTTCAAAAAAAAACTATTTCGCTATTTGTAAATTATGTCGACTTAATTGTCGTTGTGTTATGACATAATTACTTATCCAAAGGTATTTCCTTATTTATTTCTTTGTTTAAAAAAAAATAAACTCTCGCTGTTAAAAATCGGGGTGTTACACTGCGGTATTAGATCTTTGGTTTAGATTTCATTGGGGATGAGGAGTTTTGGTTATAGATTGTAGGTCAACCTGTAGGTTGGGGGTTGTTATCTGATCATGCGTCAGTTTAGGTGGTTTGAGTTGTCAGGTCCAAAATAATTATTATGTGTTGATGTGGTCGGAAGTTAGTTTTTGAATTATTTGAAGTAGTGTTAAGACTCTACTTGATGATGGTTTTATAGGAAAACCATGCCTCCAAGAAGGAATGACGCTCCGAGAGCTAATGCTAAGAGGGATGATCGAATGGCAGAGGCTATGAATAACATGGCTGCTTCTGTTGCTGCATAGACTACTGCCAAGACTCAACGTGATCTTGAAAAGAGGGAAAGAGAGATTTGTGTTGCAGAGTCAAGAGGATTAGAAGACTTTCGTTGTTACAATCCTCCCATGTTTAAGGGGGATGAGAATTCAGAGAAAGTGGATCAATGGATCCAAGAAGTGGAAAAGATCTTCGAAATGATTAACTGTCAGGCGGGACTGAAGATCAACTATGCCACTTACATGCTACTAGGGGATGCTGAGTACTGGTGGAGGAGTACAAGATTGTTGATGGGATTAGCTCATGAGGAGGTGAATTGGGAATCATTCAAAAGGATGTTTTTAGACAAATACTTCCCAATGAGTACTAGTACTAAACTGGGTGATGATTTTCTTAAACTGCATCAGGGGAACATGATCGTGGGCGAATATGCTGCGAAGTTTGAATCGCTATCGAGTCATTTTAGGTTTCTCCGTGAAGAGATTGATAAACCGTTCATGTTTCATCGTTTCCAAGACGGACTAAAGGATTAGATTCAAGACTCTGTCTTACCCTTGGGAAATCAACGTTTCCAAGTTCTTGTGGAAAAATGTAAAGAAGTTGAGAATATGAAGAATAAGAGGTCTAGCCGAGGAGGGAATTTTAGTTCAGGAGGGCATAGTCGGGTGAATCATCCGAACAACAAGGGAAAACAAGTTGCTAAACCTTATAATCGATCACAAAATAACAACGGTGGGCAGAATCGCCCATGGAACCAGAATTTCGGAAGACAATTGGGACAAGTGCTTCGATGTTTCGGATGTGGGGAAGAGCGACATTATGCTAGTGCTTGTACCTCTAATATTCTCACCTGCTAGAATGGTCAGAAGCCATGGCACATGGAAAGGGATTGCACGGCCCCGAAGGTGGAACCAGATGTGAATGTAACTAGGGCTAGTCGTCCTACTGCTAGAGGACGTGTTTATTGTGTGAGTGCTGAAGTTGGAAATCCATCTGGCAATCTGATTCAACGTAACTGTGAGATTGCAGGTAACACTCTAACTGCACTTTTTGATTCGGGGGCAACCCATTACTTTGACAGTAAATTCTGCATCTTTACATTGTCAAGTAACTTTACAAAATAGGGATTTCTTGATTAATTTGATTTGTTTACCTCTACAATCACTCGAGGTCATTCTCGGTATGGATTGGATGTCGTATCATTATGTGATCTTAGACTGTGCTCGCAAATTGGTTCTTTTCCCCGAACTAGGAGTTGTTAAGTATCTAGCCGCTAATAAACTCCGAGTGTTGCTAAGAGAAGGAACTCATGAGTTTTTGTCTCTTGCTAATGTAGAGGCAAAGTTAAATGTGAACATAGAAGATGTGATGCTTGTCAATGAGTACCGGGACGTATTTCCAACGGAAATTCTAGGATTGCCACCGGTAAGAGAAGTGGAATTTTTCGTTGATTTGCACCCAGGAATCGGACCTATTTCAATTGCACCGTATCAAATGTCGCCATTGCAATTAAATTAGCTGCAAGGCCAAATTGAAGATTTGTTAGAGAAGAAATTTATTTGACCAAGTGTATCGCCGTGGGGAGCTCCAGTTTTGCTAGTTAAGAAGAAGGACAGACGCTCGCACTTATGTGTGGATTTTAGACAGCTTAATAAAGCAACTATTAAGAATCGTTATCCTTTGCCATGCATCGATGATTTAATGGATAAGTTGAGAGGGGCCGCGATATTTTCGAAGATTGACTTGAAGTCAGGTTACCATCCGATTCGAGTAAGGGAAAGAGATATTCAGAAAACTACTTTCAGAACCTGTTATGGACATTATGAATATCTTGTTATGTCGTTTGGAGTTATCAATGCACCAGCAATTTTCATGGACTACATGAACAAAGTCTTTAATCCATTCCTTGAAAAATTTGTTGTGGTGTTCATTTATGATATATTAATTTATTCAAGAACTGAAGAAGAGCATGGAGAACATTTACGTCAAGTTCTTGAGATTTTACGCGAGAAGCAATTGTATGCCAATCTGTCGAAGTGTGAGTTTTGGCTAGAGGAAGTGAATTTCTTAGGACATGTGATAACCAAGGAAGGAATCGATGTAGATCCGACTAAGATTGAGGCGGTTCTTGCTTGTAAACAACCTCAGACTGTCACTGACATACGAAATTTCATAGGGCTGGCAGGCTACTACAGGTGGTTTATTGAAGGTTTTGCTAAGATTGTGACTCCATTGACACAACTTACCAGAAAAGACCAACCATTCGTATGGACGGAGAAGTGTGTGGAAAATTTTCAGTTACTAAAGGGAAAATTGACGACCTCACTAGTATTGGTATTACTGCAATCATATGAACCCTATAAAGTTTATTGTGATGCATCTCACCAAGGTTTGGGATGTGTTCTGATGCAACACAAGAAAGTTGTGGCTTATGCCTTAAGGCAATTGAAGATTCATGAGAGAAACTATCCTACTCATGATTTGTAGCTTGCTGTCGTTGTTTTCTCATTGAAGATTTGGTGGCACTTTTTATATGGGTGCACGTTCACAGTGTTCAGTGACCATAAAAGTTTGAAATATTTGTTTGATCAGAAGGAATTGAACATGCGCCAGAGACGATGGATGGAGACTCTCAAGGATTTTGATTTCACACTGCAGTACCACCCTGGGAACGCCAATGTAGTGGCTGATGCGTTGAGTAGAAGAAGTGTATCGGTGTCTTCAACAATTATGGCTAGACAAAAAGAGTTGTGGGAAGCTTTTAGAGACCTACACTTGAACGTAGAGTTTGCACCGGGAATTTTGAAATTTGGAATGATTAAGATTTCGAGTGGACTACTTGAAGACATTGCAAATTCTCAAGATGACGTCTTAATTCAAGAGAAGAGGAACCTAATAGTGCAAGGGAAGACAACTGAGTTCAAGATTGGATCAAATAATATTTTGCGATGTAATGGTAGGATTTGTGTACCAGAAAATACAGAAATGAGGAAAACAATTTCAGAAGAGGCTCATAAGAGTAAGTTGAGTATTCATCCTGGAGCAACAAAGATGGATCAGGATTTGAGACAGAATTATTGGTGGCCAGGAATGAAGAATCTCGTAGCGAAGTATGTATCAATTTGTCTAACTTGTCAAAAAGCGAAAGTGGAACATCAGCAACCTGATGGGTTGTTGCAACATTTAGATATACCTGAATGGAAGTTGGACAACGTTTCCATGGATTTTATAACTGGATTGCCTAAAACAAGGAGGAAGAATGATTCTATATGGGTGATAGTGGATCGACTAACTAAATCTGCACACTTTTTGCCATTAAAGACCACCTATAAGGTAGATAAGCTAACAGAGATCTACATTGTTGAGATTGTGAGATTACACGGAGTACCATCGAGTATTGTATCGGACCGTGATCCAAAGTTCACGTCATATTTTTCGGGGGCATTGCACGAAGCGTTGGGAACGAAACTACGATTGAGTTCAGCTTACCTTCCATAAAAGGACGAACAAACTGAAAGGACAAATCAGTCCCTGGGAAATCTATTGAGAACATGTGTATTAGATGATAGAGGAAGTTAGGATGATGTACTTCCGTTGATTGAGTTCACCTACAACAATAGTTTCCACACAAGTATTGGAATGGCACCATATGAGGATTTATATGGGCGCAAGTGTCAAACACCCTTGTGTTGGTATAAGGACGGTGAAAGTATGATTGTCGGACCAGAGACGGTGCAACAGACTGCATCTAAGGTAAGGATGATCAACGAGAAAATGAAGACTTCACAAGATCGTCAGAAGAGTTACGTGGACAAGCGTCACAGACTTTTAGAATTCGAACAGGGTGACCATGTATTTCTGAGAGTCACACCTACTACTGGAGTTGGTAGAGCCTTGAAATCGAAGAAGTTGACTCCGAAATTCATTGGACCATATCAGATTTCTGCATAAATTGGGCATGCTGCTTATCGGATTGCATTGCCTCCGATACTATCCAATATTCATGACGTGTTTCATGTGTCACAGTTGAGGAAATATCTTGCAGATCCATCTCATGTGATCGAACCAGAGACAATCCAACTAAAGGATAACTTGTCATTCAAAGTACCACCTGTGAGAATTGATGACAGGAAGATTAAGCGATTCAGGACCAAGGATGTTTCATTGGTCAAGGTAATTTGGAACCCAATTACTGGAGACGCAAATTGGGAAATGGAGAGCAAGATGAGAGAACAACACCCAGACTTAATTATCGACGCGTAGTTTCGAGGACGAAACTAATTTTAGGGGGATAGTAATGTAAGACCCATAATTTTAAATCATACTTTATGTATTTTAGTGTATTTTGGTATTGAACTCGGAGGCTTTTTAGCAAAAGTTATTAATATTTTGGGAGTTTAAATGACCAACAAGATATTTTGATGCTCGATAAAAATTACTCGTCGATAAATAAATTAAATTAGATGCGGTGAATCTTTTACGAAGAATTTAGTTCTGGGGAGTTTTGTTAAAAATATCTCGAGTTGCTAAAAATTGTATCTGTCAATTGAGTTGCGATGATAGTAGATATTTTTAACAAAAAGTGGTTTGGAGAGGTAAGGGGTGAAATGGTAATTTTAATAAATATCTAGATATTTTGAAATATTTGTTATAAGTAATTAATATATATTAATATATATGTTTGTTTGGAGGGAAAAGAAAAGAAAATAGAAAGGAAAGAAAAACGAAATAGAAAGAAAGGAAAATAGAAGAAGGGAAAACAGAGAAAGGAAAATCTTCTTCCACCTCCAGCCCATTTCTTCCCCTTCCTTCTACCTTCCATTTTTTTTCTTCCTTTTGCTTCAAGAAAAATCAAGTTAGTGAAAGAAAAACATTTCCCTGCTACTCGACTTCATCTCTTCGACTTCATTCTTCTCCTTAGATTCAAAAACGGAGAAAAACGGTGTTGATGTTTCCAAAACCGTTAAACGCAAAACCCCACTTTTCATCTAGATCTAAGCTTTGTTTCACAAAGAGATAGAAGGGAAAGTTGCTCACCACCACACTACGGTGCTAGGGATCTAACTTTAGAAGCCACGTCACGAGCGGAGATTTTACCGGATTTACTCGCGGTACCTTAAACGCACGTTAAAGCTAACGTTAAGGTAAAGGCTCCTTCCAAACATTTAGTTTGCATTTAGGGACTTATTTGTGGTTGTGTGGAAAAGAATTTTGTTAGGGTTGAAGTGTTGATTTGGGGAAAAATGAATCTAAGGCTTTTATGGATAAAATCTTAGAGTTAGGTTTTGGTGATATTGATGAGTGTTTTGTGGACAATGAATTTAACTCATTTATGAATGATTTGGAGGAAATGAAATTTGATGTGTTTGAGTGGTGGGTTCTGATGATTTGTGTTCGTCATATTTGACGTGTTCAAAATTAATACTTATGAAATTTGAGATGTGTTTGGTTGGATTTTGTGGAAAAATGAATTGATGTGATGTGGAGTGAATTGTGGATTGAATTTGAGAATATGTTTGACTATGTTATGTGAGGAATTTAAAAACCATTAGATGTAAACGAGTATTAAAAATGGGGAATCTTTTAATATCTCTGTTTACTTAATGATTGTCGTGAAAATCATTAGAGTCAAACGAGTATTAAAAATGGAGAATCTTTTAATATCTCTGTTTACTTAATGTTTGCAGTGAAAATCGTTAGAGTAAATGGGTATTAAGAATGGGGAATCTCTTAATATATTTGTTTGCCTAATGAATGTCGTGAAAATTGTTAGAGTTAAATGAGTATTAAAAAATGGGGAATCTTTTAATATCTGCATTTACTTAACGATTGAATTCAGAGTATGCTCATGCATTTCATTTTGGTAAATCGTGCTGACCCATGATAGGTGGCACCACGGTAAATAGTAATTTGGCATGTGATAGGCGGTACATTTATGATTTACGTTTTTGGTAAATCATGCTGACCCGTGATAGGTGGCACCTCGGTAAATAGTACTTTGGCCTGTGATAGGCGGTACTTTTACGATTTACGTTTTTTTTTCTTTTAGTAAATCATGCTGACCCGTGATAGGTGGCACCTCGGTAATTTAGTACTTTGGCCTATGATAGGCGGTACGATTATGATTTACGGCCCTTCGAGGAGGTTTTGGTTTGGAATTCTGTGTCCATGCATTTTGGCATATACGCATTGCATTAGGGTGCTTGGCACACGAGTCGTGTTTGATTCAAGATTATGATTGAGCGACTGAACTTGAGATGTCGAACCCTCAATCATAATCTTGAATCGAAACACGACTCGTGTGTCAAGCACCCTCATGCAATGCGTATATGCCAAAATGCATGGACTCGGAATTCCAAAACAAAACCCTCCTCGAAGGGCTGTAAATCATAATTGTACCGCCTATCAGAGGCCGAAGTACTAAATTACTGAGGTGCCACCTATCACAGGTCTGCACGATTTACTAAAAAGTGTAAATCGTAAATGTACCGCCTATCACAGACCACTACTGTTTACCGAGGTGCCACCTATCACGGGTCAACACGATTTACTAAAAAAAAGTGTAAATCGTAATTGTACCGCCTATCGCAGGCCGAAGTACTATTTACCGAGGTGCCACCTTTCATGGGTCAGCACGATTTACCAAAAACGTAAATCGTAAATGTACCGCCTATCACAGGCCGAAGTACTATTTACCGAGTGTTAAAAATGGAGAATCTTTTAATGTTTACTTAATGTTTGCAGTGAAAATCGTTAGAGTAAATGGGTATTAAGAATGGGGAATCTCTTAATATCTTTGTTTGCCTAATGATTGTCGTGAAAATTGTTAGAGTTAAATGAGTATTAAAAAATGGGGAATCTTTTAATATCTGCATTTACTTAACGATTGAATTCAGAGTATGCTCATGCATTTCATTTTGGTAAATCCTGCTGACCCATGATAGGTGGCACCTCGGTAAATAGTAATTTGGCCTGTGATAGGCGGTACATTTATGATTTACATTTTTGGTAAATCATGCTGACCCGTGATAGGTGGCACCTCGGTAAATAGTACTTTGGCCTGTGATAGGCGGTACTTTTACGATTTACGTTTTTTTTTCTTTTAGTAAATCGTGCTGACCCGTGATAGGTGGCACCTCGGTAATTTAGTACTTTGGCCTATGATAGGCAGTACGATTATGATTTACGGCCCTTCGAGGAGGTTTGGTTTGGAATTATGTGTCCATGCATTTTGGCATATACGCATTGCATTAGGGTGCTTGGCACACGAGTCGTGTTTGATTCAAGATTATGATTGAGCGACTGAACTTGAGATGTCGAACCCTCAATCATAATCTTGAATCGAAACACGACTCGTGTGTCAAGCACCCTCATGCAATGCGTATATGCCAAAATGCATGGACTCGGAATTCCAAAACAAAACCCTCCTCGTAGGGCTGTAAATCATAATTGTACCGCCTATCAGAGGCCAAAGTACTAAATTACTGAGGTGCCACCTATCACGGGTCTGCACGATTTACTAAAAAGTGTAAATCGTAAATGTACCGCCTATCACAGACCACCTACTGTTTACCGAGGTGCCACCTATCACGGGTCAACACGATTTACTAAAAAAAAGTGTAAATCGTAAATGTACCGCCTATCGCAGGCCGAAGTACTATTTACCGAGGTGCCACCTATCACGGGTCAGCACGATTTACCAAAAACGTAAATCGTAAATGTACCGCCTATCACAGGCCGAAGTACTATTTACCGTGGTGCCACCTATCACGGGTCAGCATGATTTACCAAAACTGAAATGCATGAGCTTACTCTGACTCTATCCACGACAATCGTTAAGTACATGCAGATATTAAAAGATTCTCCATTTTTAATACTCATTTAACTCTAACAATTTTTACGACAATCATTAAGTAAACAAAGATATTAAAAGATTCCCCATTTTTAATACTCGTTTAACTCTAATGATTTTCAAATTCCCCACAGAGCATACTCAGACACATTCTCAAATTCAATCCACAATTCACACCAAATCACGTCAATTCATTTCTCCACATAATCCATACAAACACATCTCAAAATTTATAAGTATTAATTATGAACACGTCAAATACGACAAACATAAATCATCACAACCCACCAATCAAAACCATCAAATTTCATTTCCTCAAAATCATACATAAATGAGTTAAATTCATTTTCCACGCAACACTCATCAATGTCACCAAAACCCAACGGTAGAATTTTACCTATAAAAGTATTAGATTCATTTTCCCCAAATCAACACTTCAATCCTAACAAAATTCTTTTCCACACAACCACAAATAAGTCCCTAAATGTAAACTAAAAGTTTTGAAGGAGCCCTTACCTTAACGTTAGCTTTAACGAGCGATTACGGTACTGCGAGTAATTCCGGTAAAATCTCCGCTCGCGACGTCGCTTCCAAATTTTGTTCACTAGCACCATAGCGTGGTAGTGAGCAACTTTCCCTTCTATCTCTTTGCGAAACGAAGCTTAGATCTAGATGAAACGTGAAGGTTTTACGTTTGACGGTTTGAAAATCCATAACACCGTTTTTCTCCGTTCTTGAATTAAAGAAGAAGAATGAAGCTTGAAATTTGTTATTTCTCACCCACTAAGCCTTGGGTTTCTTTTCATGAAGCAAAAGAAGCAACAAAAATAAAAATGGAAGAAGGAAGAAGAAAGAAAGCTTCGCGAGGCAGGGACGTTTGGTTTTTCTTCCTCTGTTTCTCTTTATTCCTTTTGTTTTCTTCTTTCTAACATATATATAGTAATATATATATACATATACGTATATTTATATTTATATTTATATTATACTTAAAATTCACCCAAACAAATATCTAACAACTCTTGCACACATTACTTCACTCACCTCACAAACTAATATGATGAAAATATTTACTCTCGTAGCAACTCAATTGATAGATTCAATTTTCACCAACCCGAGATATTTTTTTTAACAAAACTGCCCAGAATTATATTCTTTGTAACCTAAATAAATTATTCTTGGACAAATAATTTTAATCCAATTTCCGAAATTATATTTTCGGCATTTAACTCACTAAATACCGAAAACCGAGCTAAAAGGTTAAGAAATTCAACACAAATTACCCTAAAACTGTATAATTTATGATTTAAAATTAAGGGACTTACATTTTACATCAATAATTTCAACTGAAATTGTAACACCCCGTTTTTCAAAGCGAGGGTATATTTTTTTTTAAAAGAAATTAAAATAAAACAGAGAAATAAATACGGAAATACCTTTTGATAAATATTTAAGTCATTTCAATTTATAAGCATCGGAAAAGTTTTTCGAAATATGAATCCAGAGTATTTACACCTCAAAAAAATGGTACATGGAACCCAT
>JBBPBT010000374.1:0-21450 GCA_037974875.1 Cicer bijugum
CTTCTTCTTCTTCTTCTTCTTCTTCTTCTTCTTCTTCTTCTTCTGGGTTATCTCTTTCATTGCATCAGCCAACAACTTCTCAGTTGGAGGGTCCTTCGTTTTCTTTGATTTTCCTTGGTCTATTGCAACGCTTTTTCCTTTATCTTGCGCTGCAATCTTATGTGTAGGAATGGAGACCCGTTTTGAAATAGTGGGTGGAGGGGATGATGTACTTGAAGAAGATGAAGTGGAAGGTGTAGATGGAGAAGTACGCTTTACTCTTGCCATTTTTAGTGATTTAGTAGTAATCTGAGGTAGAGAGGGAAAAGAGGGAGGTTGTATAGCTTAAAACATAGAGAGAAATCAGAGATTGCAGAGGTTAGAGAGCTGGAAATGTGAGGAATCGATGTTAGGGTTCGATTGAAACTATTCCTTTTATACTGCTGGGTACGTAAATCGATTGGTCCAATCGATTTAGTTACCGTTGCTGGGTAAGGTGAAAAGACAGGAACTTAACGGCTAGTAAAAATATACGTAACGGTAATAATATCATTCAATTACTCAAATCGATGCCTGTAGTTACTCAATCGATTTCCCAAATCAATTTCGTATCAGTCCAGAAGCTTCAAATGACAGTGCAGGTAGAACTTCATCTCAGCATCGATTTCCCACATCGATTTCGACTTTGCTCAGAGAACTTACAAATCATATCAGAAGCTAACTTTTCTCAGCATCGATTACCCAAATCGATCCTTTAAATGAAAATCTCAAACCAATTCTGACAATCGATTTCCCAAATCGACTTCGAGCTTGTTCAGAAATCTTTCATATCAGTCCAGAGACTGAGTTGTATCAGCATCGATTGTCCAAATCGATTATTTTGAATGAAGATTTCAAACATACATAACCCAATCGCTTTTTCAAATCGACTTCGAGTGTAAAACTTAAAAAAACTTAGACATGTTATGGGTCAAGTCGACTAGTGCAATCGATTCTATAAAGACAATTTCCTGTGTAACCACAAGATAATCGATTATCCCAGTCGATTTGACACATAACTCAGATCTAATTAGGATCTATTATGCCCAGTTTCATCCTTATGTGATGGAAGCTTTCCTTTGGCAATGCTTTGGTGAATATGTCTGCTAACTGTTCAGTTGTGTTGACGTACTCTAACTTGATGTTTCCACTTTGAAACTGATCTCGGATGAAGTGATGCTGAATCTCGATGTGCTTGGTCCGGGAATGCATAAATGGGTTCTTAGTGATGCTGATCGCACTTGTGTTGTCGCACAAGATGGGAACAGTTCCTAAGTCCACACCAAAATCTAACAAATGCTGTTTCATCCACATGATCTGAGCACAACAACTTCCAGCTGCAATGTACTCAGCTTCAGCTGTTGACAAGGAAATACTGGTTTGTTTCTTGCTGAACCAAGACACAAGTGAATTACCTAGCAAATGACAAGTACCAGAGGTACTTTTCCTATCCAGTTTGCAACCTGCAAAGTCTGAATCCAAGTAACCTACCAAAGAACAAGTTGATCCCTTAGGATACCACAATCGAAGGCTCTTAGTCCCAACTAAATACCGGAAAATTCTCTTAACCGCACTAAGGTGAGACTCTTTAGGATTTGATTGATATCTCGCACACATGCAAACACTGAACATAATGTCAGGCCTGCTTGCTGTGAGATATAGCAATGACCCTATCATGCCTCTATACCTAGAAACATCCACTGGTTTGCCTAATTCATCTCTATCTAGAATATTTCCTTGGCTCATTGGAGTATCTATGGACTTGAGATTATTAAAATCAAACTTCTTTAACAAATCAGTGCAATATTTTGTTTGGCTAATAAAGATACCTTGCTTAGATTGGTTAATTTGAAATCCCAAAAAGTATGATAGTTAACCCATCATAGACATTTCAAATTGACCTTTCATTAAATTTTCAAAATTTTTGCACAATTTGTCATTTGTTGATCCAAATATTATGTCATCCACATAAATATTTGGACCAGCAATATATCTTTTCCATTAGGTTGGATGAAAAGAGTTTTATCCACCTTTCCTCTCAAAAAGTTTTGATGAATGAGGAAAGTGCTTAACTTTTCATACCAAGCTCTTGGAGCTTGTTTCAAACCATAAAGGGCCTTAGTTAGCTTAAACACATGGTTAGGAAAATCTGGATTCTCAAATCCAGGTTTTTGGCTAACATACACCTCTTCATGGATGTCACCATTTAAAAAGGCACTTTTAACATCCATTTGGAATAGCCTAAAGTCCATAATACTAGCAAAAGCAAGGAGTATTGTGATAGCCTCTAACCTTGCTACAGGGGCGTAGGTTTCGTCGAAGTCTATACCCTCCTCTTGGTTGTAACCCTTGGCCACTAACCTAGCTTTGTTCCTTGTGATAATACCATTCTCATCTAGTTTGTTTCTAAAAACCCACCTAGTTCCTATGATGTGCTTATTTTCTGGTTTAGGTACTAGCTGCCAAACTTTGTTCCTCTCAAATTTGTTCAACTCCTCTTGCATAGCAAGTATCCACTCACTATCTAGCAGGGCTTCCTTAATGTTCTTAGGCTCAATCTGAGATACAAAGGCTGTAAGGTTACAAAAGTGTCCAAGGTTCCTCCTAGTGGCTACTCCTTTTGAGATGTCACCTATGATGTTATCTATGGGATGGTTTCTATTGAACTTCCACTCCTTAGGTAACTCATCTATCCTAATAGGTTCAACACAGTCACTGTTTGCTGGAGGTGTAGGTTCCTTTGGTTCTAAAGAGTCAGATTCTATAACTTCATCTAAGGGGGCATCAACAATGGAAGGAGTGTTGTTCAAGCTTTCTTTAAAAGTTTCATCAAATTTCACATGAACAGACTCTTCTATTGTTTTTTTCCTCTTGTTATAGATTCTATAGGCTTTGCTAGTTTGGGAATAACCTAGAAAGATACCCTCATCTGCCTTGGGATCAAACTTGCCTAGGTGTTCTTTACCATTATTCAAAACAAAGCACTTACAACCAAACACTCTAAAGTAGGAAATATTAGGCTTTCTACCCTTGAACAACTCATAAGGAGTTTTCTTAAGTATTGGCCTAATCAAAACCCTGTTGACAACATGTGTGGCAGTGTTAATTGCATCAGCCCAGAAATACTTGAGAGTATTTGAATCTTTCAGCATGGTCCTAGCTAACTCCTCTAGGGACCTATTCTTCCTCTCTACAACACCATTTTGCTGTGGTGTTCTAGGGGCAGAATACATGTGATGAATGCCATTTTCTTCACAAAAAGTGTCAAAAGAATCATTTTGGAATTCACCTCCATGATCACTTTTGATAGACATAATTTTCTGACTTGTTTCATTTTGAACTAAGTTTGCAAACTTTTTGAAAACAGAAAATGTGTCACTTTTATGAGTTAGAAAATAAGTCCAAGTAAATCTAGAATAGTCATCAATTAACACAAATCCATACAGGTTGCCACCAAAGCTTCTAACTTGAGATGGTCCAAACAAATCCATGTGGATAAGTTGTAAAACCCTATTGGTTTTGACCATATCTATTGGGGGAAAAGTAGACTTGACAAGCTTACTCTTCTCACAAGAATCACACAGCCTATTTTTAGAAAACTTTCTATTGGGAAGGCCTATGACTAACTGCTTGCTAACAAGTCTATTTAAATGATCAACATGAATGTGTGCAATGCGTTTATGCCATAACCAAGTTTCATCAACATTAGATAATAAGCAACAAGTAGAATCAACAGGCATATCATTCAAGTCCAGCATGTAAATGTTATTAATTCTATCACCTACAAATTTCATGCTTTTATCATGCTTGTTCTCAATTATGCAAGAAAGTGGTGAAAAGCTTACTTGAAACCCATTGTCACATAGCTGACTTATACTTAGAAGGTTATGTTTCAGCCCTTCCACATATAAGACATTTTTAATTATGACAGTTGATTCGTTTCCAATGTTACCTTAACCGCATATCTTGCCCTTGTTGTTATCGCCGTATTCTACAAATCCACCTTCTTTCAAATTTAGGGACAAAAACATTGACTTGTCCCCTGTCATATGCTTTGAGCATCCACTATCAAGATACCATTGGTGTTTAGTGGATCTCAAGCATACCTGTAAAAAGATTAGAAATTCGATTTAGGTCCCCAATTTAAATTGGGTCCTAGGGGGTTAGTCTAAACATCTTTTGTCTTGATTTTCCAAATTTGTTTGCATCCTCTATTTGCTAGTCTTTTTAATTTGCAATTGTAAATAAATGACCTTTTCTACAACAAAAATGACAAGTAACATTAGAGGATACATATTGTTTTGGTTTGACAAAGACATTATGCAAATGGCTAGGTTTCACAAAATTCTGGTTATGCTTAACATTACCATATCCTATGCCATGTTTAGTTCTATTATGATTAGCATGCATATTCTGGTTATATCCAAGTCCAGATTTTATATTGACACTTCTCTGGTTGCTAAGAATATCATTCAATTTATTCTTGCTACTAGAAAGTTTCAATAAATCAGACTTCAATAATGCAACAGAATTCTCAAGTTCAATACATTTGGCAGATTTATTATGCGAGTCCTTTTTCAATTGTTCACACAATTCCTCAATTTTCTTATAATCAGTTTTCATTTTATCATGCAACATGCATTGTTGTTCAAGCATTTTCTTGGTATTAATTAATTGCTTAACAGATTTAACATATTCAACATGCAATTCATTAAATGCATCTTGCAGTTCATCAAAAGAAGGATTATATTGGGAACTTACCTTGCTTTCTGATTCAGAATCCGTGTTAGCCATGAGGCACAGATTAGCTTCTTCAGTTTCTGAAGATGTGGATGATTCTTCATTGTCGTTCCATGCAATGTATGCCTTTCTGTTTTTCTGAGCTGGTTTCTTGCCTTTAGTTTTGGAATTTCTGTTTTTGTTCTGCAGCTTGTAACAATCAGCCTTGATATGACCAGTTTTTCCACACTCATAGCATGTGATTATTTTACTGTCATTATTCTTTGAGCTGGATTGTTTTACGAATTTACTGTCTTTCTTTTTCAGAAATTTCTTAAACTTTTTGAGAAGTAGCCCAAGTTCAGGTTCCTCATCATCTTCACTGCTAGATTCATCTGAGCTGCTCTCATGTTCAGATTTGGACTGATTTGTATGGGCTTTCAACGACAATCCTTTTCGTTTTCTGTCACCTAGTTCAGCTTCATTGAGTCTATGTAGTTCCATTTCATGCTCCCTCAGTTTTCCAAACAATGTAGCTATAGTCATGCTACCTAGATCTTTCGATTCTGCAATGGCAGTGACTTTTGGTTGCCACTCCCTAGTCAAGCACCTCATTACCTTTCCAATTTGATGATCATTGTCTATCTATTTGCCTAAGGCATTCAGGTTGTTGACTATATGCGTAAACCGGGTCTGCATGTCGTTCACTGATTCTTCTTTCTTCATGCTAAACAATTCGTATTCGTGCATGAGGGTATTTATACGAGCTCTCTTTACGTCTGTGGTTCCTTCATGCGTCTGCTGAAGTGTGTCCCACATTTGTTTTGCTGTCTTGCAATTCGAGACTCTGAAGAATTCATCATGACTCAAGGCTGCAGTGATAATGTTCTTGGCTTTGGCGTTGTACCCAACTTTCTTTTTATCATCCTCAGTCCAATCACTTTTAGGCTTTAGGATTGCTTATTCACCTGTACCTGCTATGGTTGGCACAAACTGTCCATTTTCTATAGCATCTAGAATGTCAATACCACTAGCTTCAAGAAAAATTAGCATGCGTTGTTTCCAATACATGTATGCAGCTCCGTTAAAAGCCGGAGGCCTAGCTAATGAAGCACCTTCTCCTAAGAAATCAAAAGTCATGATACCTTTTTTTGAGAAAAACAACTTTTTTTTTTTAAAAAAAAGGTAGGCTCTTGATGCCAATTGTTGGTGTATGTGACCTCTAATTTTCTGAAGAATTATGCAGAATGATATCTAATCTAATATGAATGCACAGCAGATTAATAAATTCAATTTTTATTTCACACCAAATTGAATACGGTCCCTAATTTACAATTCTAATGAATGTCAAAACTATATGGATCATGGTAACTATGGAGAGATGCATTTGACAAGATTGATTGTTATGGATGCTGATTTACATGCAATTATTATTAAGACAATTAATCAATATCCGAAACGAAATAATTGCTGAAATGTAAACAAGATAAGGGAAAGAGAAAAGGTGTACGCAGGATTTTATACTGGTTCAGCCGTCTCGTGACGACCTACGTCCAGTCCCAAGATCCAACAAGATCTTAGCCTATCCAATAGAACTTCTTAGAATCAGTTTACAGATTATTACAGCGTGCCTCGCACCAATCTTAAACTATTCACCCTGTTCTATCTTTTCCCTTCCCTGAATTCCCAAGTTTAAGTCCCATAAACTTGACCAAGAATTCAGTCAAGCGTCTTCTTGTTGACAAAGTGGAAACTGATCTCATATGTCTAACAATCTCCCCCTTTTTGATTTAAGTGACAAACATGCAATTTTTAACTTGAGAAACATTTCAAGGGCATTTCAAGGGAATATACTGAAATAAAAACAGTCTTGTAAACTTTGTAAAGCTCCCCCTGAATGTGTGTATCCAAGCAAATTGCAGAAACAATATATAACAATATATAAGATAACCACTGTTAGTACAAGTCAAGTTATAAAATTTCTCTCCCCCTTTGTTAGTTAAGTCAAAAAGAAGAGGAGGAAAAGGAATCACAATTTTGCTCCCCCTGAGATGGTAGCAAAAAAAACTGAAAAACTTGAACGGATTAGTAACAAGTGCAGGAAACTCATTATGAATATAACCTTAAAAAGAACTTGTATCAGTGCAATAAACAGAATCAAAACAGATTATGGCACGCATTGGAAGTCATGAAGATGAAATGAAATGCAGCAGCAATTAACACAAGCAATAAACTTCAAACACTATTATATTCATTGATCAATAGAGATTACAATCAACATAAAGCAAAATTACACAGGAAAACAAAACAGAAAATCTAACAACTAGGAAAAACTAAAGTCCTGAACATCTATGGTTGGCTGATCCTCATTATTAGCAGGGGATGAGGCTGAGACCGTTGTATTACCCTCAGCAGGTGTCTCCTCAACATGAGTCACAACAACCTCTACATGAGTAGGAGTTTGCTCTTCAGCTGCTTGCCTTCCGATTTCAGCAACATCGCTGAAGGACAACTTAATGCCCAGATGTTCCTGAATAGCTGCTATATCCTGCGCCATCTGGTTCTGGTCGGCTTGGATCTTCTGGATTGCAGCATCCATTCTTGCATTCAGCGCCTCCATTTTGGCGTTGTGAGCCGCTTGAGCTGCCATAAACTCAAGGAGTTTGGAGAGCACCTCAGATCCAGCTGAAACAGACTCAGCAGCAGGTGGTTCAACACTTTGCTGGGTTGGTTCAGCACTAGCTTGAGGTCGACTCCAAATACCATTCAGTTTACGTAGCTGCATTTGGTTCACTATGGATTCACCAAATGTCAGAATGGTTTTGGACAATTCTTCACCCTTTAGAGAAACCTTGAAGTGGGTGAGAATCTTAGTGATTAGCTGTGGATACGGAAGCACCAGCTTGCCTTGTGCTGCTTCCTGCATGTGGCGAAGCACAATCCATGCCCAGCTCATCTTGAGCTCCTTGCACAGACCCCACAGTAATACTATGTCCAACCGTTGGACAACTGCATGATTGCCGGAGCGTGGGACTAGCATCCGGGTGAGTGCATACATCAGCATACGATGCTAAACCTTCATCTGGCCGATAGGAAGTGAAACAGATTCCACAAAACCTTTAACCATCAGGTCCTGCATGGCTGTTTGCCTCTCCAGAGTCTCTTCCCAGCCGTCATCAGTAGTGTCCGCTTCGGTGCTGCCGTCGACAGAGTTTCCATGGTACGGAAGTCCCGACAGGTTCGAGAACTCCTCGTAAGTCATGGAAATTTTCTTGCCATTCACCGTTGCTTGGAAACCAGAGTCCGTCATTTTGAACGTGGAGTAAAATGCACGAATCAGGTTTGGATAAGCATCAAGTGAACAGGCAATACTAGTTTGTTTCTTGCTGAACCAAGATACAAGTGAATTACCTAGCAAATGACAAGTACCAGAGGTACTTTTCCTATCCAGTTTGCAACCGGCAAAGTCTGAATCCGAGTAACCTACCAAAGAACAAGTTGATCCCATAGGATACCACAATCCAAGGCTCCTAGTCCCAACTAAATACCGGAAAATTCTCTTAACCGCACTAAGGTTAGACTCTTTAGGATTTGATTGATATCTCGCACACATGCATACACTGAACATAATGTCAGGCCTGCTTGCTGTGAGATACAACAGGGATCCTATCATGCCTCTATACCTAGAAACATCCACTGGTTTGCCTAAGTTATCTCTATCTAGAATATTTCCTTGGTTCATTGGAGTATCTATGGACTTGAGATTATTAAAATCAAACTTCTTTAACAAATCAGTGCAATATTTTGATTGGCTAATAAAGATACCTTGCTTAGATTGGTTAATTTGAAATCCCAAAAAGTATGATAGTTCACCCATCATAGACATTTCAAATTGACCTTTCATTAAATTTTCAAAATTTTTGCACAATTTGTCATTTGTTGATCCAAATATTATGTCATCCACATAAATTTGAACCAGCAATATATCTTTTCCAATAGTTTGGATGAAAAGAGTTTTATCCATCTTTCCTCTTAAAAAGTTTTGTTGAATGAGGAAAGTGCTCAACTTTTCATACCAAGCTCTTGGAGCTTGTTTCAAACCGTAAAGGGCCTTTGTTAGCTTAAACACATGGTTAGGAAAATCTGGATTCTCAAATCCAGGTGTTTGGCTAACATACACCTCTTCATGGATGTCACCATTTAAGAAAGCACTTTTAACATCCATTTGGAATAGTCTAAAGTCCATAATACTAGCAAAAGCAAGGAGTATTCTGATAGCCTCTAACCTTGCTACAGGGGCGTAGGTTTCGTTGAAGTCTATACCCTCCTCTTGACTATAACCCTTGGCTACTAGCCTAGCTTTGTTCCTTGTGATCACACCATTCTCATCTAGTTTGTTTCTAAAAACCCACCTAGTTCCTATGATGCGCTGGTTTTCTGGTTTAGGTACTAGCTGCCAAACTTTGTTCCTCTCAAATTGGTTTAACTCCTCTTGCATAGCAAGTATCCACTCACTATCTTGCAGGGCTTCCTTAATGTTCTTAGGCTCAATCTGAGATACAAAGGCTGTAAGGTTACAAAAGTGTCCAAGGTTCCTCCTAGTGGCTACTCCTTTTGAGATGTCACCTATGATGTTATCTATGGGATGGTTTCTATTGAACTTCCATTCCTTAGGTAACTCATCTATTCTAATAGGCTCAACACAGTCACTGTTTGTTGGAGGTATAGGTTCCTTTGGTTCTATAGGATCAGATTCTATAACTTCATCCAAGGGGGCATCAACAATGGAAGGAGTGTTGTTCAAGTTTACTTTAAAAGTTTCATCAAATTTCACATGAACATATTCTTCAATTGTTTTTGTCCTCTTGTTATAGATTTTATAGGCTTTGCTAGTTTGGGAATAACCTAGAAAGATACCCTCATCAGCCTTGGGATCAAACTTGCCTAGGTGTTCTTTACCATTATTCAAAACAAAGCACTTACAACCAAACACTCTAAAGTAGGAAATATTAGGCTTTCTACCCTTGAACAACTCATAAGGAGTTTTATTAAGTATTGGCCTAATCAAAACCCTGTTGACAACATGTGTGACAGTGTTAATTACATCAGCCCAGAAATACTTGGGAGTATTTGAATCTTTCAGCATGGTCCTAGCTAACTCCTCTAGGGACCTATTCTTCCTCTCTACAACACCATTTTGCTGTGGTGTTCTAGCGGCAGAATACATGTGATGAATGCCATTTTCTTCACAAAAAGTGTCAAAAGAATCATTTTGGAATTCACCTCCATGATCACTTTTGATCGACATAATTTTCTGACTTGTTTCATTTTGAACTAAGTTTGCAAACTTTTTGAAAACAGAAAATGTGTCACTTTTATGAGTTAGAAAATAAGTCCAAGTAAATCTAGAATAGTCATCAATTAACACAAATCCATACAGGTTGCCACCAAAGCTTCTAACTTGAGATGGTCCAAACAAATCCATGTGGATAAGTTGTAAAACCCTATTGGTTTTGACCATATCTATTGGGGGAAAAGTAGACTTGACAAGCTTACTCTTCTCACAAGAATCACACAGCCTATTTTTAGAAAACTTTCTATTGGGAAGGCCTATGACTAACTGCTTGCTAACAAGTCTATTTAAATGATCAACATGAATGTGTGCAATGCGTTTATGCCATAACCAAGTTTCATCAACATTAGATAATAAGCAACAAGTAGAATCAACAGGCATATCATTCAAGTCCAGCATGTAAATGTTATTAATTCTATCACCTACAAATTTCATGCTTTTATCATGCTTGTTCTCAATTATGCAAGAAAGTGGTGAAAAGCTTACTTGAAACCCATTGTCACATAGCTGACTTATACTTAGAAGGTTATGTTTCAGCCCTTCCACATATAAGACATTTTTAATTATGACAGTTGATTCGTTTCCAATGTTACCTTAACCGCATATCTTGCCCTTGTTGTTATCGCCGTATTCTACAAATCCACCTTCTTTCAAATTTAGGGACAAAAACATTGACTTGTCCCCTGTCATATGCTTTGAGCATCCACTATCAAGATACCATTGGTGTTTAGTGGATCTCAAGCATACCTGTAAAAAGATTAGAAATTCGATTTAGGTCCCCAATTTAAATTGGGTCCTAGGGGGTTAGTCTAAACATCTTTTGTCTTGATTTTCCAAATCTGTTTGCATCCTCTATTTGCTAGTCTTTTTAATTTGCAATTGTAAATAAATGACCTTTTCTACAACAAAAATGACAAGTAACATTAGAGGATACATATTGTTTTGGTTTGACAAAGACATTATGCAAATGGCTAGGTTTCACAAAATTCTGGTTATGCTTAACATTACCATATCCTATGCCATGTTTAGTTCTATTATGATTAGCATGCATATTCTGGTTATATCCAAGTCCAGATTTTATATTGACACTTCTCTGGTTGCTAAGAATATCATTCAATTTATTCTTGCTACTAGAAAGTTTCAATAAATCAGACTTCAATAATGCAACAGAATTCTCAAGTTCAATACATTTGGCAGATTTATTATGCGAGTCCTTTTTCAATTGTTCACACAATTCCTCAATTTTCTTATAATCAGTTTTCATTTGATCATGCAACATGCATTGTTGTTCAAGCATTTTCTTGGTATTAATTAATTGCTTAACAGATTTAACATATTCAACATGCAATTCATTAAATGCATCTTGCAGTTCATCAAAAGAAGGATTATATTGGGAACTTACCTTGCTTTCTGATTCAGAATCCGTGTTAGCCATGAGGCACAGATTAGCTTCTTCAGTTTCTGAAGATGTGGATGATTCTTCATTGTCGTTCCATGCAATGTATGCCTTTCTGTTTTTCTGAGCTGGTTTCTTGCCTTTAGTTTTGGAATTTCTGTTTTTGTTCTGCAGCTTGTAACAATCAGCCTTGATATGACCAGTTTTTCCACACTCATAGCATGTGATTATTTTACTGTCATTATTCTTTGAGCTGGATTGTTTTACGAATTTACTGTCTTTCTTTTTCAGAAATTTCTTAAACTTTTTGAGAAGTAGCCCAAGTTCAGGTTCCTCATCATCTTCACTGCTAGATTCATCTGAGCTGCTCTCATGTTCAGATTTGGACTGATTTGTATGGGCTTTCAACGACAATCCTTTTCGTTTTCTGTCACCTAGTTCAGCTTCATTGAGTCTATGTAGTTCCATTTCATGCTCCCTCAATTTTCCAAACAATGTAGCTATAGTCATGCTACCTAGATCTTTCGATTCTGCAATGGCAGTGACTTTTGGTTGCCACTCCCTAGTCAAGCACCTCATTACCTTTCCAATTTGATGATCATTGTCTATCTATTTGCCTAAGGCATTCAGGTTGTTGACTATATGCGTAAACCGGGTCTGCATGTCGTTCACTGATTCTTCTTTCTTCATGCTAAACAATTCGTATTCGTGCATGAGGGTATTTATACGAGCTCTCTTTACGTCTGTGGTTCCTTCATGCGTCTGCTGAAGTGTGTCCCACATTTGTTTTGCTGTCTTGCAATTCGAGACTCTGAAGAATTCATCATGACTCAAGGCTGCAGTGATAATGTTCTTGGCTTTGGCGTTGTACCCAACTTTCTTTTTATCATCCTCAGTCCAATCACTTTTAGGCTTTAGGATTGCTTATTCACCTGTACCTGCTATGGTTGGCACAAACTGTCCATTTTCTATAGCATCTAGAATGTCAATACCACTAGCTTCAAGAAAAATTAGCATGCGTTGTTTCCAATACATGTATGCAGCTCCGTTAAAAGCCGGAGGCCTAGCTAATGAAGCACCTTCTCCTAAGAAATCAAAAGTCATGATACCTTTTTTTGAGAAAAACAACTTTTTTTTTTTAAAAAAAAGGTAGGCTCTTGATGCCAATTGTTGGTGTATGTGACCTCTAATTTTCTGAAGAATTATGCAGAATGATATCTAATCTAATATGAATGCACAGCAGATTAATAAATTCAATTTTTATTTCACACCAAATTGAATACGGTCCCTAATTTACAATTCTAATGAATGTCAAAACTATATGGATCATGGTAACTATGGAGAGATGCATTTGACAAGATTGATTGTTATGGATGCTGATTTACATGCAATTATTATTAAGACAATTAATCAATATCCGAAACGAAATAATTGCTGAAATGTAAACAAGATAAGGGAAAGAGAAAAGGGGTACGAAGGATTTTATACTGGTTCAGCCGTCTCGTGACGACCTACGTCCAGTCCCAAGATCCAACAAGATCTTAGCCTATCTAATAGAACTTCTTAGAATCAGTTTGCAGATTATTACAGCGTGCCTCGTACCAATCTTAAACTATTCACCCTGTTCTATCATTTCCCTTCCCTGAATTCCCAAGTTTAAGTCCCATAAACTTGACCAAGAATTCAGTCAAGCGTCTTCTTGTTGACAGCCCTCAACCCCGAAGAACGCCACCAGTCGCAGCTAGATTTTCGCAGAGTAATTTGTTACAAAAGAGTATTACAGAATATGAAACATATCAAATATACAAATTGCTTGATCTTGCTTCTTCTCAAAGTAATCTTTCTCAAATCGGTCTTTTCCAATCCTCAATGATCCCAAGTTGTTTGTCCATGATTGAAAAAGGATGTTCAATTGATATTGGTTGAGAAAGAGTTATCTCATGTGTTGTAGCTCTGAAAAAGAATTATCAAAGTTATTATGTTGGTTATTGTATATTGTGACATTTTTTTGAGAAGAAGAGTATGAAAGCTGTTTATATAGTTTCAGGAAAAAACAACATATGAATCGATTTGGCCAATCAATTCATTAAGGTTATAAAGCACACTAATCGATTTATCCAATCTATTTCGCGAATCTTGTTTTTCTTGAATCTTGAAATTGCACAACATAATCGATTTAACTAATCGATTCTTTTAAATGAATTCTTCAGACTGGGATGAATTTTTATGTCTGAATCGATGTTTATAATCGACTTGGGATGTTTTATTCAAACAACGAGATCAAAACAATCGATGTATGTAATCGATTCAACCATTACAGTCGTCTCTGTATCTAAGACTTTTTGTGCCAATCGCTTTAGTCAATCGATTTCACTGGTTCCAGAGACACAGTGATTTTCACCAATCGATGTGCCTAACCGATTGTAAAATTAAGTCTGAAGCTCATTACAACCAGTTGGTTCAGTCAATCGATTTACCAAGTCGATTGATGCCAACTTTAATATAACAGAAGTAAGTTAGTAGATTGAGCTAATCGACTATGGATGTTCTAGACCAAGGTCGTTTTGAAATATATTTTGGTAAGTCGATTTGCCTAATCGCTTTATTAGCATTGGTTTGGTTTTGGAACATTCACATTCGATTTGGTCAACCGATGTAGACAAAACATAACATAAAAAAAATGATTGAATAATCGATTTGCCAAATCGACTAGTTTCCAAGGTAAGCTACTGACTTACGCATTTTAATTTTAATAAGTCTTCAAGTCGATTTGTCTAATCGATGTAAACCATCAGTTCAGTCTTGGTGAATTAAACAATCGATCTGCCTAATCGATTTGTGGCAAATTGGCTTTCTGACTTGCACAATTTATTTTCTGATAAGTGTACCAATCGATTTGCCTGATCGATTGATAGCCTGTTTGAACTTTCATAAAGTGTGCAAAATGATTGTGCCCATCGATTGATTAATTCCAGACTTTATAATATCATCCAACCCTTTTACAGAATCGATTTTACTAATCGATTAGCTTGTAGATCTTCAAGGTTTTGTTGATTTCTTGAGTTCCAAGCAATGGTTTCAAGTTGGTAGGATTGAATGGATGTTCCTGAAATTTTCTCAATTCACACTGTTAGATTTATTTAAAAGTGTATGTTTGTCAATAACTTCAAAAACGAGTGAACATATGCCAAACAATTATCCATATGTCTAACACAACACGCATATAGCACCTCAATTAAATTTCAACAATTCAAACATAACTCACCCAAACACAAACAAATCACATCTAAAAAATTCATAATAATAATTATGAACATATAAATCACACCAAACTTGAATTACCACAAACCACACCTCAAATTTAAATTCCACTAAATTACCCATAATCACATTAAATTAATTTTTCACAAAATCACACCTCAAATACATTAAATTTGTTTTCCACAAAATCACAAATAATATCCTAAATGCATACTAAAAGTTTGGAAGGAGGCCTTACCTTAACGATATCTCTAACACACGATTACGGTATCGAAATTAATTTCGGTAAATATTACGTTCGTGGCGTCGCTTCAAAAATTAGCTTACTAGCACCGCAGCATCGTAATGAGCAATTTTCCGTTCTGTCACTTCTCGAAAGGGAGCTTAGATCTAGAAGAAAAATGATGATTTTTATTTGTTGGGTTTTGAAATCGCCAACATAAAGTTCAAACAGAGAAAGAAAGAAATGGCGAGTCCAGGAGAGGAGAACGTGTTTTTTCAGCTTTCTGTTTTCTTTCTTCCTTTCTTTCACACACAAATATATATATATATATATGAAAATAGTAATAATATATTATAATAATAATATATTATTAAAATAATAATAATAAATATCTGAACAAATATTTAGATATTTACAAATATCTAGATATTTTTATAAAAATCATCATTACATTTGTCACCTCACATCAGTTCACAAACCAATTTTTCATAAAAATATCTACTCTCGCCGTAATTCGAAGGGCAGATGAATTTTTCTGAAAAATACTACATCTCAGAAATTTTTTTCTTCGACAAACGATTCACTGTAATTAAATAAAATTATTCATCGATGAATAATTTTTAATCGAGTCTCAAAAAAATATTTTTGGCATTTAACTCAAAAAATGTCTTAAAATTGGCTAAAAAGCCTCAAAATTTCAGCACAAAATTCCCCAAAATACATAAATTAGAATTTAAAATTAAGGGTCTTACATTACTACCCTCCAAAAAGAAGTTTCGTCCTCGAAACTTAAAGTACCAGTAACAATCCACACTAGGTTTGTACTCAAATTCAACATAAAGTCGCAACTTGTTTCACCGGCCTAATCGAAGAAAGTGTTGCCTACCCCTTTTCATAGAGTGCTTAATAACTCTACACACTACCATAGTCGGTAAAACTCGTCTATTCAATTCAGCATGTTTTTTTGTCTACAATCAACAAGAGATTAAGGATGATCAGTTCCTCAATTTGTCAATAAGTAGCCAACAGCCATGATGGTGGCTTAGACTATCTTAATCGAACTGTAATAACACCCTTTGCGACATGCACTTAAGGTTATTCTAATGCACAAGCGGTCAAACAATCTCCTCAAGCTCCACTGAGTTTTTCCTTATTTTCCTATAACTTTGTTCCTATCGACGAAGTACAATCACCCATAGCTATGTCACACAGCCTCATATACATCCACTTGGTACGAATCATCCAATCATTACCGCCGAGAACTCCTAAATGTCTCCATGGTCCACAAATCCTCGATTTCTCTTTAGTCGCACAATTACGCCAAACCATTGTGTTCTTATCCGTATGTTGTTCTAATTATAACTCTAATAATTCCATTCTCACATCTGCTTGGTGATCCAAGCTTCCTCAAATTTTTTTCGATAACATACCAAAACTATACTACTCATGATACACAAACTTCCTTTCAATTTACTACTTCGTTTCAAGAGTCACGTCTCCAATAAAATCCAACTTGAATTTCATTCATGATTAAGACCTACATTTGTCTCATGCCTTAACACCTCAAATTCACACTTCACTAATCCATCTCCTACATACTTCGCAATTCAGGACAAACCCGAAAATAATTTTCTTATATCTACTACCAACATTCATTCTGATACTTCTCAATTCTGTCATGTCCTTTGTTTGCAGCTTGATGATTATCTTTTCATCTTGACGGGTAAAACATGTTGTATTCACTCCATTACTTTTCCATGTATACAATCCTTAAATTTCTACCTTAAACCTTGATACATCTTCATTATAGTGATTTTAATAAATCAAGCCTTACTATTTCTCACCAAACTTTTCCATTTCGTGCTCAATTCTTCCCTATCAACCAAACATTAAACTCTGTTGATTGGCGAACACAATAACAACCCCCATGACATGCACTCAATCAGTGCCTTTGAATCTTTCGCATACCCTTATAATAACAATATCTAAATCACGAGTGACATAATTCCTTTCATGAATCCTTATTTGTCATAAGCTACATCTCCATGTCCTGTTCTGACACGTTTTCTTGGTACATTTTCCAAAATTTGGTTCACTTGTTTGATTCTTATTCGTTCCCAATAAGCATCTCCTAAGGAATAATTATCTATAAACCTCATCCTCATAAATTTGCAGTAAAATATCTCAAAGACCCACATACCTTTCATTGTCATCTAGTCACTGAAACACTCATTTTAAATCTTAACATTTGACTTCCCAAGACAAACATCTAAACCATAAATCATTTGTTACATTTCTTCTTTTTCACTTTCTATCACTAAATAAAATTCTAAAATATGATCCTCGAAATCTCCAAATACTCATCACACCGTCTAATTCCATCAATTTAATCTTAAGATACAATACGAGGTCCTATTCATCATTGACTCTAATTGTATTAGTAATCTCACTAATAAAAATTCTTTTAATCATAACATGACCTTTTTATTAAATCTTCAAACCCTTTCATCCATAACATGAATTATTTATCACTTGCCTACCTCAACTACCTCAATTATACCAGTTTTAGGCATTTCTTGATCCTCTATCCAACCTTGTGGATTTTAAATCATTGACTTAAAGATCAACCATCTTAGGGTACTAAATCAAGTCTCAAATAATCCCTCAGACCTATCAAAACATTAACATTCTCCTAGTAATTACCATCCTTTAATAGACTCTCGAAGCTTACATTGTTATAATCTTTAAGTATTCTCGTACTATGTACTTTCAATTCCACTTAATAGTAACACGCGGTTCAATACATCAAATCTTAACTCTTCATGTTTGTCTAGACATTACCCAAAATTCACACTTATGCATCTATAGTTTCGTCTAAAATCACTATCCGTACTTACCATCTCCTAAACCATACAGAGATTTGTCACTTATCAAAGAAATATATATTCCCCCTCTTCTTCAGATCATGCAGAGTCCTTGCAGCAGTCTGTTCAGCAAGAGAAGCAACCATGTTGTTCATAGCTTCAGTCACTTGATCATCCCCGTTGATGTTGACTTTTGCAACGAAATCCCTTCTTGGATGCATTGTATCCTCAAAACCAACATCAAGAAGAAATCTCAACACCCCTAATAATAATTCCAAAAATAACTTTCGACTACATTAATACATAACAACTACCCCTGATCTGACAACTCAGACCAATTAGCCCGACGCATGATCAGATAACGACTCTCAACCTACAAGTTGACCTACAATCTATAACCAAAACTCCACAGTCCCAAAGAAATCCAAACCAAAGCTCTGATACCACAATGTAACACCTCGATTTTTAACAGCGCGAGTGCATTTTTTTTCTTAAACAAAGAAAATACTTTTGGATATATATTTAAGTCATAACACAACGACAAATAAGTCAACATAATTTACAAGCAGCGGAATAGTTTTTGAAATACGAATCCAAAGTATTTACACATCAAAAGTGGTACATGGAACCCACCGAAAATAAAATGTCAAGCTGGCAGTATTGGTATAGGTACAGTCTTCCAAATTAAAATAAACACATCCCAAAAGAAAGACTTCTAGTCCCTATACGTCAAGCTAATCTGATCATTCCACAAAACTATACATCATGAGCGATCTTCACGCGCCCCGCAAGACCCTCCTAACACAGCTCCAATCAAGTGTGTCCAACTACATTCCCATTCACATGGTACTAATCGGTGGGAAGATCCTGATTCTCATATGAGGGCAAAGCTCAGATTTCCACAATAATTGTAAAGGGTCACCAACCGAAATTAACAAATACCACATAACATTTTTATATTTTCAAATGCTCAAAAGAACCTTTCGTCATAGCATACTCCTCGAAAGGGTTTTCATATTACACAAAAAACGCATAAACAATGTTGAAAAATGAAGTTTTAACAAACTACACTGTCGTAGCCGAATACAACTGAGAAAACACAGGTTTTCAGTTTTAAAATGGCTCTGAATCAATCAACACTTTAAACATTAATATTATCAATTATGAACTCATAATTAACACCAAATTAATCTCGACAAATTCATACCTCAATCACACATCGAATATTCATTAAATCAATTATAAACACATAAATACATCAAAACTTAATCAACCCTACTTCACACCTCAAAGCAATTACGACAAATCACAACAACAACCGAATATGTATATACAATCATCAAAGTATAACAAACATGACTCGCGTGCCAAGCACCCTAATGCAATGTGTATATGCCAAAATGCATGATTCCAGAATTCCAAACCAAAACCCTCCTCGAAGTGCGTAAATCATAATTGTACAGCCTCTCACAGACCAGTACTAATTAACGAGGTGCCACATATCATGGGTCAGCACGATTTACTAAAAAGAGTAAATTATAAACGTACCGCCTATCACAAACAAGTATTGTTTACTGAGGTGTCCCCTATCACGGGTCAACACAATTTACTAAAAACCGTAAATCGTAAAGGTACTACCTATCACAGACCAGTACTGTTTACTGAGGTGCCACCAATTACGGGTCAGAACAATTTACTAAAAATGTGTAGTCTACCACAGACCTACACGACGCGAAAATCCCCGCAAGGATAAGATGAACCATCAGATCACATGCCATCATATTGTGGCCCATCACAATCACCACTATCACCATGGCCCCATCGCGGTCACCATGTACTATGAAATGCATGAGCATACTGTTACTCTTTTCAACACAATCATTAAGTAAATACAGCTATTAAAAGATTCCCCTTTTTTTTAATACTCATTTAACACTAACGATTTCAAATTCACCATAGAGCATTCTCAAACACATCAAATTCTATCTCCACGGTTTCACACCAAATTTACTCATAAATCTCCCATTTTTGATACTCCACATTTTCACACATAACCCACCAAATTCATTTTCCATAAACCCACATATATCACATATCCATAATTTCATAATAATCATTATGAACAAATAAATCACACCAAACATAAATCACCACAACAACATGAATATATCAGAGTTCTCCCCACCGCTAACTCGGTGCCAACGGTCTCGATTCCATTTCGAGACTCAAGGAGCTAACTACAAAAACATGAATATTTATATCAATTTGTTCACAATAAAACTAATCCAAACACAACAAAATTTCAAAAATTAAATATTTCTCACACCCCAAACTTTTAAAACCAAATAATATATATTATTTACTTAAAACTAAATAAAATAAATATTATCCAAATTTCACATTCACATACTCGACTATTAAAGCACCGAAATAATTGAGTCGATAAAATACTGTAAACCTTTTTTTTCTTTTTAAACTCAATCAAAGTGTAATCAAAAGAGTAACATTTTAAACTCTAATAATTTTTAATATCAATCTATCTTTTTGCTCAAACTCTTGAACCTAGTTAAAATTTGAACTTTTTCACAACTTTAACAGCTCTAAATTTTTCGTAAAATTTAAACTTCAGTTCAAACTCATTTAATTGAAAATAACTCATTACGTAACTCAAACACATCAAATTTAATTACCTCCAATTCACACCAAATTAAAATTAAATCAATTCAATTTCACAACACGCATATAGCACCTCAATTAAATTTCAACAATTCAAACATAACTCACCCAATTTCAAAATTCCACATTTTTACACATAAACCACCAAATTTCATCAATTAATTTTCTACAAAATCCACAAACAAATCACATCTAAAAAATTCATAATAATAATTATGAACATATAAATCACACCAAACATGAATCACCACAAACCACACCTCAAATTTAAATTCCACTAAATTACACATAATCACATTAAATTAATTTTTCACAAAATCACACCTCAAATACATATAATTTCTTTTTCACAAAATCACAAATAGTTTCCTAAATGCAAATTAAAAGTTTGGAAGGAGGCCTTACCTTAACGATAGCTCTAACACACGATTGTGGTACCGTAATTAATTTCGGTAAAATTTACGTCTGTGACGTCGCTTCGAAAATTAGCTCACTAGCACCGCAGCATCCCAATGAGCAACTTTCCCTTCTGTCACTTCTCGAAAGGGAGCTTAGATCTAGAAGAAAAATGATGATTTTTATTTGTTGGGTTTTGAAATCACCAACATAAAATGCAAACAGAGAAAGAAATAAATGGCAAGCGTAGGAGAGGAGAACGTGTTTTTCAGCTTTCTGTTTTCTCTCTTCATTTCTTTCACATATATAAATATATATATAATATAATATAATATAAAAATAATAATAATATATTATAATAATAATAATAATAATAAATATCTAAACAAATATTTAGATATGTACAAATATCTAGATATTTTTATAAAAATCATCATTACGTCTGTCACCTCACATCACATCACAAACCACATTTTCATAAAAATATCTACTCTCGCCGTAATCCGAATGGCAGATGAATTTTTCTGAAAAATACTACATCTCA
>JBBPBT010000374.1:23940-76885 GCA_037974875.1 Cicer bijugum
ACTATGCAGGCAATTGGTTTGACCCTTGAGTCTGTAATTGATTTATTGAAGTGACTAGCTGACCAATCATTGTTCCTAAATTTGAATGGTGGAATCTATTCGTTGTTGAAATTGGAGTTTCTGGACAGCCATCTGGTTAACGAGGTCCTCTAATGAAGGTGCAATGTTTCACTGTTGAGGAATATTTTGTTGTTGCTGCCTAGGTTGCTATTGTGCAGTTGAATTCCCCCATCTCATGTTGGGATGGTTTCTCCTACCTGGATTGTACCTGTTAGATGATAGATCATAGTTGGCTTGAGGATTGTATATATTTGCTGCATATGCTTGAGGAGCATCAGCAATTGGGTCTTCTTGCAATGTAGGACATGAATATGAAGAATGCTCTAGAGAAGTGCAAATACCACAGACAACTTCTTGGGTTTTACCTATTGCCAATTTTTTTACTAGAGATGTAAGCTCATCAAGTTTTCCTTCTAAATTCTCGTGGGAAGAAGCTTGAATTTCATTCACACCCTTTGTCCACACTGTTGAATTGCTTATAGTCGTAAACTACTGAGAATTAATGGATGTGTTCTCAATCAAAGCCCTTGCTGCTTTTGGAGTCTTATCGACAACATCTCTTCCACTAGCAGCATCCAAAATGCTTTTATCCATAGATAGCAAGCCTTCATAAAAATATTGGATGAGCAATTGTTTAGAAATTTGGTGATGAGGACAACTCTACACTAATTTCTTGAATCTCTCCCAATACTCATGTAATGATTCCCTGTCAATCTGCCTGATACCACATATATCTTTTTTGATTGAAGCAGCTCTTGAGGCAGGGAAGAATTTTTCGAGAAACAATATCTTGAGATCATTCCAACTTTTAATAGAACCTGGTTGAAGGTAGTATAACTAGTCCTCGACAGCATCTAGAAGTGAAACTTGGAAGGCTCTCAGCTTAATATGGTCTTCTCTAACTCCTTAAGGCTTCATGGGAGAACACACAATATGGAATTCCTTCATGTGATTGTCGGGATCCTCACTTGCAAGACCATTAAATTTTGGAATCAAGTGTATTAAACCAGATTTAAGTTCAAATGGTACAGTTACTTCAGGATATGTGATACATAATGTATTATAATTGACATTAGGTGCATCAAGTTGTCTTAAGGTTCTATTATTCGCATTAGCCATATTTTGCAACAAGTTATCAATTTCAGTATCTAACTCTAACTCGTTAACACTAGCAGCTCTATTAAGTCTACGACGTAAATGAAATGTCCTATCTATTTCAGGTTCAAGAGAGTGAAGATTCGCAGAACTAGACCTAGTCATGCATCATCATAACAATGCAATACAAAATAACAATTATGAAAATTCCAACAATGTCCTAAATGCTAAAATTGAAGTGAACAATAAAAACCGTATCAAATAAAATCCAAAAAATATAAAAATACCACCACAAATTTCTAAAAATCAAATAGAGGTAATAACTCAAATCGTTTCACAAGGACTTCTGATATAATAATAATAACCAAATTGAAAATTGAAATTAAAAAAGGGTTTTTTTTTTGAATTTTTGATTTAATAGATGAGCAAAACGATTAATCCACTTATTTGAGTTTCAGACCTATCACAGACTCTATCAACGAGTTTAATTTCTAATTTATGATTCTATTCTTATTTGACTATAGAATTGATCAAACAAGCGTAATCAATCATATGTGAATTTGGTTTCTTTTATTGGATTAAGCATCACAATCATCAAAATATAACAATTAACGATCAAGCGTCGCAAAATTATAATTCAATTAAATTAAAACCCGAAACCAAATTCTATCAAATAAATTTAATCAATCCTATTGAAATCCAATTTAAGCAATCAAAATATGAATATAATCAAATAAACAAGAATAGAATCACGAATAGAAATTGACAATGTAACCTGAATCTCAAGGTGTTGATGAAACTCTGAACTAGTGGATTAATCTTACAAAATTAGACTTCCATGAAACTAAAATAACACTATTTATTTCATGTAGCAATTTGAATCCTAATTTTTCTGTCTTTAGAAAAGAAACAAAACTGCCAATATATAGTACTTGATATTGGACTTTAGGGTTTAGGGTTTAAAAACAAGTGGCCCACTAATTAAAATTATTACTACAATTCATATTATGAAATTTGCAATTTCGGCCCAGTATAGTTCGGAATTGGTCTTTCCTTCCAAAACAAAAGTTGTAGCTCAAATTTTTATCTTTCGAACACTTGCTCATATGTATCAATCTGATATCCAGAGTTCAAGTTATGACCTACACAACGAGAAAAAGTCAAAATGTAAATAACAAAATTAAAATACAAATAATAAAATTATAATTCAAATTCAACCTCGAGTTTAGAAACAAGCTAAAAATATTAGTCTAAGCTATAAAGAGCTTTTAAATACCAAACATGTGCCCAAATGCTATGATCAGGAACATATCATCCTTAATCTGTTGTTGATAGTCGAGAAAATCATGTTGAATGGAACGGGAGAGTCTTACCAACAATGATAGCGCGTAATATTATTAAGCATCCTATGAAAAGGGATATACGACATTTTCTTCATGGAGGTATGACGAAACAAGTTCTATCATGTATGTTGAGTTTGAGTGAAAACTTAGTATGGTTATTATTCTTACCTTAAGTTTCGAGGATGAAACTTCATTTAGGAGGGTAGTAACGTAAGACCTTTAATTTTCTAAATTCTAATTTATGCGATTTTGGGGTATTTTGTGTTAAATTGCGTAGGCATTCAACTCAATTGAATTTTATTTTGTGAATTAATTATCAAAAACATACTTTATTAGAGTTAATAATATGTTTAATATTTATATATATTTTAATATATATATTTTCCGACCTGATTAAAATTATTTGTCAGAGAATCATTTAATTATCCTATGAAGAATTTAATATCGAGGAGTTTTTTTAAAAAAATGTCACCTGTTGCTGAAAAATGTATCTGTCAAATTGAGTGCGACGAGAGTAGATATTTTTATTAAATTATTTTGAGAAGTGAGTAATGTGATGAGTGTAATGATGTTTTTTTTCAAAAATATGTATAAAGATAGATATTTATTTAGTTGTATATATATATATATATATATATATATATATTTATATATATGAAGCCACGAGAGGAAAGAAAAACATTTCAGCCTCGCCTTCCTCATTTATTCTTCCTCTTCTTTCTTTTCTGGCGAAAAAGTCATTGTGTTGGTGATTTAAAAAACACTCAAATATGAACTCACATTTTTCTTCTTGATCTAAACTCTCTTACGAGAAGTGACAGATGGGAAAGTTGCTCCTTACCAAGCTACGTTGCTAGTGAGCTAGTTTTCAAAGCGACGACGCAAGCAAAATTTTTACTGTAATTTATCGCAATGCCGTAATCGGTTGTTAAAGCTACAATGGAGGTAAGGGCTCCTTCCAAACTTTTAGATTGCATATTGGACTTTATATGTGTATTTGTGGAGATGGAAATTTGTGAAATTTGTGTGTGAGATTGTGGAAAATGAATTTAATGTGATTAATGTGTGCTGTGGTGATGAAATTTTGTGGTTAAGTGTAAAAATGAGGAGTTTTGAAACTGGGTGATTTATGTTTGAATTGTTGAAATTTTATTGAGATGCTATATGTGTGTTGTGGAATAGAATTGATTAATTTTGGTGTGAATTGATGGTAACTAAATTTGATGTATTTGAGTTACGTAATGAGTTATTTTCAATTAAATGAGTTTGAACTGAAGTTGAAATTTTACAAAAAAAATTTAGAGTTGTTAAAGTTGTAAAAAAGATTCAAATTTTAACTAAGTTAAACAGTTTGAGCAAAAAGATAAATTGTAATTAAAAATAGTTAGACTTTAAAATGTGACTCTTTTAATTACTCTTGAACTGAGTTTAAAAAGACAAAAAAAGTTTAAAATATTTTATTAACTCAAAAATTTCGGTGCTTTAATAGTCAAGTGTGTGTATGTGAGACTTGGTCCATATTTTTTTTATTTAGTTTTAATTAAATAATATAGATTATTTGGTTTTAATAGTATGGTGCGTGAGAAAGATTTAATTTTGAGAATTTTGTTGTGGTTGGATAGTATGTGATTATTTGGTTTTAATAGTATGGTGTTGTGAATAAGTTGTTATAATGATTTATGTTTATGTAGTTAGCTCCATGAGTCTCAAAAATGAATCAAGGCCATTGGCACCGAGTTAGCAGTGGGGAGAACTCTGATATATTAATGTTGTTGTGGAGATTAAGTTTTGATGTGATTGTGGATTCATAACTCATAATATGTGTGTTATTAATTTTATTGAGGAAAATCTATTTTGAGTATACTTTACGATAAGTTTGAAAAATCATTAGTGTTAAATGAGTATTAAAAATGGGAAATCTTTTAATAGCTGCATTTACTTAATGATTGTGGTGAAAAGAGAGAGAGTATGCTCATGCATTTCATAGTACATGGTGACCGCGATGGGGCCATGGTGATAGTGGTGACTGTGATGGGCCACGAGATGATGTCATGTCATATGTTGCTTCATCTTATCCTTGTAGGGACTTTCGCGTCGTGCTGACCTGTGATAGGGGGCACTTTGGTAATTGGTACTGGTTTGTGAGAGGCTGCACTCTAGAATGTGTTGATCTGTGAGCGATTGCACTCTAGAAAATCATGCTCATCTATGAGAGAGTGCACTCTAGAAAGTTCTTTTTTTCTAAAGATATTATTGTTCTTATTGCAGCCATATGAAGTAACAATTGACTTAACCATCAATGCAGATGGAAAATTAATTCATTGTGCCTTGCTTGTTGAATCAGAACCAATAAGTGATGAAGAAGCATTGACAAATCCTAGATGGATAGCAACAATGGATGAGGAGCTCAAAGCCATAAAAAAGAACAAGACACCGAAGCTCATGACACTGCCATTGAACAAAAGACCAATTAATGTGAAATGGGTCTATAAACTAAAATTAAAATCGGATGGGCAGGTTGCCAGGTACAAGGCCAAACATGTAGCAAATGGATTTTTACAAAAACATGGGCTGGACTGTGAGGAGGTATTTGCCTCTGTAGCTAGAATTGAAATAGTAAGGATGGTAGTCTCAATAGCTAGCTGTAAGACCCTTAATTTTAAATCCTAAATTATACAATTTTAGGGTATTTTATGTTGAATTTCTAAGGCTTTTAGCCCAATTTTTGATATTTTGTGAGTTTAATGCCAAAAATTTCTTTTTGCAAAGAATTTAATATCGGACAATTTTGTTAAAAATATCTCTCGTTGAAGAAAATTTATATGTCAATTGAGTTGCGACGAGAGTATATATTTTTATCAAAATAATGTGTGATGTGAGTAAAGTGATGTGAATAAGAGTTGTTAGATATTTGTTTGGGTGAGTTATAAGTATAATATAAATATATATATAGGTATATGTATAAATATTATTATATATGTTAGAAACAAAAAAAGATTGTGCCATAATTGCTAAGTGTGATTGTTTGGATTTGTGTGGAAGTGTTGATGGATTGCGAAATCAAAGTTGAATACAAGCATCTTGTTTTTGCTACCGACTTCTGAAATAGCCTTGTATTCAAATATAGAGACGCTGTATTTGAATACAATAGTGCAGTTTTGTTTAAAACTCCATTTTCAACTTTGATTATGCGTGTTTAACATATGGAAACCCTTTCGAGGTGCATGCTAAGTTGAAAGACCATTTTATGCATTTGAAATTCAAATGTTATGTGTTATTTGTTAATTCAGTTGGTGACCTTTTACAATTATTGTGAAAATCTGGGCTTTGCCCTCGGATGAGAACCATGATCTTCCCACTGGTTAGTACCCTGAAGATGGGAAGGTAGGTTGGACACACCTAACTTGAGCTGTCTTAGGAGGATCATGCGGGGAGCGTGGAGATCACTCGGGTTGTATAGTTTTTTTGTAGTATGATTAGACTAGACGGTTGTATAGGGACTAGAGGTCTTTCTTTTGTGGATGTATTAATTGTATGTTGGAAGACTGTATCTATACCAATATTGTCAGCTAGACTTTTATTGTGAATAGTCCATGTACCACTTTTTGATGTGACGTGGGAGGAGTTAAAATTCTTGGGGCAGTGCTTTTGTACAGGTCTGCCGAGAATACCCCACAGGTATGAGATATGTTTGATAGGCCTCATAGTTCTGGAATATTTTGATGTTTTAATACTTTGGATTTTTATTTCAAAAACTATTTCACTACTTATAAATATTTGTTGACTTTGTCGTTATGTTAAGACTTAAATATTTATCCAAAAGTATTTCCTTCTTTATTTTTTCCTATTTTCTGAAATTCGATTTCCATTTTAAAAGAAAAAAAGGGCTATTACCATTGTGGTATCACAGCTTTGGTTTGGATTTCTTTGGGGCTGTGGAGTTGTGGTTATAGATTGTAGGTCAATTTGTAGGTTGAGAGTCATTATCTGATCATGCTTCGTGGTAATTAGTCTCAGTTGTCGGGTTCCATTTAGTTTCATAGTATTGATGTAGTCGGAAGTTATTTTTGGAATTATTCCAAGGGGTGTTGAGATTTCTTCTTGATGTTGGTTTTGAGGAAATAATGCATCTAAGAAGGGATGACGCTGCAAGAGTTAACGTCAGTGGGGATGATCAAATGGATGAAGCTATGAATAACATGGTTGATTCTGTTAATGCACAAACTGCTGCAAAGACTCTGCGAGATCTGGAGAAGAGGGAATAGTGATCTATGCTATTGAGTCAAGAGGATTGAAATATTTTCTTCGTTGCCATCCTCCAAATTTCAAGGGTGATGAGAACTCATAAAATGTTGATCAGTAGATTCAAGAAGTGGAAAAGATCTTCGAAAAAACAAATTGTCAGGCAGGATTGAAGCGAATCATGACGGCATGGGATTTATCAAGAGGTTACAAGGACATAGAGGCTATGTTGTTGGTGGTAACTCAAAGATGATGGGTATGGATGGATTAAAGTTAGATGAATGGGAAATTTCATGTAAATATATAAGTGGAGAGCTTTTTGAGAAGAGTATTAGATGTTCGCCTGGTAGATTTCAGGATGAGACTAGATGAAGTTTGATAACCAGTAAAGGGGTGTAAACACCATGGAATTATTTAGAAGACAGGAATTCCATTTGGAATAGAATTTGGTGCTTAGGTGTCAACGAAAGAGACTTGTATTGAAGTTAATGGGTGCTGCACATGAGGGGTAAATACTCCTTTGGTTAGATAAAATACGCTTTGAGGAATAGTCGATACCTTGAGGGGTAAAGTCAAGCATTCGAGTTAAACTAAATTCGCTCGTTAAAGCTACCGTTAAGGTAAGAGCTCCTTCCAAACTTTTAGTTTGCATTTAGGGACTTATTTGTGGTTGTGTGGAAAATAAATTTGTTGGGTTTGAAGTGTAGATTTGGGAAAAAAAATGAATTTAATGCTTTTATGGGTGAAAGTTTGGAGTTAGGTTTTTGGTGAAATTGATGAGTGTTTTCATGGAAGAGGAATTTGATTCATCTATTTGTGTTGTTAAGGAAAATAAATTTGATGTGTTTGAGTTGAGGTTTGTGAAAATTAGTTTGGCATGTGTTATGTTTGAATTTTGTGGAAATTTGTTGTGATTGATGATTGAACTTGGTGTGGATTTTGTGGTTTTTGAATTAATCGAATTTAAATATTGGTAAATAGTACTTTGGCTTGTGATATGAGGTACATTTACGATTTACGACCCTTCGAGGAGGGTTTTGGTTTGGAATTCCGTGTGTAAATTCTAGTGGTTGTTGTGTTTGTGCCATAATTTCTAAGTGTGATTGTTTTGGATTTGTGTGTAAGTTATGATTGAATGAGAAACCTTTCTAAAACTCTAGTTGTCGTTGTGATTGTGCCATAATTCCAAAGCGTGATTGTTTGGATTTGTGTGGAAGTGTTGATGGATTGTGAAACCACTTTAAAAGCTGATATTTGTTGTTTTCTGGTTTTTTCTGATGTTGTATACGAATACAAGAGGCTTGTAGTCGAATACAGATGTTCTAATTTATCTACTGACTTATGAAACAACAGTGTAGTCGAATACATTGAGCTTCTAGTCGAATACATTGAGCTTGTAGTCGAATACAAGCATCTTGTTTTTGCTACTGACTTCTAAAACAACCTTGTATTCGAATACAAAGATGTTGTATTCGAATACGAAAGTGCAATTTTGTTTAAAACTCCATTTTCCAACTTTGATTTTGTGTGTTTGACATATAGAAACCCTTTCAAGGTGCATGCTAAGTTGAAAGGCCATTTTATGCATTTGAAATTTAAATGCTTTGTGTTATTTGTTAATTTCGGTTGGTGACCCTTTACAATTATTGTGAAATATGTGCTTTGCCCTCGTATGAGAACCATGATCTTCCCACTGGTTAATACACTGTAGTTGGGCAGGTAGGTTGGACACACCTGACTGGAGCAGTATCAGGAGGATCTTGCGGGACGCGTGGAGATCACCCGAGTTTTATAGTTTTTTTGTAGTACGATCAAATTGACGGTTGTATAGGGACTAGAGGTCTTTCTTTTGTGGATGTATTTATTGTATGTTGGAAGACTGTACCTATACCAATATTGTCAGCTAGACTTTTATTTTGATGGGTCCATGTTCCACTTTTTGATGTGACGTTGGGGGAGTTCAAATTCTTGGGGTAGTGCTTCTGTACAGGTCTGCCGAGAATACCCCAGGGGTATGAGCTATGTTTGATAGGCCTTATAGCCCTAGTGTATTTTGATGTTTGAATACTTTGTATTTTTACTTCAAAAACTATTTTGCTGCTTGTAAATATTTGTTGACTTTGTTGTTATGTTACGACTTAAATATTTATCCAAAAGTATTTTCTTCTTTATTTCTTCCTATTTTCTGAAATTCGATTTCCATTTTCAAAAAAAAATGCGGGCTGTTACACTAGCTACAAAGGTTGGTTTAGGCATCAATTGAATGTTAAAGCAGCCTTCCTCAATGGACCACTAGATGTGTAAGTATATGTGAAGCTGTCACCAAGGTATGTGATAACACGGAATGAAGATCATGTGTACAAATTGAAGAAAGCCTTATATGGCCTGAAGCAAGCTCCTAGGGCTTGGAACAAGAGGATTGACAGATTCCTCATAGAGCATCAATTCGAAAAGTGTGCAATGCGCATTCCCAAATCAGTCATCTCAAATTCCTTCTCCATTCTGATTAGGGTATGTTGGCATATTTCCTTGGTATTGAATTTAAAACTATAAAAAATGGAATTTTTATGCATCAAAAAAGGTATGTAAGCTATGTATCAAAAAAGTTTAAAATGTAAGAATCCAATAGAAGCAGCACCCCATTAGAATCAAAGTTGTTGTTGTCCAAAGAAGGCAATGATGAGTTGATTGATCCTACAACCTTCAAGCAAATTGTAGGATCCCTGATGTACTTGTGCAACACTAGGCCAAATATCTCATTTAGTGTTGGGATGATTAGTAGGTACATGGAGAAGCTTGGAACATCACACTACATGGCAACAAAATTGATCTTGAGATACATAAAGGAGACCATTGAGCTTAGTCTGTTGTATTCCATAAAACTGAATGAAGATGAAGCTGAACTTATTGGCTTCACTGATGTTGATTGGTGTGGATATATGGATGATAGAAAGAGTACCACGGGCTATGTATTTACAATCAATAACTCACCAATCTCATGGTGTTCAAGGAAGCAAAGCATAGTAGCATTGTCCACATGTGAAGCTGAATATATGGCTGCATCTATGGGAGCATGTCAAGCTATGTGGCTGGCAGAGTTAATGACAGAACTAGGACTAATTAAGAAGCAATGATGTAGGAAATCCTAGTGTTCATGGAAGAAGCAAGCACATAGATACAAGATTCCATTTCCTAAGGAATCAAGTAATAAAGGGCAAGATAAAGCTGGAACACTGCAATACAAATAATCAAAAGGCTGACATCTTAAGTAAAAGCTTGAAGAGAGTGAAATTCAAAGAAATGAGGAACAAACTTGGATTAACCACAAATTGAATCATTTTGAATTAGGGAGCATGTTAAATGTAATTCAAATTGACTTGTAATTAGATAGTTAGAATATGGTTATAAGTTAGAATATAGTTAGAAGGTGGTTAGGTTTGTTGCAACTGATTCACTAGAAAGCTGTTTCTATAAAAGCCTTAAAAACCAAGAACAATTAATAATGCAAAACAAGAACGTTCTCCAGAACTTTCAAGATTGATAATTAACCTTCGTTTTTAGAACTTTCTGTTTTTCTTCTCTTTTCTTCTCAATTTCAATTTCTCTCATTTATACAACCTTTCCAACAATATTAAACATGCATCAATTTTATCTAATATCAAGCTAGAAAATATTATTAAGACGAGATACAATTTTGAATTCTTAATTTGAATATAAAGAAGAGCAGTTGAATAAATAAAGTGAGTTTGGGACGAATTATACTTATAAAATTTATCTTAACGATGATCACATAAAATACTAATTAAGGATACTAAAAAGTTTGTACACGTTTAACAAAAAATTTCAAACTAAATGAATATCCACAAATCAGTTACACAGTTACAAATTTAAATTAGAAATCAATTATTAGTCTATTTTCACTAATGATTTTCAAAATTAACAATTATTTAATTATTTATATTTTTTAAAATATGTTTTTTTAAATGTTATTAAATTACAACGAAAAAATTGGACTTACAGTATTGTAAATTTCAGTTAAAATATGAAGAATTTATTGTGTAAAACAATATTAAACATTTTATGGAATGTTACATATTTAAAAATGTCACACAATGTAATTGTTTTATTAATTTATTTATTGTTTTGAAAAGAAACAATATGTTATCGAAAGTTACATATTTAAAAATGTTATACAATGTAATTATTTAATTAATTTATTAAAATTGTTTTTACCATCTCTATCTTGTAAGATGTCAAGAAAAATTTGAAAAATAAGTTGAGTAACAAATAAATATAGGGTAGATTTTGTTTTCGATATTTTTACATTTTAGTCAATTTCTATTGTGTTATTTTTTTGGAAAACAAATTTTTTATCTTATTTTAATTTCTATTTCACAATATAATTATTTTAAAATTTTTCTCTATTTTTTCTGAATATTTTCCTCTATTATACACTTCAACGTCCGTTATGAAACATAGGATAAAAAAGGTCAATAAATCATATTATATAAAATTAACTCTTAAATAGTTAAGTTGCAAATAAAATTATGAAACTTATAAAAAAAATTAGAACGGTGTTACGTTGAGAAGTTTAATGTTGTACTAGTATAAATTAAGATAGATGTAAGGCTTGTTGGCATTGTTCGTATCTAGCAATGGCAGGTCCCAATTTAATTAATATTACATTAAAATTATCACTATTGTTAATTGTTATACATGCATGTGAGGCTAGAGAGAATAATACAGATATTTATGCTACAGTAACCGTTATAATTAGTAATGGATTGGCTGTACCTCCAACTCCCACAACTATGACTCTTCATTGCAAATCCAAAGAAGATGATCTTGGATTTCACACACTCGGTTATGCACAAAGTTACCAGTTTTCATTCAGGCCAAAATTTACAATATTTCAAAATACATTATTTTTTTGTAGTTTTACATGGCCTGGAAATCAATATCGTCATTATCTTGATATTTACGATGAAAAACGCGATATAGATAGGTGCAGAACATGTAAATGGAGAATAGTGAATGAAGGTGGTTGTTTGTATAATAAGGATAGTGGTTTGTATAATATATGTTATCCTTGGAAAAGTATCAAATTAATTGCTGGAAACAGTACTTCTCAATTTTAACTTTGTTTTGATAACGGCAATTGAAATAATGTAAACCGAGATTTATATATATGGAGTTAAAATATGATTATTGTTTTTCCTCGTGTTACTAACTAATTGCAATATGTTGGAGTGAATTATCAATATTTTTTTATAGTAGAGAATTGCATTTATATTTTAAATAACTTATGTTATGAATATTATTAAGTCTTAATGGTGAATGTCCAATAGTTAGTTTTCTGTTAATCTCAATAGACATAGATGTATTAATTACAAAATTCTCATTTATTATGTTAGTCCTTACTCTTCTAATTTATTTCTAATAACTTATCAACACGAAACACTGACAGCTGAAATAATATTACATATATGTTTCATTATTATTGTTCTATGTGAGCATCTTATATATGGCTAAGCTTTTGAGAAACTTTTAGTATAAAATGGTATTGCTCTACATTATATTATATTTTATGGTAATATATGCCAATGTGTTTTTGATAGTTTTTTCGTGATATGGCATCTATTACTTTGTCATCATTGATAAAGGCTATGACTAACATAACTATAATTAAATTAAGATGGGTTACCTATTCTTAATTTTCTTTTTCTTTTCATGCTAGATATAATAATCTTAACAACAAAACAAGAGAAATGTATTGTTTCCTTACTTATTGTTTTCGTGCTAGATATAATATTTGTTTTCTTACTTTTCATTTCAAATGGTATAAAATACCTTATTTATTTTTAATTAATTCCTCTAAACCTGTTTAATTTCCTGGAATTATATATATTTGATATTTTTAAGTAGTTAATATTATATATACCTATGTTAAGATTTTTCCTTGATTAAATTTATATTTCTATAATTCTTCGTTTTCCACAAATTTTATGATTATGTGACATTACCTTTTTAAGTTTAATTTGATTGCTGCTGATATTTTGCCTTCTTGTGGATCAAAAAAATTATGAATAATTACGAGACCTGTGCGAATGGTACTGCTCCGTGCCTAGAAATGAATCTATACAATGAGCAAATTTGGGTTCGTGATATTGGTCCTGGTGGCAGTATAAAAATGAAAAAAAATGCAAATCCAATTGCTACACAAGAAAATTCTCTTACAACTGTACAAACATTTACTACGCCAAAAATAGTTATTTATAGCGGATTTTTTTTTCTTTTTAAAAGTGTTGTTGTATAATATTTTAAAATAAATAGATGATACAACAGTGCTTTCCTGACAAACGCTTTTGCAAAACGCTGTCGTAGATCATACAGGGTCTTAATATTTACAGCGTTTTTGCTGAAAGAGCAGTTGTAGGATCACATAGCGCTTTCACATAATGTTTACATCGCTTTTGATATGAGCGTTGTAAAATATAGTGCTCTCACATAATGTTTATAGCGGTTTTAGAGTGCTTAGTATATAAACGCGGTAAAATATAGTACTTTCACACAATTGCACGGTCTTTTAGTGTGCTTTTTATATAAGCGTTGTACAATGATGTGTATTTGATTAAAATCATTCTCTCTAAATAAATAAAAACATATTTAATATGTTTTCTCCCTAACCCTACAAATCATCCTCTCCTCTACTGTGTGGAACCTCCTCTACTGCTCCTCTACTGTGCGCCAATTTCTACTGAGTGATTGTTGTCTCAGGTACTGTATTTATTAATTTGTTGTTGTCACTAAAAGTGATAAATTCTTACCTGATAAATCATATAAAATGTTACCTGATAGTAAATGGCATAACCTTGATAAATCATATATACTGTTATCTGGTAAATCAAATAAATTATTACCTGATAAATCATATAAAACTGTCAAAAGAGTATGAAAATGGAGTGAAGGAGTTTGTTGAGTTTTGCAGTGAAGAATGCAAAAGACCCAAATCGAATAAATTTTCCTTGTTTAAGATGTTGTTTTGGAAAACACTTAGAGCAGATCAAATGGAATGATATTTAGTATGACATGTAATTGATCAAAGCTATACATATTGGATAAGACATGGTGATAAAAAAAGGGAACACTAATTTTAAGAATGGTTCGACATACGTTTTAATTGATTTCGACACAGATATATATGAGTGGGATCGAGTTGAGGAGATTGCAAAAGCAGTTGAAGAAGATCTTAGGGACTGTCCTAAAATGTTTGAGTTTATTGAGTGAAGCAGAGAAATCATTGTATAAAGGTTGTACTAAATTCAAATGACTGTCACTGATATTAAAGTTGTACAACCTAAAAGCGATTAACGGATGGTCTGATAAAAGCTTCACATAATTACTGACACTCCTAAAAGATATGTTGCCATATGATAATTAATTTCTCAGTCGAACCTACGAAGCTAAACGAATTTTTTGCTTTATTGCCAAGAGTTACGACAGGATTCATGTGTGCCCTAACGATTTCATTTCATTTCAAAACAAATATGAATGACTAAAGGCGTGTCCAAAATGCAATGTCTCTCGATATAAGAAGAAATAGTCTACTCTAGCAAAAGTTGTGTCGTATTTTCCTATAATACCAAGATTTAGGCGCATCTATCGCAGTGAAGAAGATTCAAAATACTTGACATGGCATGTATATGAAAGAATTAGAGATGGAAAGTTTTAACACCCTGCAGATTCTCCATAAAGGGCAAAAATTGATCATGAATATCCTTATTTTAGTAGAGAGTCAAGAAATCTACGACTTGCACTTTCTACTGATGGAATGAATGCACATGGTCTTCAAAGTATCTCACACAGCACATGGCCTGTGATATTATTGACTTATAACCTACCTCCATGGTTATGTATGAAGCGTAAGTTTATGATGTTGTCTCTATTAATTTTTGGACCCAAACAATCGGAGAATGATATCGACGTATACTTGAGTCCTTTAATTAAGATTCAAAAAATATGTGGGAGATAGGTCTGAAAGTTTATGATGGGTATGAGAAAGAATATTTAAATTTGAGGGCTATATTGTTCGGCACAATTAATGATTTTCCAACATATGATAATTTATCAAGATATAGCATTAAAGGTCAGTGTGCATGTCTTATATGCGAAGAGAGTCCACATTGGATGTAATTGAAACAATGTAAGAAAAATGTATTTTTTGGATATCGTAGATTTTTACCTTTTAGTCATCAGTATCGTGGGTGGAGAAATGCATTCAATGGAAAATCATAGGAAGGTACTACTCATTTAGCACCGACTAGATACCAAATATTTGAAAAAGTAAAAGGTTTGACCAATAAATTTGGCAAACCATTTGTGGGAGAGCTTGTCAAAATTGGTGGAAGAAAAAGTAAATTTTCTTTGAATTGCCATATTGTTAAGGAGACACAATTTTGTGGGTTAGCTTATATGAGATAGATGTATCCGATAGAACCATATATGAAAATATTAAAAGGGTACGTAAAAAATAGAAGTCGACCAAAATGTTGTATTGCTGAAAGTTACATTGTCGAAGAAGCCGCTGAATTTTGTACTGAATATCTATTCAATGTTGAATCCATAGGGCTTCCCATGTCTCGTCATTCGGGAAGAATAACAGGAGAAGGGATAATTAGAAGTAGAGTAATGACTATATCAAGGACAAAATGGGAGCAAACACAATTGTATGTTCTACAAAATGATGATGAGGTTCAACCGTATGTTAGAATACACATGGATCAAAATTGGATAACACGAGAGCACAATCGTAGTTTTATAACAAGGCTAAAAAATCACATTAACTCAATGTTTGATATAGACCCCGATTCAATTTCGGAGAGATTGAGGTGGCTAGCAAATGGTCCGAGTTTACATGTCTTTTCTTACACGGGTTGTGTAATTAAAGGCTACACATTTTATACCAAAGAACAAGATGATCAACCACTATGCAAAATAGTGGAGTCACTCACATCACTGAAGCGATGCATGTCTCAAGTGCAAAAGACAAAAACCTAATTTATGCAAATTTATCATATTTTGGTGTTATCGAGCACATATGGGAGTTAGATTACACAATGTTTTGTGTTGCCATTTTTTGTTATAAGTGGGTCGATAATAATAATGGGGTTCAGGTTGATGAGTCAGGGTTTTTGCTTGTTAATTTTAATAGGGTGGGATTTAAAGATGAGTCTTTTTTTTTTTAGCGTCGCAAGCTCAACAAGTGTTTATGTCACCGATCTTGCTAATGATAAATGGTATTTTGTCCTATCGACCAATAAAATAAGTGATGGTAACAATAACATTGAAGATGTTGGTAATGATAATTTCTTTGCGATATCACAACCACATGATATTGATTCAACTAATGATGGTTTATATCTTAAAGATGATCATTATGAGAAAATTTAGATTAATTCATCGTTACGTATTGTTAAAGGACAAAAAAATGTGAATCCAACCAGAAAAAGAAGAAAGGCATCTTAAGGTGTTTAAGTGTTTTATATAAGCCATGTAATTTGAACTCATCATGTAATTTATACTAAGTTCATGTAATTTAAGTATTTGACCTGTCTGAACTCAGTATTTTAGCATTTAGCTTGAACTGTATTTGATTTTCTGCTTATACTGATTTTCAAATTATGTAAAATACATGTTTTTGATGACGACAAAACCACCATCTATGGACAATGCAACAAGATCAAAAATAAGATCAATAAGCTTCATAATAAGCTTCAAATTAAAACAATAGATGATAAAATGTAAAGGTATATGATACTAACCAATACTTCAAGTACATGAGAACAAGTCAGATTTATACATGCATTTAAAATAGTTTCAAAAGTCCAAACCACATTAACAAAGTATTTAAAAATCATATTTTTGACTAAGTACATAAGTGTATTCGAATACACCATGTTGTATTCGAATACAACTTAAGTCAGAGGCAAAAATTTAAATGTTGTATTCGACTACAACAATGTGTAGTCGACTACACTTCAAGTCAGTGGCCAAAATTGCTATATGTGTATTCGACTACACACATATGTAGTCGAATACAAGCTAAGTCAGAGGCTAAATTCACTAATCTGTATTCAACTACACCAATGTGTATTCGAATACAAGATGTAAAATTTGAATTTTTTGAACGTTACACAGACGTGTATTCGAATACACCTGGAAACATTACAATTTTTTAGATCTGGGATGGCTCTAGAACATTGTAATTTTTCATCAAACATCTTGGATCAATGGCAACGAATCTAAAGGGATGTTTTATGGAGTATAAATACCCCATAACTTCAGATTAAAAATTAACAATCCTTGAATCAATTCATTGAATAACTTTAAACAAAATTATGATTTTTCTAAGTACTTGCACTAGATTTTCATATCATTTTAAAAGGTTCTCAAGTACTTGAATTGTTATTGAGTTGTTTATCATTATACCACTCATTCAAACCCGATTGTATCAATTGTATTATTTGTATCAAATAGTTTAATCTAAGATAGTGGTGTGCTATCTTTGAAGTATTGTTAGAAGTTTCGTTGCAAGAATCCCAGGGTGGGAGTTGTACATTTTCTAACAAGTATTGAATAAATCTCTTGTGGTGTGTAAGAGGACTGAATGTACCCTTGGATTATAAGGGGAAGCAGGATAAATCTTAAAGTGCCATTTACTTACTGCAGTTATTATTAAGCCTTGTCTCTAAATTTACAAAATCCAACTTCCATATAACGAAAAACAGAAAAATCTACCTACACCTAATTCACCCCCCCCCCCTCTTAGGCGTACGTATGTACTTACAATTGGCATCAGAGCGGGTTAAGGTATCTTACTCCTCGATCAAATATACATGGCTTCCGCACAACCTGTTTTTAGAGATGGTGGTAGCAGTACCAAACCACCATGTTTTGTTGGAGAACACTACGATTTCTGGAAAATACGTATGCAAGCATATCTTGAAGCACAAGGAGATGACATATGGGATGCAGTTGAAAATGGGCCTCATATTCCAAAAACTTTTATCAATAACAAAGAAGAAATCAAGATAAAAAAACTCTTGGACTGATGATGATGATAAAAGAAAACTGATGTTTGATAAGAAGGCCAAAAATATATTGCAATCTGCACTAGGAATGGATGAATTTTTCCAGATATCTCATTGCAAAACAACAAAAGAAATATGGAATACGCTGGAAATAACTCATGAAGGCACCATTGAGGTAAAAAGATCTAAACTCAACACATTATCACAAGAATATGAGTTATTTCGAATGCAGCCCGAAGAGTCTATTCTAGACTTGCAGAAAAGGTTCTCTCACTTAACAAATCACTTGATAGCACTTGGAAAAATCTTCACCAATGATGAACTAAATCTAAAAGTACAAAGGTCATTAACAAGGGCCTGGCAACCAAAAGTTACAGCAATATCCGAAAAGAAAAGCCTATCCAAAATGTCTCTTTCTACACTATTTGGAAAACTTCAAGAGCACGAAATAGAACTTGGAAGGTTAGAACAAAATGAAAGTCAAGAAAAGAAGACCAAAAATATTGCTTTAAAGACCGAATCAAGGGAACAAACCAAAGACAATGAGTCAGATGAAGATGAAAATATTATCCTTCTTGTTAAGAAATTTGGTAAGTTTCTTAAAAATGATAAGACATTCAAAAGGAAAAGCTTCAAGAAGAAAGATAATTCTACATCAAATCAAAACTTTACTTGCTTTGAATGTGGAAAACAAGGACATATTAAAGCAGATTGCCCAAATCTTGCTAAGAAGAATGTCAAAAAAAAGAAAGACTTCAAGAAGGCATACATAGCTTGGGAAGACAATGAAGTAAGTTCATCTTCAGAAACAGAAAGTGAAGAATGCGCCAACGTTGCATTAATGGCCTTGCATCAATCAGATGATGAAGAAGAGGTATGCAAACAAGAAACTTCAAACATGTGGTATTTAGATAGTGGTTGCTCCAAACACATGACGGGTGATATAACAAAATTTTCAGCTTTAACACTTGAGTCAAAGGGACATGTGGTATATGGAGACAACAACAAAGGAAAAATTTTAGGCATTGGAAAAGTCGGTATAGCACCATCCCTCTCGATTGAAGATGTCTTATATGTTGAAGGTCTAAAACATAATCTCATAAGCATCAGCCAGCTTTGTGACAAAGGATACAAGATAGTCTTCAATAAAGATGAGTGTATCATCCAAAGTGAAGCTACAAATGAAACTCAGTTTGTCGGTAAGCGTTTCAAAAACATTTTCATACTTAATTTTGAAGATTTATCCTTAAAAATGAAATGTCTTTTGGTAAGCGACAATAATGATGCTTGGCTATGGCATAAGAGATTTGCTCATATTCACATGGATCATTTAAACAAATTGGTCAAGCATGATCTTGTTGTAGGCTTACCAAAAATGAAATTTATAAAGGATAAATTATGTGACGCTTGTCAAAAAGGCAAACAAACAAAAAGTTCTTTCAAACCTAAAAATGTCATTTCAACCTCTAGACCACTACAATTGATACATATGGACTTATTTGGTCCATTAAGAACCAAAAGTCTTGGTGGAAACTCATATGGACTAGTTATTGTTGATGATTACTCAAGGTTCACTTGGACATTATTTTTGGCAAATAAAAATGAAGCTTTTAAGGCATTTAAAAACTATGCCAAGCTAGTCCAAAACGAACAATCTGCCAAAATTGTATCATTTAGAAGTGATCATGGAAGGGAATTTCAAAATACTTCATTTGAAGAATTTTGTGAAGAAAATGGCATTTTTCATAATTTTTCTACACCAAGAACACCACAACAAAATGGGGTCGTTGAAAGAAAGAATAGATCCTTGATAGAGCTTGCTAGAACTATGCTAAGCGACTCAAATCTACCAAAATACTTTTGGGCAGATGTTGTAAACACAACATGCTATGTTTCCAACCGGGTAATCATTAGACCTATTCTTAAGAAAACTCCATATGAACTTTACAAAGGTAGAAAACCCAATATCTCTCACTTTCACATTTTTGGATGTAAGTGTTTTGTGTTAAATAACGGTAAAGACAACCTTGGAAAATTTGATGAAAAAGCTGATGAAGGTATATTTCTTGGTTACACTTTGTCTAGTAAAGCATTTAGAATTTTTAATAAAAGAACTTTATTAGTTGAAGAATCAATGCATGTAACGTTTGATGAAACTAACCCCATAAAAGAGGAAAATATTGTTTCTTGTGATGATGATGTTTTTGAAAGCAATGATCCAAGCAAAGAACTTCAAACGAATCAACCAGAACAAGAAAGTGAAGTCAATATTGAAAGGCAAAGTGATGATCTCCCTAAAGAATGGAGAACCCACAAATATCACCCTATTGATAACATCATAGGTGATATAAATAAAGGAGTCACAACAAGATTAAAATTGCAAGATGCTTGCTTAAACATGGCTTTTGTTTCGCAAATCGAACCCTCCAAAATTAGTGAAGCTCTTAAAGATGATCAATGGATACTTGCCATGCAAGAAGAACTCAATCAATTTGAAAGAAGCCAAGTATGGGAACTTGTCTCTAATCCTGGAAATAAACACATCATTGGTACAAAATGGGTGTTTAAAAATAAACTAGATGAGAATGGCATAGTTGTTCGCAACAAAGCTAGATTGGTCGCTCAAGGATACAATCAAGAGGAAGGGATAGACTTTGACGAAACATTTGCTCCGGTAACAAGATTAGAGGCAATACGTCTACTACTAGCATATGCTTGTTCCATGAACTTTGAGTTATATCAAATGGACGTGAAGAGTGCCTTTCTAAATGGGTACATAAATGAAGAAGTCTATGTCAAGCAGCCCCTTGGGTTTGAAGATTCCAAAAATCCCTCACATGTTTACAAATTGAAAAAGGCTCTTTATAGTCTAAAACAAGCTCCAAGAGCTTGGTATGACAGATTAAGCACTTTTTTATGTGAAAGAGGATTTGACAAAGGAGAGGTTGATAAAACTTTATTTGTCAAAAGAGAAAATGGTCACACATTATTGGTTCAAATTTATGTTGATGATATAATATTTGGATCAACCAACAAGGACATATGTGAAGAATTTTCTTCAATAATGAAAGGAGAATTCGAAATGTCCATGATGGGAAAATTAAACTATTTTCTTGGACTTCATATCAAGCAACTTGAGCACGGCATCTTCATCAATCAAGCAAAATATTGTAAAGAATTACTAAAGAAATTTGAAATAGAAAATTGCAAAGAAAGTACAACTCCAATGGGCTCCGGTACATATGTTGATAAAGATGCATAAGGAATTTCAATCGACATATCCAAATATCGAGGTATGATTGGGTCAATATTATATCAAACGGCCAGCCGGCCATATATCATGTTTAATGTTTGTCTGTGTGCAAGATTTCAGGCAGATCCGAAAGAATCACATCTAGTAGTTGTTAAAAGAATTATGAAGTATCTGAAAGGAACGACAAATGTAGGCCTATGGTATCCCAAGGGTAGCATATGTAGCCTAGTTGGATACTCTGATTCGGATTATGCGGGATGCAAAACAGACCGTAAAAGCACCAGCGGCACGTGTCATGTCTTAGGAAATGCACTAGTTTCATGGTCTTGTAAAAAGCAAGCCTGTGTTGCATTTAGTACTGCTGAAGCTGAATACATTGCAGCGGGTAGTTGTTGTGCCCAGATTCTCTGGCTCAAACAACAACTACATCACTATGGGGTTGATTTCAGATGCATTCCCTTAAGATGTGATAACACAAGCGCAATAAACATTTCGAAGAATCCAATTATGCACTCACGAACTAAACACATCGATATCCGACATCATTTCTACGGGATCATGTGCTTAAAGGTAATGTTGAGGTAACATTTGTTGATACACATAATCAATTGGCTGATATATTTACAAAACCATTACCGAAAGACTCATTTTATAAAATCCAAAGAGAACTTGGTATTTTGAGTGAAAATGATATTTAACCATTGCATGACATACATAAGTTTGTCATATCTCTTATTTCTTATTGATTATTGCTTTTTGATATATGATTTTACGTATTACATGATGCAATTTTCATAAAAAACTGAGTTTTTAAGCAAAATTGTGCTTATGTAGTCGAATACAAATGTCTGTATTCGAATACACACGTTCCCAGATTTCCTGTATTCGAATACAAAGGATGTGTAGTCAAATACACGTTCCCAGAAAAATGTGTATTCGAATACAAGAAGGTGTAGTCGAATACACCTTCGCGTTTTTGCCCAGATATAAAAGCTGATTCACGTTTCTTTAGAGTTTCTTTTTATTTGGTATTCGAATACAGCCCTAGTTCTTTCTCTCTTCACTCAAAAACTCATCCATCCTCCTTTCTCACACTTACCCATTCCCCTAACCTAGCAAATCACATCTCCCCTTGCTTCTTTCTTGTCATTACTCTTCAGATTTCTCACAAATCTCCCATTTTTCTCTCAAAACCCGTTTTTCCCCAAAAGTCTCCTTTCTCACCATGGATGCTCGCAAACGAGGACCACGAACCAAGCATGCAGCAATAGGTCCTTCACGAAAAAGAACAAGGAATCCTAACATCACAGATCTATCCCGGCTTCTACACACCCCGGAAGAAATTGATCATTTTCACACATTCTACTCTGACAAGCGTCTTATTATCCCAAAGTACGGTACTTTAGACTCTTTCTCTGACTTTAACTTTCCTAGGTTACTCAAAGCACAACATGTTGAAGAGTTTATAGGTTACAAAGGTCCTGTTTATCCAGACTTGGTTAGGGTTTTTTATTGCAATCTTACCCAAGTGGGAAAACTGCTGGTTTCTAGGGTTAAGGGAAAAACCGTTCGATTAACTACCAAAACCATCGGAGAAATTTTGAATATCCCCTTTAATGGTGAAAAGTTTTGTCCCAACAAATTGTGTGAATGGGGCAGTATTTCTAAATATGATGCATATGTTTCTCTCTGTCGGTTTGACAGAAACACAATGGAACAAAAGAGAGCTCAGGCAGATTATAAGTATGCCCAACAACGTTATGGTGTGGGAAATCTTACGGTTGATTATCGGCTTCTACACTATTTCCTTAGCTACATTCTGGTTCCGAAGGCTGGAAATTACTCCCAAATTTTGGAGTTTGAATTACAAATTATGAATTTCATGTTTGAAGGTCGTCAGCTTAATTGGGCATTTTTTGTGAAATCTATTATGTTTGGATCTCGTGAGGCAACTGGCTTACCCTATGCGAAGGAAGTTTCACGAATTCTGGAACACTTTGGTGTGGACTTATCTGATGAGGTTATGTTTACACCCACCAAAGAAAATATGCTGGATTTAGGTGTTTTGCCTAGCATGAGGATCATATGGAATGAGGAGCTTGAAGCTTTTGTGCACAAAGGTGATCATGGTCAACCATCTGATGCTGCACAAGATGACAATGCTGGACCCTTAAACGCTGCTGCTCAAGAAGATGACGAGGAAACTGCATTTGATGATGATTATATCTCAAATCAAATGATCATGACTCGTCTTGATTCCTTCCAAACCTTCTTCCAAACTCAATTCGATCATTTGACCACTTCTATCGACGCTCGCTTCACCAACATTGAAACTACTATTGCTCGCAACCATGACGCTCTCTCTCAAGACATTAATAGTTTATCAGACAAAATTGATCATTTCCACATTCCGACAGATTTTGATTAAGTCCCTTAGTTGGCATGGCTATTTACTACTTTCACATTCTGCTATGTACTACTTTCACTTTTTGTATTATGTCCTAATTTAACATTTTGCTTTATGTACTCTTGGTTTTATGAACTCATTTGTCATTTGGATTCTAGTATATTTTGTATTACTTGTGATGTGTTATGTATCACCATTATCTTCTCTTTGTTCACTTCTCTGCCTTTTGTGTATGATTATCCTTGCCACTTGTATATCTTTTTCTCTGTTTTTTTCTTCTTTTTGATCATGTCAAAAGGGGGAGAAAATTTGGTGTTGTTGTTGCATTTCAAAACTTGTAGGTACTCCAAAAACAATTTTAAAATCATTCACCTACAACGGGGGAGTTCGCACATATTATGGGGGAGCACTGATTTCAACTATACTCTCTTCACAACAACATTTTGTCATAATCAAAAAGGGGGAGAATGTAAAATACATGTTTTTGATGACGACAAAACCACCATCTATGGACAATGCAACAAGATCAAAAAGAAGATCAATAAGCTTCATAATAAGCTTCAAATTAAAACAATAGATGATAAAATGTAAAGGTATATGATACTAACCAATACTTCAAGTACATGAGAACAAGTCACATTTATACATGCATTTAAAATAGTTTCAAAAGTCCAAACCACATTAACAAAGTATTTAAAAATCATATTTTTGACTAAGTACATAATTGTATTCGAATACACCATGTTGTATTCGAATACAACTTAAGTCATAGGCAAAAATTTAAATGTTGTATTCGACTACAACAATGTGTAGTCGACTACACTTCAAGTCAGTGGCCAAAATTGCTATATGTGTATTCGACTACAAACATATGTAGTCAAATACAAGCTAAGTCAGAGGCTAAATTCACTAATCTGTATTCGACTACACCAATGTGTATTCGAATACAAGATGTAAAATTTGAATTTTTTGAACGTTACACAGACGTGTATTCGAATACACATATACTGTATTCGAATACACCTGGAAACATTACAATTTTTTAGATCTGGGATGGCTCTAGAGCATTGTAATTTTTCATCAAACCTCTTGGATCAATGGCCACGAATCTGAAGGGATGTTTTATGGAGTATAAATACCCCATAACTTCAGATTAAAAATTAACAATCCTTGAATCAATTCATTGAATAACTTCAAACAAAATTCTGATTTTTCTAAGTACTTGCACTAGATTTTCATATCATTTTAAAAGGTTCTCAAGTACTTGAATTTTATTGAGTTGTTTATCATTATACCACTCATTCAAACCCGATTGTATAAATTGTATTATTTGTATCAAATAGTTTAATCTAAGATAGTGGTGTGCTATCTTTGAAGTATTGTTCGAAGTTTTGTAGCAAGAATCCCAGGGTGGGAGTTGTACATTTTCTAACAAGTATTGATTAAATCTCTTGTGGTGTGCAAGAGTACTGGACGTACCCTTGGATTATAAGGGGAACCAGGATAAATCTTAAAGTGCCATTTACTTACTGCAATTATTATTAAGCCTTGTCTCTAAATTTACAAAATCCAACTTCCATATAACGAAAAACAGAAAAATCTACCTACACCTAATTCACCCCCCCTCTTAGGCGTACTTCTGTACTTACAGATTATACTGAACTACAATTGAACTTGAAAAAGCTATGTTTGTCTAGACATTTTTCTTATCACAATCTGATTTGATCATGTAATTTAGCATTAATATATAGGAATTTAACTAATTATTTTGAAAAAAAATCCAAATATAGGTGTTTTACAGAATTTGAAATGAAATTATAATTTAGCGTATTTAACTTGAATTAAACATAAACTTGTAATTTTAAAGCACTTTTGTCCACAAGCGCTGTAAAAGGCTTTCAAAAATTAAATTACAAATCATTTTACAATGCTTTTTGTCCATAAACGCTTTAAAAGCTTTTAAAAATTAAATTAAAAATAATTTACAATACTTGTTCTATAAGCATTGTAAATAGCTTTCAAAAAATTAAATTACAAACAGTTTACAGCGCTTGTTCTATAAGCATTGTAAAAGACTTTTAAAAATGCGCATATATAGCATTTTTAAGCGTTGTAAAATGCTCATATAGCACCTTTTTTATAGTCTTTTAAAGTGTTTTTTGGACAAGCGTTGTAAAGTGGTCTTTAAGTAAACTACTTCATTTTTCTCTTCATTATGTACTCTCCATACGAACTTAATAGAGCGAAACCTCCTCATTTTGATCTTAATTACGCACTCTTCATCTTCGTTACTCTTCATACGAACCCTAGTGACCATCTTCTCCCATTTCACTACTATCCCTACGAACCATCTCCATATGAACCCTCTCCATACGTATTTATGCGTCATCTTCTCGTTGTTCCTACTTAAGCGAAATTGTAACCATGAACTTAGTGATTTTTGTTGTCAGGTATTGTATTTATTAATTTGTTGTTGTTGCTGCACTACATGTTAAACACATATGGCTACTTAGACTACTGCATGTTGAATTTGTTTAATTTATACTTAACTTATAATTATATTGTGTGAAATGTGTAGATAAATGGATTCCAATAATGATTTAGATTGTCATTAGGTCATCATACTTAACCCCGCTTTTCTGGTAATATTAATTTATTTATGTCGTAATAAATAACTTCAAGAAATGAAATCAGATCAACCATTAGGTCATCATATTTTGTGGAAGGAGGCTCATTTGAATAAAAATGGAATACTTGATAATGAAAATGTTCAACAAGTGATAACACAATGTGTAAGGATATAATCACTTTAATATTTTTTTAATATTGTATTTTAAAAATGATATTGAACTTATCTTTTTAAAGAGGAATAAAGAGGAACATGGTTCTATTGAATAGTATTTTTTATCCCTTTATTGATAATGTGTTTGATTGAACATTTGTAGTATTGAAAAATTAATTGATAGATTTAATAAAAAAGAATTGGTCAATCTTTACTTCACATGCTTATTTTTTATTAGAAGTATAAATAGTGTAAAATAATGCTTATTTTCTACTCATTACAACCTAAAGCTTGTCCCTTGTTCATATATCTCAATAATTAAATCATATACATGATAAGGGTCAAGCACACATTGTAGTGTTTGCATTCTACACTACACCGGTCAATATTCTAAATTATTCAACTAACAACATCTATTTTTTACCCATATATGTCATACGGAATGTATACCTCATTTTTCTTCTTTTGCAGTCAATTATGAAGCGAACTAAAAGGTCAACAAAGAAAAGAGTTGTAAAGGTTAATATTCCCCTCAAACTCAACTTCCATTACTCAACCTCATCCCACTCCACGCTTATTTCAGCTTCAACTCACTCAACCTCAACCACTACTCATTTCACTTCTATTTCAACCTCAACCATAACCCATTCCATCAATATTTCAACCTCAACCCGTTACACCTTTATTTCGACCACAATTTAACCAGCTTATCCATTCCCAATCCCAATCACGACCTAAATCCACCCAATCTCATCATCCACTATCGCAACCCCACCCCTATATTGATCTCGTCCTCAATCCACTTAATCTTACCCTCCACCACCGCAACCTCAAGCTCAACCCAGATCATGACCCAAATCAAAGCAACCCCACCCTCCACCACTTCAAGCTCAAGCTCAACCTGGACCTGAATGCACCAAATCTCAACCTCCATCATCTCAACCTCGACCAATCCTTTCTCAAGTTATGATTAATGAAACGACTCAATCTTCATTTACTCATATTAGTGGTGAAGAAAATGTATCAAAAATTCCAATACTTTCATAAGAGGATGGGTTAAAAACTTACATTTATTATTAAGTTACGCTACATAATTTTATAAATTTCTTCTTTACATAGGTTTGATCAACACAAATTAGTAGTTTTACCAATTGCTAGTATCATATGTTCTTATTTGGAAGAGGGAAAACCATCATTGAAAAAGTTAAGTAGAGATAAGGGAAATGATTTGTTCAACTTGTTTAAGGTAATATTACTATATTCAAATTATTTTTGGCCAACCATAACTTATTTGCTACATTCAACTTTATTTGCTCTTCTTAGACATCATATCACTACTAAATGAATGTGTACATCTCATCACTCAATTGAAATAAGGAAAATACTACCGTAGCAATAAAATGTTCATTATACGAAAATGATGCCAATTACTAATTATAGAGTATAGACAATGAAAACTTATGAAGTGAATATCTGTATATTATGCCATCATACAGCTCAGAAGCCATTAACTAGCATCATGTCATGAATGACTTTGAATCACGAAATAGATGCATGAACCTATGACACTTGTTGTTTATGAGTGATTTGTTATTTATCTTGGTTTTCTTTCACCAATTCACATCAAAGAAATTGAAAAGTGAAATAAGCTTAAATTATCAAATAGAAAGAAACTAAAGGAGTATTATTGAGTATATTATTTAATTATTTTAAAACATTTGGTCTTGGATCTATATCCAAAACATTGATTCCAAATCAGCCAACAATGCATTCTAATTCAGAGGTTCATTTAGTGGTTTATTTTTTGAGAAGTCAAGTTCATGCTTTGAATGAATAGTTGTTGATGAAGCAACAATTGCAACAACGAGAAAAAGAAATCGTCGAGACCAACAAAAGTTTAACCATTCTCATGCTATATTTAGGATTTGTTGGATCTTCTTCTCGTCCAAATTGACAAACCTTATGCAATAAATGTGACAAACCTTTTCGGGAGATGTAACCGATTCGTTTCTGGGAGGCCTTTTATCGAGGGCAACAAAGTTTGTGGGCCATGCCACGTAACTACCAATCGTGTTGCCCAATATCTGCATATCTTCGTCGTTGTCCAGTATCGACAACAGTGCAGTTGGTTCGAAAGCAACTATAGGCGATACTTTGACATGGCCCGCAGGGATCGAAGTATTGTGCAATACTTCTCCCAAAGTATTGTACAATTTTCCTTTTCCCACCTTCCGATGAGTAGGCGAGGACAAGTATATGAAACATGAAGTGACACCCTAAATCAATTGGTAAAAGATAAGTACAGTTAATATATAATATTGTTTAATGCATAAGTAATTACATAAGCAAGTAAGTAATTAATTACCTCGGCAATACTTTTCAAACCGACGTTGTAACTCGCGGTTTCACTCTCCATTTGTATTTCACGTTTGAGCTGATTCGAAAGTTGCTTGTCTTTATTCGTATTCACCAAGAGTGCCACTTGCTCTGATAGGATTCTGAGCTTCTCTAATACTTCCTCGTTGGAAAGTTTTTGGCGTTTCTCTTGAAGAAAAAAGCTTTTGGGAGTTACGCCAAATCCTTTCCCCCTAACTCGACCGGAATACTCTGGGACATAAAAAAATTTACCCAGAATATCCCTGCAACTAGCCTTGTTGCCCTCTTCATTTTCAGAACTTTGTTCTATGGTCTCCTAAAATACATGTAACATTAAAAAAGTTAAGTTCAATAGCATTTTTAAAATACAATATTAAAAAGTATTCAAGTGATAAATACAATTTTGAAAAATATGAAAGTCATAATATACTTACACAAAGTTCTATTACTTTTTGAACATTTTCGTTATCAACCACTTCATCCTTATTTACACGAGCTTCCTTCAACAAGATATGACGACCCAATGGCTGATCGGATTGGGTGTCTTGTCGCTATTCGTTAAGATCATAATAAAAATATTAGTTAGAAACTATAGTTTATAATACAAATTCTCTCATTATATAAAAGTGATGTTTAATTACTTACATGTCTTTGCTCTAGACGTGCATATTCCATACGCGATTTTTTGTATGGGTGCGTCGAATTGCTTGCCCTCTCACGATTTGCCTTTATAATATTCTATATTAAAAAATAGCAATTATGTAAAAATTTAAAATGCGCTACGAATATGAATAATAAAACACAAAAATGCTAATAAATTAATCTCTTACGACAAACGCAGGGTCATAACGTTTGGAAACAAATGCTTTCCATTCATCATTTGATATATAATGTTGTTATATTTTTGGAGGTTCAGCAGTTGTGTTTCCTTCTCTATCTTTTTGATAGAAATTTGAGAGATGCGATCTAAATCCTCGACGGATTTTCCCAGCAACTCTCAAAACGTAACTCTTTCGTCCCTCATCAAGGACAAAAGTCGTCTGCAATGAAAAATATTATAAGTAAAGTATTTCAATGAAAAAAATTATAAATGACAAAAGATTGGATCAAAAAATTTACTTGAATGTCATTCCATATTATATCTTTGGCATCCTTCAACACCTTATCTCTCCAATCGTCAATCGTTATTGGGATATTTTGACGAACAACAACCCCAATATAACTTACAAACATAGAGCTGTTGGGGTCAATTGGCTGACCACTCTCATTCCAGCCAACCTAATAAAGTCATATAGCAAGTACATGCTATTAAAAATAGATAAAAAAAATACACAACAAACAGAGTATAGTATAATATAACCTCCAACTTGGTGCCATTGCTCCTTGCTTTAATCATGTTTTGCATTATAGTTGCACCACGTTTGACTTCATTTTCACAATTCTTAGTGGTACCAACTTCTTCATTTTGACATTCTAAATCTTTGTTTGTATCCATTTAACTACAACAAGTTCAACATGCAGTTTAGTATATAACATCAACAAGCTCAACATGCATCATGCATTATTCTAAACAAGCTCAACATGTATCAGTATATATATTTTAAACTAGCTCAACATGCATTTTAATGATTACAAAAAATTAATAACATCAATACCAGAATAATGGTTCGAAGAAAGATGAAATGTGAAGAAAAGAGCGAATGCAGAAAGTTCACATCAATAAGGTTCACAGAAAAACGGTTTGAAGAAATACGTAATGAGGGTTACATATTTCAATGAAAATATAAGGTTCGAAATGATCTTGGATGGAAATAACGTTCGAAATGTAGGAGATGATCTTGAAAATACAGTTCGTAATGGACGGGATTATAGGGTTTGCAAAAGAAGAGAAGAATGATGAAGGTTGAGATGATAGTGTAGTTTACGTAATGAAGAAGAAATAGAAGCGGTTATTGTTATATATATAACCCTTTTACACCGCATTTTTATAACCCTTTTACAGCGCTTGTTAAAAAAGTGCTCTAAAAGGCGTCCTTATTTAATTTTTTAAACGGCTCTTTTACAACGCTTTTCCAAAATAAGCGCTGTAAAAGACCTCATTGATTGAGAATGTTATATAATGTTTTTTTAAAGCCTATTACAGCGCTTGTTCAAATAAGCGCTGTAAAAGGTCTCTTTATTTTATTTTTAAAAGAGTCTTTTACAGCACTTATTTGAACAAGCGTTGTAACAGACCTCCTTGTTTTATTATGTTATATGAATGTTTTTTTAACAGTCTTTTACAGCGCTTTTTTAAAAGAGCGCTGTAAAAGGCCTTATTGTTTTTTTATGTTATTTTTGTGTTTTGTTATGTTATTTTTTAAACTCTTCCTCTTCACCAAACTCCTTTTATGCATCTTCTTCACAAACATCAAAGCTTACCCCTTTTATGCTGAACCTCCAAACAATTCAATCTCCACCTCAACACCCTTTTTATCTCTTTACATTCCCTTTCATTCTGAAATCGAAACTTGTTCTTCAGGTTCAACACCCTTTTTATCTCTTTACATTCCTTCTTAAATCGAAACTTGGTCTTCAGGTTCATTGCCATGTTGCGAAAAATGGATTTGAGTCCGATGTTTTTGTTAACAATGTGTTTTTGTTAAAGAGCCTGTTAACAATGTGTTTTTGTAAAAAATGCGTACAAGGTGTTTGAAGAAAATCCTGTTAGATAAGGTCCTGTTAGGTGTCTGATGAATGTTACTTTTAAAGTCTTTTACAGCGCTTGTTAATAAAGCGCTCTAAAAGGTGTCCTTATTTAATTTTTAAAAAGGCTCTTTTACAGTGTTTTTCCCAATAAGCGTTGTAAAAGGTCTCCATCAGACACCAAATATAACCCTTTTTTTTTACTTTATTAGGTACATTTATTTTATTCTTTAAAATATAACTTTAATTAATATTATTAATTTTTTTTAGAATATAAAAATTATTGTTGAATACATTAAAGTTATATTATAAATATTAACACATTTTTGAAATCCATAAATTATATTGGAACTGTATTCAACATTCAATTATTTAATGTCATATATTTAATTTTTCCTTTAATATTAGTTACTCTTGAGCGTTAACCCCTAGAGTTCACACTTGGAAGGCCTCGGTTCAAATCTGAATTAAGTGAACTTCGTAAATGTAAGCGCTTTTAAAAGGTTCTTTTACAAGAGTCTTTTACAGCGCTTTTTAATGTAAGCGCTGTAAAATGTATCTTTATTTAATTTTTAAAAGGGCCTTTTACAGCGCTTGTTAAAAAGAGCGCTGTAAAATGTCTATTTATTTTTTTTAAAAGGGCCTTGTACAACGCTTTTTTTAAAAAGCACTGTAAAAGGCCTCACTATGTTATTTTTGTGTTTGTTTTATTTGACTTCAATATTGGATGACTGTAACTCAGACATTTATTACAATCGATTACATGCATAGTTCAGATTACATGCATATAATTCAAATTACATGCATGGTTCTTAAGAATTGAAATTCTCTAAGTTTACATTAACATGCAGTTCACCAAAGACCCTTATGCTTGCCTTCTTAGACAACAACTAGCCTGGTGGGTTCTTCAATCACTTCTCAAGATGCTTCCTACCATGCACTTCACACCTATAACATTTAAAATATTGTTTGAATATGGATAACAATTACAATTGTATTTGATTGTAAAGGAAATTTAAATCAAGAAATTGTTCCTGCTAGATCACAATGATTCAATTATGCCATATTTAAGGCGAATAAACTCAACTTCCACAAAGGCTTATGCTTCCAAAAGCTTCTGATATGAAATCTGTTGCTAATCTTCCATATTAGTATAAAACACTCAATTCAAATTACATGCATATTTATCACAATAATTCAGATTACATACATATTTATCACCATAATTCATATTACATGCATGGCTTGTATAAAACAATTAAACATGTACATTAAGATGCCCTTCTTCTTTTCCTGGTTGGATTCACATTTGTTTGTCCATTTACAATACGAAACGATGGATTAATCCAAATTCCCTGATCATGATCATCTCTAAGATATAAACCGTCATCAGTTGAATCAATTTCATGTGGCTGTTGTGATGTTGCATATAAAAGATCATTACCAACATCTTCATCATTATTGTTATCATCACTTATTTTATTGGTCGATAGGACAAAAAACCATTTATAATCAGAAGGATCAGTGACATAAAACACTTGTTGAGCTTGCGATACTAAAATAAAAGGCTCGTCTTTGTATCCCACCCTATTAAAATCCACAAGCAAGAATCCTGACTCATCAATCCGAACGCCATTATTATTATCGACCCACTTGCAACCAAATATGGGAACACGAAACATTGTGTAGTCTAACTCCCATATGCTCTCGATAACCCCAAAATATGATAGATTTGCATATATTGGGTTTTTGTCTTTTGCACTGGACACATGCATCGCTTCAGCTACGAGAGTGACTCCACTATTTTGCATAGTGGTCTGATCATCTTGTTCTTTGGTATAAAATGTGTAGTAGTTAATAACATAACCAGTGTAAGAAAAGACATGTAAGCTCGGACCATTTACTAGCCACCTCAATCTCTGTAAAATTGATTCGGGGTGTATATCAAATTTTGACTTTATGTGATTTTTTAACTATGTTATAAAACTTCGATTGTGCTCTCGAGTTATCCAATTTTGATTCCTATTCATGTTCAAACGAGATAACTGATCCATGTGTATTGTAACATATGGTTGAACCTCATCATCATTGTGCAGAACATACAATTGTGGCTGCTCCCATTCTGTCATTGATATAGTCAACAGTCTCCGTCCAATTATCCCTTCTCCTGATATTCTTCCCGAATGACGAGACATGGGAAGCCCTATGGATTCAACATTGGACAGATATTGAGTACAAAATTCAACAACCTCTTCAACAATGTATCGTGCAACAATACAACCTTCAGGTCGACTTCTACTTTTTACGTACCCTTTTAATATTTTCATATATCGTTCTATCGGATACATCCATCTCATATAAGCTGGCACACAAAGTTGTGTCTCCTTAACCAGATGAACAGTAAGGTGAACCATTATATCAAAAAACGATGGTGGGAAATACATTTCAAGCTCACACAAAGTAACAACAATTTCCCTCTGCAATGTCGGTAATTTCTGAAGGTCGATCACTTTACTACAAATTTCCCTGAAGAAGAAACATAATATACTCAAGGCTAGTCGAACTTTTTCAGGTGAAATGGAACGTATACCTATTGGTAGCAAATGCTCCATTAGAATATGACATCATGGGTCTTTAAACCTTTTAACTTGAGGTCTTTCATACAAACCAAATTTTTAATGTTCGAAGAGTATCCTTCTAGAACTTTAACTTCGTGTAGAAATTTACATAAAACAATTTTTTCCTTTCTAGATAGAGTATGAGCGGCTGGAGGTAGATATGTGCGATTTCCTTTCTTTACTGGAGCCAATTCATTTCTTATTCCCATATCGACCAAGTCCAATCTTGCGTTGATGCCATATTTAGACTTTCCTGGAACATTGAGTAACGTACCAATAACACTATCAAAAACATTTTTTTCAATATGCATCACATCGAGGAAATGTCTTATATACAATGACTTCCAATATGGCAATTCAAAGAAAATTGACTTTTTCTTCCACCCAGTTTTGACCAGCTCTCCCGCAAAAGGTTTGCCAAATTTATTGGTCAAACCTTGTACTTTTTCAAGTATTTGATATCCAGTTGTTGCTAAAGGAGCTTTACCTTCCTCTGATTTTCCATTAAATGCATTTCTCCACCCACAATACTGATGACTATAAGGTAAAAATCTTCGATGTCCAAGAAACACATTCTTCTTACAATGTATCAACCGCATCCAATTTGTATTCTCTTCACATATAGGACATGCACACTGACCTTTAATGCTATATCCTGATAAATTACCATATGCTGGAAAATCATTAATTGTGCCGAACAACATAGCCCTCAAATTGAAACATTCTTTCTTATACCCATCATAAACTTCGACACCTGTCTCCCACATACGTTTTAAGTCTTCGATTATAGGAGTCAAGTACACGTCGATATCATTCCTCAGTTGTTTGGGTCCAGAAATTAACAAAGACAACATCAAAAACTTACGCTTCATACATAACCATGGAGGTAGGTTATATATTACCAAAATCACAGGCCACGTGCTGTGTGAGATGCTTTGAACACCATGTGGATTCATTCCATCAGTAGAAAGTGCAAGTCTTAGATTTCTTGACTCTATCCCGAATTCAGGATACTCGTGATCAATTTTTGCCCATTATGGAGAATCTGCAGGGTGTCGAAACATTCCATCTCTAACTCTTTCATCCCCATGCCATGTCAAGTGTTTTGAATCTTCTTCGCTGCGATACATGTGCCTAAATCTTGGTATTATAGGAAAATACCACACGACTTTTGCTGGAGTAGATTATTTCTTCTTGTATCGAGAGACATTGCATTTCGGACACGCCTTAAGTAGTTCATATTCATTTTGAAATAAAATGCAATCGTTAGGACATGCATGAATCCTTTCGTAACTCATGCCAATAGAACACAAAATCCGTTTAGCCTCCTTGGTTCGACTGGGAAGTTCATTATCATTTGGCAACATATCTTTTATAAGTGTTAATAATTATGTAAAGCTTTTATCAGACCATCCATTACTCGCTTTTAAGTTGTACAACTTTAATATCGCGGACAGTCTTGTGAATTTAGTACAACCATTATATAATTCTTTCTCTACATCACTCAACAAACTTTCAAACATTTTAGGACAATCTTGAAGATCTTCTTCAACTGCTTTTGTGATCTCATCAACTCGGTCCGACTCATATGTATCTGTATCGAAGTCAGTTGAAGCATATGTCGAACTATTCTAAAATTAATGTTTCCTCTTTTTTTCTCACCATGTCTTATCCAACATGTGTAGCTTTGATCAATTCCATTACATACTAGATGTCCTTCTAATTCAACTTCTCTAACACGTTTTCCAAAACAACATTTTAAACAAGGACAAACTACTCTATTTGGATCTTTTGCATTCTTCACTACAAACTCAACAAATTCCTTCACTCCAATTTCATACTCTTTTGACAATCGATTGGCTGACATCCATTTCCGATCCATATTATACCACCTATATAAATGCAGTTACAAAAATAATAAGCTTTCAAAACATATCAACAAGTTTCAAAAAGAAACCAATATCAACTAACAATTTCAAAACAGAACAGATCATGTGGTATGAGTTTTTGACAATTTCAAAACATAACAGATCATGTGGTATATATGTGTAGAAGAGATTTAATATATATATATATATAACAATTTTTAGTTTTCAATTATTAAAAAACTAAAGAATTTTTGACAGAAACAAATTAAAAAATACATGAGACAACGTAGATGGCCGCACAGTACGTAGAGGATATTAGGGTTCCCAAAGTATATAATTATTTGAAAGATGTAGAGGATATGAGGGTTTCCAATGTATATAATTATTTGAAAGATGTATTTTACAACGCTTGTGAAAAAAGCGTTGTAATAGGTAGTTAAATTCAATGAAAGCACATGTATTTTACAGCGCTTGTGAAAAAAACACTGTATTAGGTAGTTAAATTTATTGCAAGCGCATGTATTTTACAACGCTTGTTGAAAAAGCGCTGTAATAGGTAGCTCAATTATTTGAAAGCGCATGTATTTTACAGCGCTTGTGAAAAAAGCGCTGTTAAATAATACGCGAAAGCGCTTCATTTTACAGCGTTTTTTTGACAAGCGTTGTAAAAACCTTATAACGTTATGCACAAACGTTATATGATCTACAACAGCGCTTCTTTTACATCGCTTGTCATCAAAAGCGCTGTAAAATGCTCCGTTATTTTTAAAATATATTTACAACAGCGCTTGTGTTTAGCAAGCGCTGTAAAATGGGCGCTGTTAAATGTCACTTTTGGCGTAGTGTCGAGACGATAATGGTTGAGATTGTGAAGCTGAAGATGTTCCCATTCCTAGTATCATACTTGAATTTGGAGAAATAAACCTTAGTGACTATCATGATTGATATTTTGTAACTTTGCATCAATTATTTAGATTTTATGTTGTTAATGCATGTTATTTTGTGTTATTGAATTTTAGGGTTGTGAAATTTGATTTGGATTCAACTTTCATGTGAAATGTCTTAATTATATATGTTGAGTTACAATGTTTTATGTGGAATTGAATTTTCATGGTGTAAAATTATGAATATTGTACGATCTTCTTTGTATTATTAAATTAATATTATTATAAAAGTTAAAATATATATATCTTAAAATATATAATTTAGCCCTAATTTTTAACTATTTTCGTTTTGTCCTTATCTTGTTTCCTCGGTTTATTAGTTCATCGGATTATATCTTATTTTCTTCCTTTTAATTCATTTTCCGTCTTTCACTCTCTAATGCCACGTCTTCCTCTTAGTGACATAAATGACGAAAGTTATTATTAACACCCCCATTCTAATTTATCATTAATTTTCCTTGAAAAATTAAGAAATCCATCTCTTGGAATCTTAAAAAATCAATTCTACATTTTAATCGAATGAACCTTTTAATATTTCTCTGTTTTTCTCAACTCTTATCTTTTTCTTTCCCCTTATAATATCTTTTTTGTTTTTTCGTTTCTCTTTATCAATGTGAATATGTGATCATGGATATCTTTCGAACAGCGTTATACAAAAACACAATCAATAACAACTTTTCCGAAATTTACGTACTTGCATCCATAAATCAACAATATCAGCTATTACAATGTTCAACATATGTAACATGATATAATAGCTACACTCATATATAATTTGAAGCTTGTCTTTGACTCTAAAATTGAAATAAAAAAAATGTTAAATGCATAAAATTTTTATAATATTATAAATAAAGTTTTTATTTTTAAACAACTTACTATAGGGAAATTCCATGTTATCTTCTGTTTAACTCTTAAACCTAGCAACTTATAATAACCTTCGAAAGCTCTACAAAATAAAAATAATTATTGAAATTGTGTTATAAAATATATTACAATACTTATGAACAATATAAATAAATTAAATACTTACAAATCAACAATCTGACATATTTTTTTATATAGTTTCCTTCTCATTGAACATATAAAGACTATATTGCGCTCCTTAGGATTGATAATAAGCAATTGCCAATGACGACTACAATACACAACTAAATATATGTTATATTCAATTTTCTCTATTATAAACAATGACTATAATAGAAAATACTTACTTTATGAGATAAGGTGCTAGGTAACAAATTCTTTTTTCCTCGTACAACTTCTTTTGAATGTGGACTTGATCAATAAATCCATACACTTCACTCTTTCCTAAGTCAATACAACGATGATGTAGATACCTTAGATATAAAACTTAATTTTCATTATAAATGAAATTCATAATTTGGCAAAATTTATAAATTTACAAATAAGACATACTTACGTTAGCCAAACTTATAAAATGGTGATGCATATCTCTTCTTTACCCATACACAACTCTATAACAACTTTCAATGGAAGGAAAAAAAACTAGTTCCACCATGTTCCAACTTAAATTCTAAAGGCTTTGACATTTTCATTGTCATTACCATCAATTGTTCAACAGAATTTAGTTTAAAGTTTTGTCTTTTTGGTGGAATATCATTTTTCTTCAAACTGTAATCGATTTTCATTTAAACATTTAACACAAGGACAATAAAAATTTCCTTCATTTTTGGGGTGTTTTTTTAATGCAAATTCTAAAAATTCTTCCACACCTTTTTGATACACTTCACTTAAACGATTAACATTCATCCAACTACGATTCATAACTACTTATGATAAAAATAAATAACTGTAAAGATTAAGGTAAAAGATTAACACTAAAACAATTTTATTATTCAGGAAATGTATATTTTACTTTTTATTTATTGTCCTAAAGTGTCGTATTCATAATAGCTAAGAATAATCTAATAGTATATTATTATTTTCTTTTTTATTGTTATTATTTTGTGAATATCTAAGTACCGATGAAATTTAGAACCACAAAATAATTAAAATATTTTAAATGGGGAACTTTCAATTAATTTACAACACAAAATAATTGAAATATTTTAAATGAGACACTTCCATTTGAAATAGTTCAAATATGATACATTTTCAAGTGCATTAGTTTAATAAATTTCTTTTAAGTATTTCAAATTAATTAATTTTCCTATGCATCAATGATAAGAGCTATTACTTTAAGATTTAGTAGATAACATACTACATTTGTAAATTTTACACCTTATCTGCCTTTCTATCTAAAATGCTATTGTTATGGTATATTTTTTAATTATTTTGTTGAAGAGTACTTTATTTGCCTTTATACATAAAATGCTATTGTTATTGTATATTTTTTAATTGTTTTGTTAAAGAGTATCTTATCTGCCTTTCTATTTAAAATGATATTGTTATTGTATAGTTTTTAATTGTTTCGTTAAAGAGTATCTTATCTGCCTTTCTACGTAGAATATTATTGTTATTGTATAATTTTTAATTGTTTTATTGAAGAGTGTTTTTCAGGCAAAAAATAAAATGGCTAACTTAATTGATTTAGATTAAACAAAAGAACGTTGCAATCCCTCCATTCTAAAACAAACCCCCCCTAAAAATATTCATGTCTAATGTCTTTAATACATAAAATAAAATACTACGTTTATAAGTTTACACCTTACTATCTATATGCTTTCTATATAAAATACTATTGTTTTGCTCCCTATTATGTCCACACACAAATTCTAAAAAATGAAATTTCTAAAAAATAAAATATGTAATTTAATTTGAGAATCAAACCTGTCTTAATTAATTGATGAACAATAAAACAACAATGGTTGTAAAGTTGAATCCAAGTTGTAGGTGCTTCACGATACAAAGGTTAGGAATAGAAGGAAGAGGTTTAGAGCGCATATGTTACGGGAGCGGGAAGATAAAATGCTATATACATGACATCTTTTATTTTTTTTTAACTTGCCTTAAATCAGTTATCAATATAACCGCATTAAACTTTTAAATATTTACAAAATTGTCACCACCTCATTTTATGAAATGGCATAAATATTTACAAAATTGTCACCGCCTCATTTTATTAAATGACGTTTTATCCTTAAGTCGGTTATCAATATAACCGCGTTAGACAAGTGTTAAATATTTACAAAATTGCCTCTGCTTCATTTGTTAAGTCTAGTGGCACATAACCGACTTAAATCTGCTGAATTAAAAACTCAATTTTCTACTAGTGAGCTCAACACGGATCAAATGACAGTTGATCATGGATAACCAATAAGAATGTAATTGGATTTATTCAACGATAGAAGTTCACTATTTCAAAGGAAGTTAATTGATCATGTCTTCCAGATTATAGATATCTTCTATTCTTTTCGTTTGTGTTTGAAGAACGAGAAAAAGATCTTCAACGAAATGTGTTCCATGTTCTCAACTGAAGACAATATACAAACTCTTATACAAAATTATTCTATGATGTGTTAGTCACAACAACATCACATCTCCAATAATTGCAAAAGAACACAAGATGACTTTGATCCATCTGATGCATCTGAGTGTATTGGTTGTACTCAATGTGTTATTTACTTTGCGTGCCTATGCTTGTTTTTCTGATTATATGTATGTATATTTTTCAATAGGTATCATTATTCTTATATGTTTGTATTTGTGACTATTTAATTTTCATTTAATATGTGTGAATGTGTCTTAGTTTTACTACAAAAAAAAAAAAAAAAGATCTATCGTGACACTCAATTTTTAGTGATATCTCTGTATTTGTCACTATAATCACTTTTAGCTACAGATAGAGTGTCACCTATTCTTATTTATGCCATAACTTAAATAAACTAAAATGTTAACTTCCAAAAAATATTTACTTATTCTCTTTCTTTCCAATTTTTATCTCAGATAATTCTTTTCCCCTTCTTTTCCCCTTCTTTTCTCCTTCTTTTTCTTCTCATTCTATTTCCTTCTCAAATTTGTTCAAAAGGTCTTCTCAATTTCAATTCTCAATTTCATCTCATAAATCATTAAAGCTTTTCCCTATTTCAATTCTCGTTTTTCTGTTGAAGAAGCTTTTCTCGATTTCTTCGTTATGCTCGTTTTTTAGTTTTCTCAATTTCTCCATTGATGCTCGTTTTTTCAGTTTTCCCAATTTCTTCATCATTTTTGGATTCCATCTTCAATGGATTTCTTCAATTTTCGATTCAAACTCAGCAATTTTTAAAACAATCAATTCACATGACGCTTTCTTCTCTCTCGCAACTTAATCTCTGCATTTATTAGGGTTTCTGAGACTTTCAACACTTCTACCTCTTCGTGACTTGGTGATTTTGGTATGAGTTTTCATCTTTGCCTTGTTATCTCTCAAAAGAGATTAAAAGTAACTCATTACCCTATTTTGCATGATTGCGTCTTAATAACTTTTTATACTGATTGTATTACTTGACTATATTTAAGCTTAATCGATGCTTTTATGCACTAGTTTGACTATTGCTTTTGCATTACTTTAAAAGTAACTCTTAATCATCTTGAAATCATTGAATTGATGCTTTCTGGTTTACTCTAAAAAATCAATTTGATTCTAAGTGACATAAAATTATGGCTTAATTAGGAAGTATGATCGACTAAAATTATGAAACTTGGTTGCAATCTTGTGCATATTATTTTCTTAACTGAGTTTTCAAATTTTATGGTATTTATTAAAATTTTGGTCGATTATCTCTGCATTATTTTTATATGCTCATTGATGTATATTTGTTTTCTGTGTTCTGCTCTTCTGATTCTAAATCCAGCTCCAGTTATAGCTATTTTAATTTTGAATCCAGCTCTAGCTTTTCTGATTTTAAATCCTTGGATTATGATTCTGATTTGCATCAAGTGAATAAAATAGATTTCAAAGCATTGTGAAAATAATAAACACTTCCCAATTGTTAGTTGGTTTATATTGTTTGCTGGAACACCTAGAATGCCTTAATCTAATTTTTGTCATTATTTTTAGGCTGCAAAGTCTCTAATTCTTTTTTCATTGTGTTCATCCTACCTTTTTTGCTATTTCTTTATATGAAGCACTTGAGATATAGTGAACCTATTATGCTATTTCCCTTTCTTAATTTATGATATTTCGTAGATTATAAAATATGACAAATTCAACTATCTAATCTTAGATACACTTTGAAAAACTTGAAGCATCAAGGTATGTTTTTTTCGCTCTCTTCCCTTTCTTTGATTGACTTTGTAGGATGTTTGATGAGACTTTTGGAAGGAATCGATATTGATTTATGGTTTTTAATTGGATGGCATTTTGTTTTTGTTTTTCTTTGAAGGTTGAATTCATTTTGTGAACATTGATTAGTACTTGCTTGTTTCATGTTGCTATAGTCTGACTCTGTGCTTTTTGAGTCATTGAGGAGGCTTGAGCTGATGGAGCTCTTTGTGGATCTTCTGAAGGTTTGAATTGAAATCTTTTATTGAGACTTATTTGATGAACATGTCATTTTTTTTGAAGTGTTGAACAACGTAACAACCCGTTTTTCAAAGCGAGGGTGTATTTTTTTTTTTCAAAAGAAATCAAAATAAAACAGAGAAATAAATAAGGTAAAACCTTTGGATAAATAATTAAGTCATTATAATTTACAAGCAGCGGAAAAAGTTCTCAAAATATGAATTTAAAATATTTACATAACAAAAGTGGTACAGTCTTCCAGTTTAAAAATAAAAGCAACCCAAAAGAAAGACGTCTGTTCCCTCTATGTCAACCTAGTCTGATCATTTTACAAAACAACTAAACACCCTGAGTGATCTCCACGGGCCCCGTTAGATCCTCCTAACGTAGCTCCAATCAAGCATTCCCATCTACATTCCCATCCATAGGGTACGGACCGGTAGGATCATCCTGGCACTCATCAGAGGGCAAAGCCCAGATTTCCACAATAGTTGTACAGGGTCACCAACCGAAATTAACAGTTAACACATAACATTTAAGTTTTTAAATGCACAAAATAACATTTCAACTTAGCATACACCTTAAAAGGGTTACTATATGCCAAACATGCATAAACAAAGTTGAAAAATGAAGTTTTTAACAAAACATCATTGTTGTATTCGACTACAGCATCTTTGTATTCGAATACAAGGCTATTTCAGCATTCAGCAGCAAAACAGCATGTCTGTATTCGACTACAACAGTCTGTATTCGACTACACAGTAAGTCAGTGGCAAAACAGCATGTCTGTATTCGAATACAGCTTGATGTATTCGAATACACATCAGACAGCAGCAGAAAAACAGCAAAATTCAGCATTTTCAGCTTTTCAAAGGGTTTCGAAATCAATCAACACTTACCCACAACTCCAAACAATCAAACTTAGCAATTATAGCGCAATCACCACGACATCTTGAGTTTCGAAACAATTTTGCAATCAATCACACTATCACACAATTCCAAAACAAAACACTTAGCACTTATAACTTAAATGCTACAACATCATGAATTTCGAAATAGTATTGCAATCAAACATGCTATCACCAACTTCCAAAACATAACGCTTAACACTTATAACACAATACCACAACATCGTGAGTTTCAAAATGGTATTGCAATCAATCATGTTATCACCAAATTCCAAAACATAACACTTAACACTTATAACACAATACTACAACATCATGAGTTTCGAAATAGTATTCCAATCAAACATGTTATCACCAAATTCCAAAACATAACACTTAACACTTATAACACAATACTACAACATCATGAGTTTGGAAATAGTAGTGCAATCAACATGTTATCACCAAATTCCAAAACATTACCGTTAACACTTATAATACAATTACTACAACATCGTGAGTTTCAAAATGGTATTGCAATCAACATGTTATCACCAAATTCCAAAACATAACACTTAACACTTATAATACAATTACTCACACGAACAAAATGAACCAACAATTCACAATTTACCAGCGTGTAGTCTCTTATGGACAAACACCTGTGCAGTCTCTCACGGACAAACACAATTCACTAGGGCGTAGTCTCTCACGAACAAACCCCTGTGCAGTCTCTCACGGACAAACACAATTTACCAGGGTGTAGTCTCTCACGGACAAACACCTGTGCATTCTCTCATGGACAAACACAATTCACCAAGAAATGTAAGTCGTAAACGTACCACCTATCACGGGTCTGTACTGTTTACCGAGGTGCCACCTATCACGGGTCAGCACAACTTACCAAAAAGCGTAAACCATAAACGTACTGCCTATCACGGGCCCGTACCGTTTACCAAGGTGCCACCTATCACGCGTCTGCACGGTTTACTAAAACAAACATTAAGTAAACGAGTCATTAAGAGATTCCCCATTCTTAATACTCATTTTACTTAAGCGATTTTCAAAACAAAAAATAAGTAAACAAGACATTAAGAGATTCCCCATTCTTAATTCTTATTTAACTTAAACAAATTTCAAAACAAACTTTAAGTAAACGAGACATTAAGAGATTCCCCATTCTTAATACTCATTTAACTTAAGCGATTTTCAAAACAAACAATAAGTAAACAAGACATTAAGAGATTACCCATTCTTAATACTTACTTAACTTAAATGATTTTCAAGACAACATTAAGTAAACGAGACATTAAGTGATTCCCCATTCTTAATTCTCATTTAACTTAAAACGATTTTCAAAACAAACTTTAAGTAACTAGGACATTAAGAGATTCCCCATTCTTAACGCCCAGTTAACTTAAGGGATTTTCAAAACAACATTAAGCAACCGAGACATTAAGAGATTCCCCATTCTTAATGCCCAGTTAACTTAAACGATTTTCCAACAAACAAACACACATTAAGTTAACAAGACATTAAGAGATTCCCCATTCTTAATACTTATTTAACTTAATGGTTTTCAAATCCCACACAGAACAAACTCAAACATATTCACAAATTTATTACACAATTCACGCCAAAACACAACAATTCACTTCTCCACAAAATCATCTTTACGACGACATTAAGTAAACGCAGATATTAAGAAATTCCCCATTCTTAATACTCATTTAACTTAACGATTTTCAAAACAAAACATTAAGCAAACAGAAGTATTAAGAGATTCCCCATTCTTAATACTCTTTTAACTTAAACGGTTTTCCAAAACAAACATTAAGTAACCAAGACATTATGAGATTCCCCATTCTTAACGCTCAGTTAACATAAACGATTTTCAAACAACATTAAGTAACAAAGACATTAAGAGATTCCCCATTCTTAACGCCCAGTTAACTTAAACGATTTTCAAAAACAAAAATTAAGTAACCAAGACATTAAGAGATTCCCCATTCTTAACGCCCAGTTAACTTAAACGATTTTCAAAATAACATTAAGTAAACGAGACATTAAGAGATTCCCCATTCTTAATTCTCATTTAGCTTAAACGATTTTCCAAACGCACATTAAGTAAACAAGACATTAAGAGATTCCCCATTCTTAATACTCATTTAACTTAATGGTTTTCAAATTCCACACAAAACAAACTCAAACGTACTTTCACATTCAATCCATAATTCACACCAAATCATTTTTCCACACAAACCACACAAAACACATCTCAAATTTCATCAGTTTCAATTAAGAACACGTCAAAAACAACAAACACAAATCAACACAATCCACCATTCAAACACACAAGTTTCATTTACTCAAAATCATACATAAATGAGTTTAAATTCATTTTCCACGAAACATTCATCAATATAACCAAAACCTAACTCTATGATTTTACCCATAAAACCTTAGATACATTTTTCCCAAATCAATACTCCAACCCTAACGAAATTCTTTTCCACACAACCACATATAAGGCCCTAAATGCAAACTAAAAATTTGGAAGGAGCCCTTACCTTTACTTTAGCTTTTTCGCTCGATTACGGCACCGTGAGTAAGTCCGGTAAAATCTCCGTTGCAACGTCGCGAATCCAAAGTTAGTCCACGAGCACCGTAGCATGGAGGTGAGCAACCTTCCCTTCTATCACTTCTTGAAACGACGCCGAGATCTAGATGAAACGGAGAGATTTGTGTTTGAATCCCTAATATCGTTTTTCTTCGTTTTCGGATCAAAGAGGAAGAGTGAAGTTGAGAAATCCTTGTCCTGTTACTCACTACCAATTTCGAACTCAAGGGAAAGAAAAGGAAGCAAAAAACGAGCAACAATGGAAGAAGGGAGAAATTTAGGATGCGTGAGGCAGAGAGAGGAAGGAGACGGAAAATCTTTCTGTTTTCCTTCAGTTTTCCTTTCTTCCTTTTTCTTTCCTTTCTATTTCTTTTTCTCCCATTTCCTTCCTTTCCTTTTCTTTATATATAAACATAAATTAACTATTTTTAACAAATATCTCCAACTCTTTAGATATTTATTAAATAACAATTTTACCCATAACGCATTAAACTATTCGTAAAAGATTCACCCCAGTTAATTTAATTTATTTATCGACGAGTAATTCTAATCGGGCATCAAAATACCTTATTGATTATATAAACTCCAAAATATTAATAACGTTGGCTAAAAAGACTCCAAGTTCAACACCAAAATACACTAAAATACATAAAGTGTAATTTAAAATTACGGGTCTTACATTACTACCCCCCTAAAATTAGTTTCGTCCTCGAAGCTATGCGTCGATAAATAACTCTGGGTGTTGTTCTCTCATCTTGCTCTTCAGTTCCAAGGTCGCGTCTCCAGTAATTAGGTTCCAAATCACTTTAACTAACGAAACATCCTTGGTCCTCAATCGTTTAATCTTTTTGTCATCAATTCTCACTGGTGGTTCGTCAAACGACAAGTTATCCTTCAGCTGGATTGTGTCTGGCTCGATCACATGAGATGGATCTGCAAGATATTTCCTCAATTGCGACACATGAAACACATCATGGATATTGGACAGTGTTGGAGGCAATGCAATCCGATAAGCAAAGGGCCCAATTCGTGCAGAAATTTGATATGGTCCAATGAATTTAAGAGTCAACTTCTTCGATTTCAATGCTCTACCAATTCCAGTAGTAGGTGTGACTCTCAGAAATACATGGTCACCCTGTTCGAATTCTAAAAGTCTGCGACGCTTGTCCGCATAACTCTTCTGACGATCTTGTGATGTCTTCATTTTCTCCTTGTTTTTGGCAATCCAATTATAAAATCCATGGAAATGCTGTCCCACTTCCACTCAGATATATCTAAAGGTTGTAACACCTCAGCAAGTCGCTGATGTTCCACCTTGTACGGAACATCCATCTAGTACCAAACCTAAACACTTAGTATGACACCGACACATTGAGTACAAAATATCATTACCTAACGATAGGACTTCCATTCCATACCAAGAATGATCTTGGGTTATTGTAGAGGTAAACAAATCAAATTAATCGAGAAATATTTTCAGTCAAAGTCTTAGCAGGCGTGAAAACAACCAAATCAAAAGGGTAGTGACGACGCATATAACTTCCAACGATTCACATAATCCATAGTAATGAAGGAATGGGTTGCCCCCGAATCAGAAGGTGTAGTTAGGGGGTTACTTGTAATCGCACAATCATATTGAATCAGATTGCTAGATGAATTTCCAACTTCAGCGTCGACGCAATAAACATGTCCTCTAGCAGTAGGAAGAGTAATCCTAGCTACATTCACCATTGGTTCCACCTTCAGAGCCTTGCAATTCTTTGCAAAGTGCCCTGATTTATGGCAATTGTAGCAAGTAGGACTGTTAAAGGTACAAGCATAAGCATAATGTCCCTCTTCTCCACAACGGAAACATCGTATCCCTTGTCCCACTTGTCTCCCAAAGTCTTGGTTCCCTGGGTTATTCTTTCCCCCGTTGTTATCATGTGGTCGATCATAAGGTTTAGCAACCTGTTTTCCCTTGTTCTGATACTTCACCCGACTAGGCCCTCCTGAGTTAAAATTCCCTCCTCGGCTGGCTCTCTTATTCTTCATATCCTCAACTTCTCTACATTTTTCCACAAGAACTTGGAAACGTTGAATTCCCAAGGGTAAGATAGAGTCTTGAATCTCATACTTTAGTCCGTCTTGGAAACGATGACACAAGAATGGCTCGTCAATCTCTTCACGGAAAAATCTGAAATGCCTTGATAGTGATTCAAACTTAGCAGCGTATTCACCCACGGTCATGTTCCCCTGATGCAGTCTCAGGAAATCATCACCTAGTCTAGTCCTGGTACTCATCGGGAAGTATTTGTCTAAAAACTTCCTTTCGAAAGATTCCCAGTTCACCTCCTCGTGAGCTGATCTCATCAACAATCTTGTACTCCTCCACCAATACTCGGCATCTCCTAGTAGCATATACGTGGCATAGTTGACCTTCACTCCCGCCTGACAGTTAATCATTTTGAAGATCTTCTCCACTTCTTGGATCCATTGATCTGCTTTCTCTGAATTCTCGTGCCCCTCAAACTTGGGAGGATTGTAACGATGAAAGTCTTTTAATCCTCTTGACTCTGCAGCACGGATCTCTCTTTCCATCTTTTCGAGATCACGTTGAGTCTTGGCAGCTGTCTGTGCAGCAACAGAAGCAGCCATGTTATTCATAGCCTCCGCCATTCGATTATCCCTATTGGCATTGGCTCTCGGAACGTCATTCCTCCTTGGCGGCATGGTTTTCCTATAAAACCATCATCGAGTAGAGTCTTAACACTACTTCATTAATTCCAAAAATAACTTCCAACCACATCAGCACATAATAATTATTCTGAAATTGACAACTCAAACCACCTAAACCGACACATGATCAGACAACAACTCCTAACCTACAATCTAGAACTAAAGGTTCCACAACCCCCAAAGAAAACCAAACCTAAGCTCTGATACCACAATGTAACACCCCGTTTTTCAAAGCGAGGGTGTATTTTTTTTTCAAAAGAAATCAAAATAAAACAGGGAAATAAATAAGGTAAAACCTTTGGATAAATAATTAAGTCATTATCATTTACAAGCAGCGGAAAAAGATCTCAAAATATGAATTCAAAATATTTACATAACAAAAGTGGTACAGTCTTCCAGTTTAAAAATAAAAGCAACGCAAAAGAAAGACGTTTGTTCCCTCTGTGTCAACCTAGTCTGATCATTTTACAAAACAACTAAACACCCTGAGAGATCTCCACGGGCCCCGTGACATCCTCCTAACGTAGCTCCAATCAAGCATTCCCATCTACATTCCCATCCGTAGGGTACGGACCGGTAGGATCATCCTGGCTCTCATCTGGGGGCAAAGCCCAGATTTCCACAATAGTTGTAAAGGGTCACCAACCAAAATTAACAATTAACACATAACATTTAAGTTTTCAAATGCACAAAGTAACATTTCAACTTAGCATACACCTTAAAAGGGTTTCTATATGCCAAACATGCATAAACAAAGTTGAAAAATGAAGTTTTTAACAAAACAACATTGTTGTATTCGAATACCAGGCTATTTCAGCATTCAGCAGCAAAACAACATGTCTGTATTCGACTACAACAGTCTGTATTCGACTAGAACAGTCTGTATTCAACTACACAGTAAGTCGGTGGCAAAACAGCATGTAGAAATCAATCAGACAGCAGCAGCAGAAAAACAACAAAATTCAACATTTTTCAACTTTTCAAAGGGTTTCGAAATCAATCAACACCTACCCACAACTCCAAACAATCAAACTTAGCAATAATAGCGCAATCATCACGGCATCTTGCGTTTCGAAACAATTTTGCAATCAATCACACTATCACACAATTCCAAAACAAAACACTTAGCACTTATAACTTAATCGCTATAACATCATGAATTTCGAAATAGTATTGCAATCAAACATGCTATCACCAACTTCGAAAACATAACGCTTGACACTTATAACACAATACCACAACATCATGAGTTTCGAAATGGTATTGCAATCAAACATGTTATCACCAAATTCCAAAACATAACACTTAACACTTATAACACAATACTACAACATGATGAGTTTCGAAATAGTATTCCAATCAAACACGTTATCACCAAATTCCAAAACATAACACTTAACACTTATAACACAATACTACAACATCATGAGTTTCGAAATAGTAGTGCAATCAACATGTTATCACCAAATTCCAAAACATAACCCTTAACACTTATAATACAATTACTACAACATCATGAGTTTCGAAAAGGTATTGCAATCAACATGTTATCACCAAATTCCAAAACATAACACTTAACACTTATAATACAATTACTCACACGGACAAAATGAACCAACTCTATAGAGTCCTTCAAAAATTACAAATAAAACAAAATGAACCCCATAAACAGTTACACATATCAGTCAACAAAACACATTCAAATCCCAATGAATGACAAAAATATGATATCAAATCTTCAAGGTGATTTGTATCTCTTGTTTATCAACCTTCAAAAACAAAAGAAAAAATACATATATGTTAGACACTAAACTAAAAGTAATAAATAAATAAATGAGTAAATTATTAAAAATAAATAAATTAACACTACTTGATAAAAAATATTAACCTTTGATTTTTTCTTCACATTATACTTATGACGAAACCAATCTCCACCACAAATTAGAGCTTCAACAGATTCTTCGTTTAATTTAGAGCGAAATTCATCAATAACTCTACCTCCTGCACTAAATGTGGACTCAGATGCCACAGTTGAGATTGGAATAGCTAGTACATCAGCAGCCATCTTAGACAAAATCTTATATTTCATGCTTTTGTTCCTCCACCAGTCCAAAGCACAAAAATATTTAGTATTAGGAACGTAAATACCTTCATCAAGATAATCTTGTAATTCTGATTTTACTAGAGACACAGTTTCATTTTCACGCAAAATGCTCATAATTTCGTCAAATCCAGTGACAATTGCAGCATTCTCTTGGGACGATGATAAATTATTACTATCCAAATTAACAATCAGAAACGGAGACTCTTCCAAAGATAAAGCTAGATACCCATCATATAATTCTTCCAATAAACTTCTGACCTTCTTTATATTCTCATCAACAACTTCTTTAGATTTATATATCATGGGAAAACATATACGTACCATATGAAATTTGCACCTAGGATCCAAAACACTAGCAATAGCCATCAACATATTACACTCCCCCCAGTATTTGTCAAACTTTATTTTCATTGGACCTACCATTTCTTTCATAAAAAGATCACCGTCTTCATCAGTCTTATCAAGTATTTGTTTAACCTTCCAAATTTCTGCTAAATATAAATTTGCAGTCGGATACTCACTACCTACATTTAAAATAGTAGTGATATTAAACAATTTAAATAATAAAAAAGTGACCTAATAAAATACAAAAAATAAACATTTGATAAACTACCTGAGATCACATGAGTTGCACCATTAAATACTTCTAACAGTTTACAAACTTTCTCAACTTTGTTCCATTCTTCAAGTGAAGGGGCGTGATGATAATGAGGCTCTCTTTCTTTGTAGGCTGCAAAAGCAATCTTAAAATTCAAGGCAGTTGACAACATATTAAAAGTTGAATTCCATCTTGTTGGACAATCAATGATGAGTTTCCTTTCTTTTAAGCGCTTCTGCTCAACCACATCACAAAATGCCTTTAGTCTTGCATCATTGTGGTTAACATATTTGACACTTTCACGAATATTGAAAATGGTATCCTTAATTTTACTAAGACCGTCTTGCACTAACAAATTCAATATGTGTGCACAACATCGAACATGAAACAAAGAGCCACCAAGAATTAACTTACTACTTAGAGATAAATTATCTTTGAGACATCTTAAGCATGAATCATTGTAAGAAGCATTATCAACAGATACGGAAAAAACTTTATTTTCAATCCCCCAAGTTTTCAAACATTTATATATAGCATCAGCCACATCAATACCACGCCTTGGAGGGGGTACTTTCACAAAATTCAAAACTCTTTTTTGAAGATTCCATCCTGCATCAATAAAATGTCCTATGATAACCATATATTCAACTACTTGATGGCTAGATTTCCACATATTTGTAGTTAAACTAATTTTGCTCACACTTTCTAAAGATTTCTTCAAAATTTTCTTCTCCATATCAAATATTGCCAAACAATCATTTCTTGTTGTTTTATTAGTAACTTTATGAAAATCTGGGTTTGCATATTGAAAGCCCCACATCCAAATATCATCCTCTAAAACACTAAAAGGATATTCGTGAACCATGATAGCAGTTGCAATTATTTCCCTCATCTTTTCATTAGAGTATCTAACACCGGTACTAATAAAAGGGTTACTTGACTTTGATGGCTGAAATGGAATGATGACTTGTCTTGTTTCAGCAGCCGTCAGCAACTTCTTTTGATTGCAAATTCTAGCGTGTCTTTTCAAATGACTAGTGCTAGCTCCTGATCCTCCGGTAGACATTTTTAGTTTACAGTATTTGCAAACAGCTTTCTTCACACCTTTAGAGATTTCAACCTCATCAAAATCATTCCAAACAGGTGATGTTTTTTTCCTCTTTCTCCCAACAATTGGACTTTTGTTTTCTAGAGCGATGTTATTTTCATTTGGTTGTGTGTTAACTTCTACTTGAGTTGAATCTAAGGTAGAAGACATTTCTTGAACAAAATAAAAATGATAAATTAAAAAATACATATATACCTCTCAAAATAATTTTTAAAAATTATGAAACAAACACTCTTTAAACCTGAAAAAATTATTTTTTGTTTAAACCAAACGCACACATTATTATCTCTCAAACAAATGCTCTCAAACAAACTCAAATTATTACCTCTCAAACAAAACCATATTCAGTAATATATATATATATATATATATAAAGGTAACAAATAAACAATTATCTATATCTACATGATGCTCCATCCATACCGATTTACATATATATATATATATGTATATTAAATAAAAATTTAATATATATATATATATATATATTAAATAAAAATTATGATGCACCCATTATTATCTCTAAAGCAAATGCTCTCAAACAAACTCAAATTATTATCTCTCAAACAAAATTATATTCAGTAATAATATATAAAGGTAACAAATAAACAATTATTTATACCTATATGATGCTCTACGAAACTACCCATACCGATTTACATGATTCTCCATATATGAATATATACATACATATTTATATATAT
>JBBPBT010000374.1:82163-103420 GCA_037974875.1 Cicer bijugum
TATATATATATATATATATAGGAAAGTCCTTAAGAATGTTATACAATCATTCTTTATTTGATTGCAACATTGAAGAAACAATGTCAATTTACAAGAAAGGGAGTTTGAATTATAAATTCACCTATTTAAAATTTCATGTTAAAAACTTTAGAAAATAACTCAAGATTGGTCTTACTTGTGAAAACAGAAAATGGAGAGCATTCTTGGTTAAGGAAACAGAAAATAGGGAACATTATTGGTTAGTTAAAATCAACAATTAAGCTTATCTATTTAACTTGATAATCAAATGGACTGGAAGTAAATAAAGATAAGAGAAGAGATTTAACACAATGATATGTCATGGTTCACCCAACTCAGGCTAAGTCAAATCCTCATAATGTTCTTGGTTTTACACAATTTGTTTAGATTAACCATTATATGTTATGACAATTCCTTTCCACCCAGAAAAGGATTCAATCAGGTAACCTATCAATCTTTAGAGAGGGTTTTACAATTCACCTTTTAACCGTAAAAGGATTTTCTATAAACTACTCGAACTATAAACAACACTTATAGTCTTGAGTTTACACAATAATGATTTAAAGTGTTTGGCAGAATTTGAGTAATCTGAACACTTGTTTGAGGTTAGATTCTTTACAAAAGATTCAGTAAAAGAATAACAAGAAATTTAAATATGAATAGCATTGATTCTTTTGATGGATGAGAGACTTTCGAGTGTTCGAATGTAAGTAAGTGATGGATTTTTTTAGCACTTGAAGTTCTAATTTTTCCTTGAGCTTGGGGTTTCTTTTATAGGCTTCAAGAAGGTTGATGACATCTAATTTGACTATTGAAAAAGTGTCTGTGTTTCATGTGTTAGATTTGACTAATGTGAGATATGTATGTTCCTTGTAGATGTACTGTAAATGCATTTATAATTTGTTGGAGCTTTCCTTGCATTAACATATAATTCGAACTTACTTGACGAAAATGAAAAATGTCGATAAAGTTACTGGTTTTCCACAATATTGTTAAGAAATTTCTTGATTCTATTTATTCATTTTTTGCTTTTCCATTAAACTTTATTTTGCTTAATTTAGGATATTGTCTCAACAAAACATTCATTTAGGATTTTGTCTCAACAATCTCCCCCCTTTTGATAATGACAAACATGTTAATTTAGATTTTAATTTTGATTATAATTTTAATCATAGAGAGCTTAATAGCTCCCCCTCATAATATGCTTCAAAATTTGAACCAATATAGAATGTCATTGATGCATTTAGAATGATGAATCTACATAATTCAGACATATGTTTCAAGCAGATAAAATATACAAAAGTTCCATTTACAAAATGACTTCTTAGTACATATGAGATTACATAAAATCTAAACAAATTCTCCCCTTTTGTCAACGCAAAAAAGGAATAGAAGGAAAAAATGACAATTAAAGCCTAAGTTGAAAGGTTTGGAGAAGATCCTTCAGATGAAGAAGGTCTACATGGTTTTGGAACTTCCTGGAAAGAGGGATGAGGATTTAGTAGAGGAGGATTCAGGGGAGGAGGATCAATCCCTAACTTTAGAGCAAGTTGGGTTTCCATCCAATCTTGTAAACTAGAATACTCTTTATCTTGATGTTCTCGGTGCACCATAACTATCTGAAGAACATCCTTGATTGATTGGTTGGTTGATTTTTCTCAACTCTTTGACGTTTGTAGGGCGCTTGATACTGTCTTTAGGGGTAGAAGGGAGAGTGTTGTGTGTGGGGGAAGCGATAGTGCAAAAATATGAAATAGTTGCAAAGGAAGTGACAATGGTGGGAAGGGTAGAAAACATTTTTGAGCTACAGTTGTAGGGGTGCAGGGTGGAGAACATTCGTGAGCGATGATTTTTTCTGGATTTGGTGGAGAATGATTTGGTGCGGTGGTTTGAGGTGATGGAGAATGTTATTGTGGAACAGTAGAGGGGGCACCATATTTGCGCGCATAATGTTTGCATTTGTGAATGGTGGAGGGAAGTGCAGTTTTGAGAATGTTTTTGGCGGTTGATTGTTTCTTCATGTGTGAAACATTCTTGAAAGAATAACAGGGGTTAACCTAATTTCAATACCCTTGAGATTAGTCACTAGAAGTGACTTCTTAGGAAAGGTTTGGGCCTTGCAGTAAAATGTCTACACCACATAAGGGTAGAAATAATCAAAAATATGATGAAATGGGGTCCATGCAAGGGTGTTTATGTGGTGTTGGATAGAGTTGCCGTTAACGATCAGATTTTCAAGCATAAAGACTCTACCAATACCAACGGGTCGCTCGACCCTTTTATTAGCATATAGTTTTTGGAGATTCAACAAAATGAGTGATAGAGAACGTTCTGGATTTTCAGTGGTAGGAGCAGAACATTCTTGGGAGGGAGAATGAGAACGTTTAAGAGATGGTGAAGAATGATCTCGAGGCTTTTGTTTTGAAGTAGTGGTTTGGCCTCGTTGGGGGTATTTTAGTTTGTCTTTGGCCAAAAACTGAGATAATATAATGGTGGTTTTGACATTTAGGTTTTGTAGTTTTGAGGTGGTTTTCCGAGAGGGTTGAGAAGGGTATGTTGATGAAAAAATCTCAGTCATGAACTTCCTTTTTTGATTAAGAGGTGTTGACTAAGAGAGTTCTGCTGGAAGTGAAGATATAGATGGTTTAGAGGTTTTGAGAGGGTTGGAAGATTTTGTTGGGTTTGGTGTAGATGGATTAGAATTGTCACAATCAAAGATGATAAACATAGTGGGTTTGGTGTGTTTTGCCTTTGATGTTCCGATTCCAATCGAGACGCGCATGAAACCTCTCTTGGCTTCAGTAGGTTTAGAAAAAGATATGCGAAGATGTGGAGGAACTTTGCATAGATTAGGGGTGGGGCTTTGGAATAGATGCGGAAGTACAGTTGATAATGGGTTGAGACAAATGGGATTAGGGTTAGAATATGGAGATGGGGACAAGTAGTCTAGGAATGTGTTTACAAATGATTCTTTTGGAGGAGTTGTTCTAGGTGGTAGTGAGGGTTAACGATTTAGAAATCGAGAAGATGGTGAATATGCTGATGAAGACGTTAGCGCTTTTGGGCTAGGGTTTCGAGCAGACATTTTTGTTCGAGCCATTTTTGAGTTTTTAGTAGAAGTGGTTTGATGGTTTTAAGAAGATGAAGTTGCAATTTTGGAAGATTAAAAATCGTGATGATGAAGTTAGAGTTTTGCTATTTGTGGAGGGAAGGTGAGGTGATTAATGTGTGTTGGAAAAGTGGAGAATTGATAGCGTTACAGTTTCTTTTGCAAACAAGGGAATACGTCTAATTAATGCCACACAAAAAGCGATTTTGCTGATTTTGTGAGGAAAACAGAGAAAGATTAGCGTAGAAATGGAGAATGATGAGTACAAATGAAGACTAATAAACATTCTCCGCTTAAGCCGAATTTTTTTTAATGAAAGCTAATTGGATTTTGATAATTCTTAGTTTTTCATGGATAAAATTAAAACATTCCTCTACAAGGGATTTGGTAAAAATATCAGCAAGTTGTTTTTGAGTATCTACCAAGATTAATTTAACTTCCTTTTTATTTACATGATCACGAATAAAATTGTGTTTTATCTCTATGTGCTTGGATCTTGAATGTTGAATGAGATTTTTTTTATAGATTTATAGCACTAGTATTATCATAGGAAATTGGAATACTTGAATAACTTATAGAGAAGTTTTCAACTTGATTTTTTATCCATAGAACTTGAGAACAATAGTTTGCAGTTGAGACCTATTCAGCTTCTATTGTTAATAGACCAATCGTGTTTTGTTTACTGCACAACCAACTTATTAATGCTTCTCCAAGAAACTAACATACTCCACTTGTACTTTTTTGTTCAACTTGTTGTCCAGCATAATCAGCGTCACAGTAAGCTACACGATCAAAATGAATCAGTTGAGTATCCGTAAAATATAACTTTGTCCGCTTTTGCATCAAACTTTCCAAGGTTTTTGTTGTTGTTCAAAATATAACAATAACATCCAAAAATGTGAAAATATGAGATGTTTGGCTTTCTATTTCTCCAGATTTCATGTGGTGTTTTTTTGACAATTTTTCTTTTTGATACATGGTTTGGAATGTAGCATGAAGTATTGATAGCTTCAGCCTTAAAATATTTTTCAACATTAGACTCCTCCAAAATTGTTCTACTATTTCTTGTAAGGCTCTATTTTTTCCTTCAAAAACTCCATTTTGTTGAGGAGATTTTGCACAAGATAGATTATGAGAAATGCCAAGTTCATCAAAGAAGATTTTAAAAGAGAAATTTATGAATTATCTTTCATGATCACTTCTTATAGAAATGATGTTGTAATCTTTGTGATTTTGTACCTGTTTACAAAAAAAAAATGAAGACATCAAAGGCATCATCCTTTTGTTTTAAAAATAACACTCAAGTGTATCGTGAGAAGTCATCAACAATAACAACACCATACTTCATTCCTCCTAAACTTGTTGTTTTAATAGAGCCAAAAATATATGTGTTAAGTAGCTAAAGGATTCGGTTTGTGGAAATGAATTTTTTTGAATGAAAACTACTTTTAACTTGTTTTCCTTTAACACATGCTTCACATAATTTATCTTTATCAAAATTTCGATATATGGATGCTTTCTATGATGTGCTAGTTTGATACATATTATATTAAATAAGTGATATAAATAATAAATTTTTTATTTAATTATATTATATATTTTTCTAATAAAATAATAAAATCTTAGTGTACATATTTTAAATAGTAAGTTTTACGCAATTCTACGTGTATATGTGCATTCGTAGGTAATTTAATATATTTCTCGATGTTTGATTGACATTAAGCATGCACTTAATTTTATTTAATTATTTCTAAATATATCTTATTTTAATTATTCAGTTTACAAACAATTATCTTGAGATATTACTAATATTGATATTTATTTTTTATTTTTTTTATATAGTTGTTATGCTATGATGATTTTATACACATTTATTATGATTTAGTAATTAATTTAAATTATTAATATTATAATTATTTATTTTTATCTTTTTATTTCTCTCTAAAATGGATGTATTTTAATATAAATATCTTCAAATATATTAAATTATTAATTATGGTAATAATTATGAGTACGAGAGTTTTAGTTATTACTAATATATTTTTAAAAGGTTAAATAGGTTATTTTAGTAATGCATTATTGATGAAGTTGTATTTAGAAAAAAGTGTTGAAATTAGTTTATAATTGTTGGTCTTATTTTAAGAAAGGTAAAAAAAATAAAAAGAGTAAAATGTATTTTAAATGTTAGGCTCATATGTAAAGTAAAATCTAATTAAATTATAATAATACAAAATTAATTGAAAAGTAAAAAAAAAAAACAAAAATAAAGGAAAGTATATGAAAGAGAGACTAGCTGACATTCGCACATTGAGAGAGTATGAGAAAGAAGGATTGAACAGAAGCGACGGCTGCATATGGAGAGAAAAGTAAGAAATTGAAATCGATCATCGATAATTGTCTCATAAAATTTCCTTCGTTTTCATCCAAATTTCAGTATGTTATTTCACATATTTTGATAGTCAGTTATGATGGGGGATACGACCTCTGATTTGCGGAAGATTTATGCAGAATAATGTCTATTCTAACAATATGCGCAGCAGTTTAATAAATTCGAAATTTACTAAACACAAAATTGAATAAGGTCCCTAATAAACAATTCTAATGAATGTCAAACTATATGGATCATGGTATATATGGAGAAATGCATCAGAAAACAATTATTATCCAAGATGTTGATTTTCATGCAATTATGTTAAGACAATTAATCATACAACGTCACTTAACATAGAATCTTTATCATGCAATCAATCAATATCATAAACGTAATAATTGCATAAATTTAAACGAGATAAGGGAAAGAAAATTGTACGCAGATTTTTATACTGGTTCAGCCGTCTCGTGACGACCTACATCCAGTCCTAAGATCCAACTAGATCTTAGCCTGTCCAATAGAACTTCTTAGAATCAGTTTACAGATTTTTACACAGCGCCTCGCACCAATCTTAAACTATTCTCCCTGTTCTATATTTCCCACCCTGAATTCCCAAGTTTAAGTCCAATAAACTTGACCAAGAATCCAGTCAAGCGTCTTCTTGTTGACAGCCCTCAACCTCGAAGAACACCACCAGTAATAACTGGATTTTCTCAAAGTAATTTGGTTACAGAAACTGAATCAGATCAATTTTACAAAGTTCTTGATCTTCCTTCTTCTCAAAGTAATCTTTCTCAATTCAGTCTTTTTCAATCCTCATTGATCATAAACGTTGATTGTTCATGGCTGAAAAAGATGTTCAAAGTAATGTCAGTTGAGAAAGAGTTAGTGGTAAATTGTATTTGTGTGTGAGTTATGAAACTGTTATATCATATATATTCTTAAAAGTTATGTATGAAAGCAGTTTATATAGTTTCTGGAAACACAACGTATGCATCAATTTGGCAAATCAATTCATTAAAGTTATAAAGCACACTAATCGATATAACCAATTGATTTCGCGAATCTTGTTTTTCTTGAATTGTGAAACTGCATACACTAATCGATTTAACGAATCGATTATTTTAACTGAGTTCTTCAGACTTGGATGAATGTACTTAATTGAATCGATGTTCATAATCGACTTGGCGTGTTTTGTTCCAATAACGAGATCAAAACAATCGATGTACTTAATCAATTCAACCAATTCAGTCATCTCTGTTTCTAAAACTTTTTGCACCAATCGCTTTAGTCAATCGATTTCACTGGTTCCAGGGACACAGTGATTTTCACAAATCGATTTTCCAGACCGATTGTGAACTTAAGTCTGAAGCTTATTTCAACAGTTGCTTCATTCAATCGATTTACCACGTTGATTGATGCCAAACTTAATTCAACAGACGTAAAATTGTAGATTGTGCTAATCGACTGTGTAAACCCCGTTTTTCAAAGCGAGGGTGTATTTTTTTTTCCAAAAAAAATTAAAATACTACAGAGGAATAACTAAGGTAAAACCTTTGGATAAATAATTAAGTCATTATAATTTACAAGCAGCGGAAAAGGTTCTCATCTGAGGGCAAAGCCCAGATTTCCACAATAGTTGTAAAGGGTCACCAACCGAAATTAACAGTTAACACATAACATTTAAGTTTTTAAATGCACAAAATAACATTTCAACTTAGCATACACCTTAAAAGGGTTTCTATATGCCAAACAGGCATAAACAACATTGAAAAATGAAGTTTTTAAGAAAACAACATTGTTGTATTCGACTACAGCATCTTTGTATTCGAATACAAGGCTATTTCAGCATTCAGCAGCAAAACAGCATGTCTGTATTCGACTACAACAGTCTGTATTCGACTACACAGTAAGTCAGTGGCAAAACAGCATGTCTGTATTCGAATACAGCTTGATGTATTCGAATACACATCAGACAGTAGCAGAAAAACATCAAAGTTCAGCATTTTTCAGCTTTTCAAAGGGTTTCGAAATCAAACAACACTTACCCTCAACTCCAAACAATCAAACCTAGCAATTATAGCGCAATCACCACGACATCTTGAGTTTCGAAACAATTTTGCAATCAATCACACTTACACACAATTCCAAAACAAAACACTTAGCACTTATAACGTAATCGCTACAACATCATGAATTTCGAAATAGTATTGCAATCAAACATGCTATCACCAACTTCCAAAACATAACCCTTAACACTTATAACACAATACTACAACATCATGAGTTTCGAAATGGTATTGCAATCAAACATGTTATCCCCATATTCCAAAACATAACACTTATAACACAATACTACAACATCATGAGTTTCGAAATGGTATTGCAATCAATCACGCTATCACACAATTCCCAAACATCCACACTTGGCAATTATAACACAATCACCACAACAACTTTAGTTTCGAAACACTCCAACATAAACTTGAATCAAAACACGACTCGCACATAATTTCGAAACATACTACTTAACAGTTACAACACAATACCCACACGGACAAGATGAACCAACAAATCACATGGCATCACCTTGACTCGACAGTCCCAACACGAACAAGATGAACCAACGAATCACATGACATCACCTTGACTCGACAATCCTAACAAAAACAAGATGAACCAACAAATCACATGGCATCACCTTGACTCGACAATCCCAACGCATACAAGATGAACCAACAAATCACATGGCATCACCTTGACTCGACAATCCCAACGCATACAAGATGAACCAACAAATCACATGGCATCACCTTGGGGCGACAATCTCAACACAGACAAGATGAACCAACAAATCACATGGCATCACCTTGACTTGACAATCCCAACGCATACAAGATGAACCAACAAATCACATGGCATCACCTTGGTGCCAACAAAATCATTTTTTTACGACAACATTAAGTAAACGCAGATATTAAGAGATTCCCCATTCTTAATACTCATTTAACTTAATGATTTTCACAAACAAACACACATTAAGCAAACAGAAATATTAAGAGATTCCCCATTCATAATACTCTTTTAACTCCAACGATTTTCAAAACAAACATTAAGTAAACAAGACATTAAGAGATTCCCCATTCTTAATTCTCATTTTACTTAAACGATTTTCAAAACAAACGTTAAGTAAACAAGACATTAAGAGATTCCCCATTCTTAATTCTCATTTAACTTAAACGATTTTCACAAACACACATTAAGTAAACAAGACATTAAGAGATTCCCCATTCTTAATACTCGTTTAACTTAATGGTTTTCGAATTCCACACAAAACAAACTCAAACATATTATCAAATCCAATCCACATATCAAATTTCATTAGTGTTAGTTAAGAACACGTCAAATATCACAAACACAAATCAACACAACATACCACTCAAACACGTCACATTTCATTTACTCAAAATCATACTCAAATGAGTTAAATTCATTTTCCCCCAAATCAACACTTTAACCCTAACAAAATCCTTTTCCACACAACCTCAGGTAAGTCCCTAAATGCAAACTAGAAGTTTGGAAGGAGCCCTTACCTTCACGTTAGCTGTAACGTGCGAATACAGTACCGCGAGCAAATCCGGTAAAATCTCCGCTCACAATGTTGCTTCCAAAGTTGGTCCCCTAGCACTGTAGCGTGGTAGTGAGCAACTTTCCCTTCTATCTCTTCGCGAAACGAAACTTAGATCTAAGTGAAACGGTGAGGTTTGTGTTTGACGGTTTTGAAATCCCTAATACCTTTTTTCTCCGTTTTCGAAACAACGAGGAAGTATGAAGCTGAGAAATCCTTGTCCTATCACTCACCAAGCCTTGGGTTTCTATTCTTGAAGCCAAAGAAAGAAAAGAAATGGAAAAAGAAAGAAAGAAGGGCGATGGGTTTGCGTAGGTGGAAGGCATGATAGCTTCCTCTATTTTTCTTCCGTTCTTGACCTTTCAAGCCTATATATATATATATATATATATATATATATCTAACTTATAACATATATATATATATATAAACATTTATATTATATTTAAAACCAAACTCAAATGAATATCTACCAACTCTTACACACCTCACTTCATTCATCTAATTTAATAAAATATCTATTCTCGTCGCAACTCAATTGAAAGATAGATTTTCAGCAACGAGTGATATTTTTAACTAACTGTCCGGAATTAAATTCTTCGCAACGTAAATAAATGATTCTCCGACAAATAATTTTAATCCAATTTCCAAAAATATATTTTTGGCATTTAACTCATTAAGTACCAAAAATAGGGCTAACAGCCTAAGAAACTCAACACAAAATACCCTATAATTGAGTAATTTAGGTTTTAAAATTAAGGGTCTTACATTACTTCCCCCCTAAAATTAGTTTCGTCCTCGAAACTTAAAGTACGAGTAACAATCCACACTTGGTTTGTACCCAAATTCAACATACCAGTCACAACTAGTTTCACCCGGCCTTCTCGAAGAAAGTGTTGTCTACCCCTCATCATAGGGAGCTTAATAACTTCCCACACATCCATAGTCGGTAAGGCTCGTCCGTTCCATTCAACATGGTTTTGTCTACTATCGACAAGAGATTAAGGATGATCAGTCCCTCAATTTGTCAATAAATAACCAACAACCATGATATTGGCTTAGACTATCTTAACCGAACTGTAATAGCGCTCCTTGCAACTTACATCTGAGGTTATCTTAATGTACAAGTAGTCAACAATCTTCTCAAGGTCCAGTGAGTTTCCCTCATTTTCCTTATAACTTTGATCCTGTCGACGAAGTAAAATATCCCATACCTATGTCACGTAGTCTCATTTGCATCCACTTGGTACGAAACATCCATTTTGTACCAAACTGAAACACTTAGAATGACTCCAACACACTGAGCACAGCACAATTGCTACATCCGAGAACTCCTAAATTTCTCCCTTGTCCATAAATCCTCGATTTTTCTTAAGTCGTACAACTACGTCAAACTGTAGTGTTCTTATCAGTATGTCATTCCAGTTATAAATTTAATAATTCCATCTCCACCTATGCTTGGTGATCAAAGCTTTCCTCAAATATTTTCGAAATCATGTCCAAGACTATACCACTTGGGACACACAATCTTCCTTTCAGTTTAGTACTTCATTTCAAAAGTCACGTTTTCCATTAAATCCAACTTGAATTTAATTCACAGATCAAGGTCTACATTCGTCTCATGCCTAACACCTCAAATTCACGCTTCACTAGAAAATATCTTACATACTTCGCAATGATGCACAACCTCGAAATTAATTCTCCTACCTCTACTGCCAACATTCATTCTTATACTTCTTAATTTCGTTGTGTCCTTCATTAGCAACTTGATGATTATCCTTTCATTATGACAGGTCAACCGCATTGTATTCACTCCATCACTTTTCCATTTATACAAACCTTAAATTTCTACCTCGAACCTTGATACATCTTCATTATAGTGATTCCAATAAATCAAGGCTTACTAATTCCTACCAAACTTTTCCATTTCATGTTCAATTGTTTCCTATCAAACAAACATTTAACTCCTTTGATTATGAAAGTTTTAAGCATCACTTGGTCCTCCATCCAACCTTGCGAGATTTTAAAACATCAACTAAAAGTCAACCATCTTAGGATCCCAAATCAAATCTCGAATAATCCTTTCGTCCTATCAAAATATTAACATCCTCTCAGTGATTTCCATCCTTTAATAGACTCTCAAAACTTATATTACCGCAATCTTGAAGTATTCTCGTACTCGATGCTCCAAATTCCACTTAATGGCAACATAGTGTTAAATACATCAAGAGCTTAACTCATTATGTTTTTCCGAACATTGCTCAAAATTCACACTTATGAGTCTATAGATTCATCCAATATCACTATCCATACTTACTATCTCCTAAACCACAAGGAGATTGGTCACTTATCAACAAAATATATAGTCTCACTCCTATACTCGTCATGAGATTCATACTTAATAATCCAAGTTGCGAATCCAGTCTAATTCGAATGCTCGACTTTATCCCTAAAGGTATCGACTATTCCTCAAAGCGTATTTTATCTAACCAAAGGAGTATTTACTCCTAATGTGTAACGCTCCCTCAACTTCAATACCAGTCTCTTTCATTGACACCAAAACACCAAATGTTATTCCAAATGGAAGCCTTATCTTCTCAACAGTTCCATGATGTTCACATCTCCTTGACAGTTGTCAAACTTCATCCAGTTTCATCTTGAAATCTACCAGGAAAACATCTAATACTTTCCTTAACAAAAGTCCTCAACTTAGATCTTCACTTGAAATCCCTTATTAGTCTAATGTTAATCCATCCATACTCATCATCATCGAGTTTACACCAACACATAGCTTTTGTGTCCTTGGAACCATTTTATAAATTCCATGCCGTCATGATTTGTTTCAGGTATGCTGGACAATTCGTCATCTCGAAGATCTTTTCCATTTCTTAAATCCACTAATCATCTCTTTTCCTGAGTCCACATCACCCTTGAACTTTGGAGGATGGTAACGATGAAAATATTCTAACCCTCTTAATCTTAAGAGCATATATCTCTCTTTTCCTCTTCTCTAGATCCCGCAGAGTCTTTGCAGCAGTTCGTGCAACAACAAAACCTCCATGTTATTTGTAGATTCAACCATTTGATCATCCCTACTGATGTTCATCCTTGCAACGTCGTTCCCTCTTGGAGGTAGTGTTTCCGAAAAACCAATATCAAGAAGAAGTGCTAACACCACTTCGAATAATTCCAAAACTAAGTTTGGAAAATATCAACACATAATAACTACCCCGGATCTGACAACTTAGACCAATTACCCCGACGCATGATCAGATAACGACTCACAACCTACAGGTTGACTTATAATCTATAACCAAAGGTTCCACAGCCCCCAAAGAAATCTAAACCAAAGCTCTGATACCACAATGTAACACCCCGTTTTTCAAAGCGAGGGTGTATTTTTTTTTCAAAAAAAAATTAAAATACTACAGAGGAATAACTAAGGTAAAACCTTTGGATAAATAATTAAGTCATTATAATTTACAAGCAGCGGAAAAAGTTCTCAAAATATGAATTCAAAATATTTAAACATCAAAAAGCGGTACAGTCTTCCAATTTAAAATAAACGCAATTCAAAAGAAAGACATCTACTCCCTATACTTCAACCTAATCTGATCATTCCACAAAAACTATACATCCTGAGTGATCTTCACGCGCCCCGCAAGATCCTCCTAACATATCTCCAGTCAAGTGTTCCCAACTACATTTCCATCCACAGGGTACGAGCCGGTAGGATGGTCCTGGTTCTCATCTGAGGGCAAAGCCCAGATTTCCACAATAGTTGTAAAGGGTCACCAACCGAAATTAACAGTTAACACATAACATTTAAGTTTTTAAATGCACAAAATAACATTTCAACTTAGCATACACCTTAAAAGGGTTTCTATATGCCAAACATGCATAAACAACATTGAAAAATTAAGTTTTTAACAAAACATCATTGTTGTATTCGACTACAACATCTTTGTATTCGAATATAAGGCTATTTCAGCATTCAGCAGCAAAACAACATGTCTGTATTCGACTACAACAGGCTGTATTCGACTACACAGTAAGTCAGTGGCAAAACAGCATGTCTGTATTCGAATACAGCTTGCTGTATTCGAATACACATCAGACAGTAGCAGAAAAACAGCAAAATTCAGCATTTTCAGCTTTTCAAAGGGTTTCGAAATCAATCAACACTTACCCTCAACTCCAAACAATCAAACCTAGCAATTATAGTGCAATCACCACAACTTCTTGAGTTTCGAAACAATTTTGCAATCAATCACACTTACACATAATTCCAAAACAAAACACTTAGCACTTATATCGTAATCGCTACAAAATCATGAATTTCGAAATAGTATTGCAATCAAACATGCTAACACAAACTTCCAAAACATAACGCTTAACACTTATAACACAATACTACAACATCATGAGTTTTGAAATGGTATTGCAATCAAACATGTTATCCCCATATTCCAAAACATAACACTTAACACTTATAACACAATACTACAACATCATGAGTTTCGAAATGGTATTGCAATCAATCACGCTATCACACAATTCCTAAACATCCACACTTGGCAATTATAACACAATCACCACAACAACTTTAGTTTCGAAACATTCCAACATAAACTTGAATCAAAACACGACTCGCACACAATTTCAAAACATACTACTTAACAGTTACAACACAATACCCACACAGACAAGATGAACCAACAAATCACATGGCATCACCTTGACTCGACAGTCCCAACACGAACAAGATGAACCAACATATCACATGACATCACCTTGACTCGACAATCCTAACACAAACAAGATGAACCAACAAATCACACGGCATCACCTTGACTCGACAATCTCAACGCATACAAGATGAACCAACAAATCACATGGCATCACCTTGGCGCGACAATCTCAACACAGACAAGATGAACCAACAAATCACATGGCATCACCTTGACTCGACAATCCCAACGCATACAAGATGAACCAACAAATCAAATGGCATCACCTTGGCGCGACAATCTCAGCACAGACAAGATGAACCAACAAATCACATGGCATCACCTTGACTAGACAATCTCAACGCATACAAGATGAACCAACAAATCACATGGCATCACCTTGGCGCGACAATTCATTTCTCCACAAAATCATTTTTTTACGACAACATTAAGTAAACGCAGATATTAAGAGATTCCCCATTCTTAATACTCATTTAACTTAATGATTTTCACAAACAAACACACATTAAGCAAACAGAAATATTAAGAGATTCCCCATTCTTAATACTCTTTTAACTCCAACGATTTTCAAAACAAACATTAAGTAAACAAGACATTAAGAGATTCCCCATTCTTAATTCTCATTTAACTTAAACGATTTTCAAAACAAACATTAAGTAAACAAGACATTAAGAGATTCCCCATTCTTAATTCTCATTTAACTTAAACGATTTTCACAAACACACATTAAGTAAACAAGACATTAAGAGATTCCCCATTCTTAATACTCGTTTAACTTAATGGTTTTCGAATTCCACACAAAACAAACTCCAACATATTATCAAATCCAATCCACATATCAAATTTCATCAGTGTTAATTTAGAACATGTCAAATACAACAAACACAAATCAACACAACCTACCACTCAAACACGTCACATTTAATTTACTCAAAATCATACTCAAATGAGTTAAATTCATTTTCCCCCAAATCAACACTTTAACCCTAACAAAATCCTTTTCCACACAACCTCGGGTAAGTCCCTAAATGCAAACTAGAAGTTTGGAAGGAGCCCTTACCTTCACGTTAGTTGTAACGTGCGATTACAGTACCGCGAGCAAATACGGTAAAATCTCCGCTCACAATGCCGCTTCCAAAGTTGGTCCCCTAGCACCGTAGCGTGGTAGTGAGCAACTTTCCCTTCTATCTCTTCGCGAAACGAAACTTAGATCTAAGTGAAACGGGGAGGTTTGTGTTTGACGGTTTTGAAATCCCTAATACCGTTTTTCTTCGTTTTCAAAACAACGAGGAAGTATGAAGCTAAGAAATCCTTGTCCAATCACTCACCAAACCTTGGGTTTCTATTCTTGAAGCCAAAGAAACAAAAGAAATGGAAAAAGAAAGAAAGAAGGGCGATGGGTTTGCGTAGGTGGAAGGCATGTTAGCTTCCTCTGTTTTTCTTCCGTTATTGACCTTTCAAGCCTATATATATGTCTAACTTATAACATATATATATATATATATATACTTATAATAATAATAATACTAATAATATATATGTATATACATATATATATATACATAAACATTTATATTATATTTAAAACCAAACTCAAATGAATATCTACCAACTCTTACACACCTCACTTCATTCATCTAATTTAATAAAATATCTATTCTCGTCGCAACTCAATTGAAAGATAGATTTTCAGCAACGAGTGATATTTTTAACAAGTTGTCCGGAATTAAATTCTTCGCAACGTAAATAAATGATTCTCCGACAAATAATTTTAATCCAATTTCCAAAAATATATTTTTGGCATTTAACTCATTAAGTACCAAAAATAGGGCTAACAGCCTAAGAAACTCAACACAAAATACCCTATAATTGAGTAATTTAGGATTTAAAATTAAGGGTCTTACAGACTATGTATGTTCCAGACCAAGGTTATTTTGAAACTTATTTTAGTAAATCGATTTGCCTAACCGATTTAGTAATCATTGGTTTGGCTCTGGGACATTCACACTCGATTGTGTCAATTGATGTAGACAAACGAAAATAAAGAAGTGATTGGATTAATCGATTTTCCAAATTGATTTGCTTGTAAGGCATGCTACTGACTTGAGCATCTTAATTTCAGTAAATGTACCAATCGATTTGCCTAATCGATTAGTGGCAAATTGGCTCTCTGACTTGCACAATTTATTTTCTAATAAATGTACCAATCGATTTGCCTAATCAATTGATAGCCTGTTTGATTTTTTATAAGATGTGCAAATCGATTTTGCCCATCGATTGATTGATCCCAGACTGGATAATATCATTCAACCCTGTTACGGAATCGATTTTACTAATCGATTTGCTTATGAATATGCAAGCTTTTGTTGATTTCTTGAGTTCCAAGCAATTGTCTCAAGTTTGTAGGATTGAGTTGTTGTTCCTGAAATTTTTCTCAGTTCACAATGTCAGATTTATTTCAAGATGTATGTTTGTCAATAATATCAATAACGAACATATGTTTAACAAGTTAAACACAATTTTTCATATTTTTTAGTGGCCCAATTTCTCTCTAAAATACATGACTTATATGTTTAAAAAATTTCTTATTTTGCACCGTTCTTCTTCATCGTAAGTTTGATTTAAGTGAAATTGTAACACCCCGTTTTTCAAAGCGAGGGTGTATTTTTTTTTCAAAAGAAATTAAAATAAAACAGAGAAATAAATAAGGTAACACCTTTGGATAAATAATTAAGTCATTATAATTTACAAGCAGCGGAAAAGGTTCTCAAAATATTTACATAACAAAGGTGGTACAATCTTCCAGTTTAAAAATAAAAGCAACCCAAAAGAAAGACATTTGTTCCCTCTGTGTCAACCTAGTCTGATCATTTTACATAACAACTAAACACCCTGAATGATCTCCACGCGCCCCGTGAGATCCTCCTAACATAGCTCCAATCAAGCATCCCCATCTATATTCCCATTCGTAGGGTACAAACCGGTAGGATCATCCTGGCTCTCATCTGAGGGCAAAGCCCAGATTTCCACAATAGTTGTAAAGGGTCACCAACCGAAATTAACAGTTAACACATAACATTTACTTTTCAATGCACAAATAACCTTTTCAACTTATCATGCATCTTAGAAGGGTTTTCCATATGCTAAAAGATCATATCATGCTTGCCAAATTAAAATTGAAATCAAAATAAAGTTCTCAATCCATCAAGTAATACATAACTAACCAAAACAATGATAAATCAATTGAGCAATCGATTATCTAACTCAAAATAAGAATTTGCACTAAGCCAATCGAATGGGAAATTGATTGAATGGATAACTAAGCCCCTGTATTAAAGCCAATCGATTTCCAAATCGATTTCCTGAAGGTTCTTAGTGAAATTTGAACTTTGGGCTTAATTCAATCGATTGGGCAATCGATTGACAACATAGTTGAGCCACTGACTTAATGCCAATCGATTTCCAAATCGATTTCCTGAAGGTTCTTAATGAAATTTGAACTCTGGGCTTAATTCAATCGATTGGGCAATCAATTGACAGCATAGCTAGCCACTGACTTAATGCCAATCGATTTCCAAATCGATTTCCCTACATATTCTTCCAAAAATACATAAACTAACTCAATCACATTCATACACAACTTCAAAACTTAACACTTAGCACTGAAAACGCAATCGCTACAACATCATGAGTTTCGAAATAGTATTGAAATCAAACATGCTATCACCAAATTCCAAAACATAACACTTAACACTTATAACACAATTACTACAACATCATGAGTTTCAAAATGGTATTGCAATCAAACATGTTATCACCAAATTCCAAAACATAACACTTAACACTTATAACACAAGTACTACAACATCATGAGTTCCGAAATGGTATTGCAATCAAACATGTTATCACCAAATTCCAAAACATAACACTTAACACTTATAACAAAATACCCACACGGACAAAATAAACCAACAATTCACAATTTAACATGGTGTAGTCTCTCACGGACAAACACTTGTGCAGTCTCTCACGGATAAACACAATTCACCAGGGTGTAGTCTCTCATGGACAAACCCCTGTGCAGTCTCTCATGGACAAATACAATTTACCAGGGTGTAGTCTCTCACAGACAAACACCTGTGCAGTCTCTCACGGACAAACACAATTCACCAAGAAACGTAAGTCGTAAACGTACCACCTATCACGGGTCTGTACTATTTACCGAGGTGCCACCTATCACGGGTCTGCACAACTTACCAAAAAGCGTAAACCATAAACGTACTGCCTATCACGGTCCCGTACCGTTTACCAAGGTGCCACCTATCACGGGTCTGCACGGTTTACTAAAACAACATTAAGTAAACGAGTCATTAAGAGATTCCCCATTCTTAATACTCATTTGACTTAAGCGATTTTCAAAACAAACAATAAGTAAACAAGACATTAAGAGATTCCCCGTTCTTAATTCTTATTCAATCTTAAACAAATTTCAAAACAAACATTAAGTAAACGAGACATTAAGAGATTCCTCATTCTTAATACTCATTTAACTTAAGCGATTTTCAAAACAAACAATAAGTAAACAAGACATTAAGAGATTCCCCATTGTTAATTCTAATTCAATCTTAAACAAATTTCAAAACAAACATTATGTAAACGAGACATTAAGAGATTCCCCATTCTTAATACTCATTTAACTTAAGCGATTTTTAAAACAAACATTAAGTAAACAAGACATTAAGAGATTCCCCATTCTTAATTCTTATTTAACTTAAACGAATTTCAAAACAAACATTAAGTAAACGAGACATTAAGAGATTCCCCATTCTTAATACTCATTTAACTTAAGCGATTTTCAAAACAAACATTAAGTAAACAAGACATTAAGAGATTCCCCATTCTTAATTCTTATTTAACTTAAACGAATTTCAAAACAAACATTAAGTAAACAAGACATTAAGAGATTCCCCATTCTTAATACTCATTTAACTTAAGCGATTTTCAAAACAAACAATAAGTAACCAAGACATTAAGAGATTCCCCATTCTTAATACTTATTTAACTTAAACGATTTTCAAGACAACATTAAGTAAACGAGACATTAAGAGATTCCCCATTCTTAATTCTCATTTAACTTAAAACGATTTTTCAAAACAAACTTTAAGTAACCAGGACATTAAGAGATTCCCCATTCTTAACGCCCAGTTAACTTAAGCGATTTTCAAAACAACATTAAGTAACCGAGACATTAAGAGATTCCCCATTCTTAATGTCCAGTTAACTTAAACGATTTTCCAACAAACAATCACACATTAAGTATACAAGACATTAAGAGATTCCCCATTCTTAATACTTATTTAACATAATGGTTTTCAAATCCCACACAAAACAAACTCAAACATATTCAAAAATTTATTACACAATTCACGCCAAAACACAACAATTCATTTCTCCACAAAATCATTTTTACGACGACATTAAGTAAACGCAGATATTAACAGATTCCCCATTCTTAATACTCATTAAACTTAACGATTTTCAAAACAAAACATTAAGCAAACAGAAGTATTAAGAGATTCCCCATTCTTAATACTCTTTTAACTTAAACGGTTTTCCAAAACAAACATTAAGTAACCAAGACATTAAGAGATTCCCCATTCTTAATGCCCAGTTAACTTAAACGATTTTCTCAAACCCACATTAAGTAAACAAGATATTAAGAGATTCTCCATTCTTAATACTCATTTAACTTAATGGTTTTCAAATTCCACACAAAAACGAACTGAAACATATTATCAATTTCAATCCATAATTCCCACCCAAAACACATCGAATCATTTCTCCACAAAATCATTTTCACGACAACATTAAGTAAATAAGTCATTAAGAGATTCCCCATTCTTAATATTCATTTAAATTAAACGATTTTCACAAACTCACATTAAGTAAACGAGACGTTAAGAGATTCCCCATTCTTAATACTCGTTTCACTTAATAGTTTTCAAATTCCAAACAAAACAAACTCAAACATACTTTCACATTCAATCCATAATTCACACCAAAACACATCAATCAACAAACATCAAGTATGAACACGCCGAATACGACGACACAAATCAACACAATCCATCACTCAAACACAACAGGTTTCATATACTCGAAATCATACATAAATGGGTTTAAAATTCATTCTCCACAAAAAATTACTTTAACCCTAACCAAATTCTTTTCCACACAACCACAAGTAAGTCCCTAAATGCAAACTAAAAGTTTGGAAGGAGCCCTTACCTTCACATTAGCTGTAACGTGCGATTACAGCATCGCGAGCAAATCCTGTTTTATTATGATTATTTGCGTGTTCTTCTTACTTGTATTACACTATCAATATGAATTCAAAGCTCACCCCTACGTTTGTGAAATCACAGTTATTACAGGTTAATAAGTCTTGAAAGTAAGTTGTAATTTGTATTTTACTTATTTAATTCAAAACGACTTTTTGTATGAAAACCTTATAATTACTAGTAACTTTTTTAGAATTAAATTAATTAATTAAACTTAAATCAAAATTATTGAGATTGCACTATTTTATAGGAAATTTTTTTTTAAAGTGTTTCGATTGTATTTTGAGAAATATGATATTCTAAATAACCAACCTAACTTTTTTTTTTTCTTTGGAATCATTTTTGTTTATTCGCTGCAAATTTTATAGAATTACGATATAAATTATTATATATATTATTTTGGGGTATAGGGTGTCACATTAATGGTATCAGAGCATGTATGTCCTATTAGGCCGAGTAGGTCGAGTGTCGGTGAAATGTTAGTCATGTCAGTTGAGTTGTCTTGCGATTTAATTATTTTCACTATCATGTTGTGCTATTTGTTATATGATTTTATACAATTATACATATATTTGAAGTTATTAATTAACTATTTATTGTTTTCATACGCTAATTGCGCTAATTGTGTTGTGATTATAAGTTTCTACCTAAATAACTACATAATCCATGAAATTATTTGTTAAAATTGAATTGATTTGAATGGTTGACATGATTAAGTTAATTACCTATTGTCTGGATTTGTAGTTTGAGTTTCTATCTTTGATTCTCGGTTCTCTTGATATAGTGGATAGATAGAAATAAAATTTTATTTTGATTGACTAGCTTTATTTTTGGAATTAATAATTCCATCTAGGAAATATTAATTATCAATTGATAAATCCTGTCTCCTTGTTTAAACAAAAAATGATGATTGTTGTCATTACTATTTTTATTGGTTTTAAAATAATGTTGTAGATGTTATTATCAATTAAAAATCGTACCTTGTAAAATATTTAAAAATATTTAACATTCAGTTTTCATATGGGCACCTAATTTTTTT
>JBBPBT010000374.1:103946-143609 GCA_037974875.1 Cicer bijugum
GGTCTAATTTGCTTTAAAAATAATGGTTGAAAATAATGATTTTAAGAGGGATTAAATATTTTGAAAGGTATTTGTGGTGATTACGGTAAGAGTGAAGTTTTGGGAATTTTATCGATGTTAAAAACAATTTAAAAAGAAATTGTATGACTTACTAAAAAGTGATCTATGGAAAAATTTTGAATTCAAAAAATAAAAAAATAAAAAATTTGTATGGTATTAAAAAATTAGTGATTCTTTTAATTTAATTTAAGTGTTTGAAATCAAATTTTAGAATATTGATTAACCACTAAATCGTTTTGAAACATATTACCATCATTCTTCAGCTTGTTTTGCAAGAATCAAAATTTCATATTAAACTAATGGCATCAATAGAAATATATGAAGATTATAGGATCATTAAAACTCAAGAGAAGACTTCCAAGAATGAAGAAAATCAATCCAGTCAACAAAAACTCCGAATATTCAAAAGTTAGAACATTTTATCATATAATTTGGTCTTTGGTCAAGATTAACAAGAGAACTACCAACAACTCTTTTTGACCATCATTAAAAGTCCTAAAAGCCTATAAAAGGAAGACCAATGCTCAAGGAAAATGCAAAAGTTCAATTTCTAACAAGTCGCATTAAATCATTCATATTCACATATTTGAAATTCTCACTTTCTCAAGAAGAATCAGTTCTGATTATTTTTTAATATTTTTTATATTTGTATTGAATCTTTTATAAAGAATCTAATCTTAAACAAGAGTTGAAACATCTTAGATTCTATCAAAACAATCCTATCATATTGTGTAAAACTCAAACTACAAGAGTTGAGTATAATTTGAGAAGATTGTAAGAATTCCTTTTAAGGTTAAAAGGTAAATTGTAAACACCTATCTAGAGACAAATAAGAGATTGTTTCGAAAGCCCTTTTGGGTGGAAAGAACTTGATGTGTAACATATCAAGTTTAATATGGAGAAGTAGTACACACCGAGATTGTTCTTTGTTTTAAACATTTAGTGAAAATTTCACAGTTGTAAGGACTAGATGTAGCACGAGTTGGGTGAACCAGGATATATTGTTGTGTGATATTTCTTCCCGTATATCTATTTACTTTATGTCTGATTGATTATTAAGTTAAATACATAAACTAAATTGTTAATTTTAACTAACCGAGAACTTTTTCCATTTTCTGGTTAAAACCAATAACGTTCTCCGTTTTCTGGTTAAAATCAAGAACATTCTCCATTTTCTGGTTAAAACCAAGAACGTTCCTCATTTTCTGCTTTCACTTCCAAGATCAATATTGAGTTAAAATTGTATATATGTGAAAGCTTCATGTCAGACGCTACTCGGCATCAAGGTAGTATTGTATATATTTTAAATTTAGATTAGTAAATATATATGTGATATTATAATTATATTTGTATTATTTTTAAAATATAGATTACTAATATATATATATATATATGTGTGTGTGTATGTGTGTGTGTGTGTGTGTGTTATATTATATATTTATTTTAAAAAAATAGGAATTATGTTGTTTACATAATATATGATAAATAAAAGTTTCAAACAAATGTAAAACATATTGATTTTAATAAAACTATTTAAAAAAAAAACATTATTAAAATTGATGATATTTTTATTTTTTGTTATAATTAAGTCTTGATACATATTAATATAGTTTATTGATTGTTAGTCTTGATATTTTTTGTAAGTCTTGATTATTAATAAAACATCATTTAAAATTTCATATTGGTTTATATATTTATTTAATTTTCAGAATAAGCATATATATATATATATGGATATAGATCGTAGTTGGATGTACAATAGGAATTTTCCTGGAAGAAAGGTTCTTAAGCAACGTTTTGCTAACGAGGTTGAAGACTTTCTCAATTTTTCGAGAGTGCAAAAAATTGTCGAAGATGAAGGGGGAATGAGATGTCCATGTTGTTTATGTCAATATAGACGGTTTAAAAGTGAAAATGAAATAAAAGTGCATTTGTATCCAGATAGATTTATGCCTAACTATTGGATTTGGACTAATCATGGGGAAGAGTCTCCAATGGCGCCTAATACTAGTACATGTGTGGAGAATTATAACATAGGTCCTTCAAGTAGTACTAACATGTAAGGTATAGATTATTATAACTATCAACACTTTGAGGCGATGAATGACACGATCTCGGATGCTCTTGGGGTTAACTTGTCATTCAATGAAGATCAGTATGATGATACCGATGGACTTCCGAATGAAGAATCTCAGAGTTATCATAATCTATTAGGTCTAAAGTCTCAATTTCATGTTCCTAATTTAGCTTTGATAGAGACAAATAAACCGTTGTTTGAAGGATCTCCAAACTCAAAGTTATCAATGTGTATTAGACTATTAGATCTAAAGTCTCAATTTCATGTTCCTGATTTAGCTTTGGATTTGATGACTAAAATTATGCTTGACGCAACACCTGTTAGACATGGTTTGCCGCAAAGTTATTGCGATGCGAAACGATTAGTGTCAAAGTTAGGATTAGGTGTCAAGAGAATTGATTTTTGTGTTAAAGGTTGCATGTTGTATTATGACAATGAATTTGGTATGAATGATGCTAACTTAGTTGAATGCAAGTTTTGTCAACAACCAAGGTGTCACCAAAGGAATAACTCTAGGGTAAGTAGGGGAAAATCAATTCCAAGGAAAGCAATGTTTTACCTACCTATTGTATCAAGATTGCAGAGATTGTTTGCATCAATACAAATTGTAGGAAAGATGATGTGGCATTATGAGAACAGAAGAAATTCAGGTGAGTTGCGACATTCGTCTGATGGTCAGGCATGAAAACACTTTGATCAAATGCATCCAAATTTTTCATCAGATCCACACAATGTAAGACTTGGATTATCCTCAGATGGATTTACACCTTGCATACAAGCATCGTCTACTCCTTATTCTTGTTGTTCGGTTATTGTTACTCCTTACGATCTTCTTCCTGATATGTGTATGTCTAAACCTTATATGTCCTTAGGTGCTGTGATACCAGGTCCTTCTAATCCTACAACTGTATTGATGTGGACCATTAAGGATTTCCCCTCTTATGGGATGTTGTCAGGATAGGGCACCCATAGGAAATTAGTTTGTCCTATTTGTATGTCAGGATGTGGACCATTAAGGATTTCCCCTCTTATTGGCGGGAAGTCATCGTGGGTTGACTCGCATCGTAGGTTTTTACCTGCTAATCGTGCATTTAGAAGGAACAAAGCTGCATTTATGAAGGGCTGTGCAGAAAGTCTAGGACCCCCCACTTAAATTGACATTCGAACAAGTTTGGAATAAAGTAAAAGATATGCTAATGGTACATGTTGTTAATGGTGTGGCATGTAAACCACTAGGTTACGGACAATGGCACAATTGGACAAAAAGATGTATTTTTAGGGATCTACCGTATTGGAAACATAATCTTTAACAACATATTTAATACTGTGATGAATGTGAAAGGGAAAACAAAAGATAATGACAAAGCTAGAAAAGACGACTAGATTAGTTGTTGGTGGAACAAAATGGCAAGACCCTAAAACCTCGTAAGAATTACACTTTATCTACTGATGAAGCCAAATCTGTTTATCGTTGGATCAAACAGTTGAAGACGCCTGATGGTTATTGTTCTAATTTGGCAAGATGTACTGATGTGGAAAATGGGAGGATGCATCGGATGAAAAGTCATGATTGTCATATATTTTAAGAGTGTTTACTTCCTATTGCCTTTAGTGCTTTACCGACACATGTATTGAACCCACTTATTGAAGTGAGTCAATATTTCAAGAATTTGTGTTCTTCAACACTCATTGATAAATATCTCATCAAGATGGAAAATGATATTACGATCATTCTATGTAAGATGGAGAAAGTATTTCCTCCTGGGTTTTCTGATTCCATGGAGCATCTCTCAGTGCATCTTGCAAGTGAAGCTAGGCTTGGTGGACCAGTTCAGTATAGATGGATGTATCCATTTGAAAGGTGATATATACAAATACTTAATATACTTCAACTTATACATACATGGAGCTTATTGTAAATCTCTTTGTATATTATAGGTTCATGGGTTATTCAAAATGGTCGATGAAAAACAAAGCTAGAGTTTAGGGCTCAATTTAATCATCTTACCTACACCGTGAAACAACACACTTTTGTTCTCATTATTTCAACAATGAAATGTTGTCACCAGTTAACGGAAGAAACACTACTGATAGTGTTATACGTCATCCACATGCTTTATCAGTTTTTTGCTTGTCTGGTCATCATGCTGGTAGGGATTTTCTGATTTGCTAGCCTAGCGACAAAATATTTAATGCGGCACATGTTCACGTTTTGATTAACTGCACTGAAGATAAACCATACATTGAGTATGTAAGACCCATAATTTTAAAGTACATTTTATGTATTTTTGTGTAATGTGGTATTGAACTCGGAGGCTTTTTAGCCAAAGTATTAATATTTTGGAGTTTTATTACCAAAAAGATATTTTGATGCCCGATCACAATTACTCGTCGATAAATAAATTGAATTAACTACGGTGAATCTTTTACGAAGAATTTAATGCGTTATGGGTGAAATGATAATTTAACAAATATCTAGATATGTTGAGATATTTATTAAAAGTAATTAAAATATATATAAATATATATATGTATATATATGTATATGATTGTTTGGGAAGAGAATGAAAGGAGATAGAAAGGGAAGAAGGGAAATGAAAGAAAAGAAAAGGAAAGGAAGGAAATAGAAAGAAAAGAAATATAAAGGAAGGAAAAAGGAAGAAAGGAAAAAGGAGAGAAAGAAACAAAACATTTCCCCTTCTTTTCCTCTGCCGCGCGAAACCACCTTTCCCCTTTTCCTTCTTTCGTGGTTTTGCTTCCCTTTTCGTTCTTTGACTTCTAAGCTTCGTTTCGTGAAGAGATAGAAGGGAAAGTTGCTCACTACCACGCTACGGTGCTAGGGAACCAACTTTGGAAGCGGCGTTGGGAGTAGAGATTTTACCGGATTTACTTGCGGTACCGTAATCGAACGTGGAAGCTGACGTGAAGGTAAAGGCTCCTTCCAAACTTCTAGTTTGCATTTAGGAACTTATTTGTGGTTGTGTGGAAAAGAATTTGATTAGGGTTGGTGTTTTGAATCGTGGAAAATGAATTTAACCCATTTATGTATAGTTTTGTGTAAAGGAAATTTGATGTATTTGAGTGTTATGATTGCGTTGATTTGTGTTCATCGTACTTGGCGTGTTCATACATGATGTTTGTTGATTGATGTGATTTGGTGTGAATCGTGGATTGAATTGGAGATTATGTTTGAGTTTGTTTAGTGTGGAATTTGAAAACCATTAGAGTTAAACGAGTATTAAGAATGGGGAATCTCTTAATGTCTTGTTTTCTTAATGTGAGTTTGTGAAAATCGTTTAAGTGAAATCAGTATTAAGAATAGGGAATCTCTTAATGACTTTTTTACTTAATGTGGTCGTGAAAACGATTTTGTGGAGAAATGATTTAATGTGATTTGGTGTGAATTATGGATTGAATGTGAAAGTATGTCTGAGTTTGTTTTATGTGGAATTTGAAAACCATTAAGTTAAACGAGTATTAAGAATGGGGAATCTTTTAATGTCTTGTTTACATAATGTGTGTTTGTGAAAATCGTTTAAGTTAAATGAGTATTAAGAATGGGGAATCTCTTAATGTCTTGTTTACTTAATGTTTGTTTTAGAAAATCGTTTAAGTTAAATGAAAATTAAGAATGGGGAATCTCTTAATGTCTTGTTTAATTAATGTTTGTTTTGGAAAATCGTTTAAGTTAAAAGAGTATTAAGAATAGGGAATCTCTTAATATTTTTGTTTGCTTAATGGTTGTTGTGAAAATCGTTAAGTTAAATGAGTATTAAGGATGGGGAATCTCTTAATATATGCGTTTACTTAATGTCGTCGTGAAAATGATTTTGTGGAGAATTGAATTGTTGTGTTTTGGCGTGAATTGTGTAATAAATTTGTGAACATGTTTGAGTTTGTTCTGTGTGGGATTTGAAAACCGTTAGAGTTAAACGAGTATTAAGAATGGAGAATCTCTTATTGTCTTGTTTAATTAATGTGTGTTTCTTTGTGAAAATCGTTTAAGATAAATGAGGATGGGGAATCTCTTAATGTCTTGTTTACTTAATATGTGTTTTTTGGTGAAAATCGTTTAAGTTAAATAAGTATTAAGAATGGGGAATCTCTTAATGTCTTGTTTACTTAATGTTTGTTTTGGTAAATCGTGCTGACCCGTGATAGGTGGCACCTTGGTAAATAATACTTTGGCCCGTGATAGGCGGTACATTTACAATTTACGTTGTTTTAGTAAACCGTGCAGACCCGTGATAGGTGGCACCTTGGTAAACGGTACGGGCCCGTGATAGGCAGTACGTTTATGGTTTACGCTTCTTAGTAAATCGTGTAGACCCGTGATAGGTGGCACCTCGGTAAACAGTACTGACCAGTGATAGGTGGTACGTTTACGATTTACGTTTTTGGTAAATTGTGTTTGTCCGTGAGAGACTGCACAGGTGTTTGTCCGTGAGAGACTACACCCTGGTAAATTGTGTTTGTACGAGAGAGACTGCACAGGTGTTTGTCCGTGAGAGACTACACCCTGGTAAATTGTGTTTGTCCGTGAGAGACTGCACAAGTGTTTGTCCGTGAGAGACTACACCCTGGTAAATTGTGAATTGTTGGTTCATTTTGTCTGTGTTGGGATTGTCCAGTCAAGGTGATGCCATGTGATTTGTTGGTTCATCTTGTCCGTGTGGGAATTGCGGTGTAACTGATAAGTGTTATGTTTTGGAATTTGGTGATAGCATGTTTGATTGCAATACTATTTCGAAACTCATGTTGTTGTAGTGATTGTGTTATAAGTGTTAAGTGTTATGTTTTGGAATTTGGTGATAGCATGTTTGATTGCAAAACTATTTCAAAACTCATGATGTTGTAGTGATTGTGTTATAAGTGCTAAGTGTTTTGTTTGGAATTGTGTGATAGCATGTTTGATTGCGAAACTATTTCGAAGCCCAATTTGTCGTGGCAATCGCGTGGGAATTGCTAAGTGTTAAGATTTGGTATTATGTATAAATGTGATTGAGTTAGTTTAGGTATTTTTGGAAGAATATACAGGGAAATCGATTTCCCCAATCGATATGATGAGTTACAGAGACTTCGCAAATTTGACAAAACCATTTAAGAAATCGATTTAGCAAATCGATTGGATTCATTACAAGAGCTCAGCAAATTGACAAAATCTATTTGGTCTATCGATTGGCTCTTCATTAAATAGATTTGTCCTGATTGGTTCAATACAGGGGCCCAGTTTTTCCTTAAATCGATTTGCCCAATGATTTATTCAAGTCCAGAGTTCAGTTTTCACTAAAAACTTTAAGGAAATCGATTTTCCCAATCGATTGGCTCAATTTTCACTAAAAACTTTTCACTAAAAATTTTATTTTGAGTTAGATAATTGATTTCTCAATTGATTTATCAATGTATTGGTCAATTATGTATTACTTGATGGATTGAGGACTTTATTTTGATTTCATTTACATTTGGCAAGCATTATATGAACTTTTAGCATATGGAAAATCCTATTAAGGTGCATGCTTAGTTGAGAGGATATTTTGTGCATTTAAAAACTTAAATGTTATGTGTTAATTGTTAATTTCGGTTGGTGACCCTTTACAACTATTGTGGAAATCTAGACTTTGCCCTCAGATGAGAGCCAGGACAATCCTTCCGGTCCGTACCCTACGGATGGAATGCTTGACTGGAGCTATGTTAGGAGGATCTTACGGGGCGCGTGGAGATCACTAAGGGCGTATAGTTTTTGTGTATAGAATGATCAGATTAGGTTGACATAGAGGGAACAAATGTCTTTCTTTTGAATTGTATTTATTAAAAAATGGAAGACTATACCTATCCTAATATTGTCAGTATGACATCTTATTTTGACAAGTTCCATGTATCACTTGTTATTGTGTAAATACTTTGGATCCAGATTTCAAAAACTATTCTGCTGCGTACAAATTATATTGACTTAAATAATTATCCAAATGTATTTTACTTAATTATTCTTTGTTTCATTTTAATTTCTTTTGAAAAAAAATACACCATCGCTTTGAAAATCGGGGTGTTACAGAGTACGTGTAACACCCCGTTTTTCAAAGCGAGTGTGTATTTTTTTTTTCAAAAGAAATTAAAACACAACAGAGAAATAAATAAGGTAAAATCTTTGGATAAATAATTTAGTCATTATAATTTACAAACAGCGGAAAAGTTTGTCAAAATATAAATCCAAAGCATGTCCTGATGTCAACATTAGTACATGTACATCCTTCCAACTTAACATAAAGGTAGCCCAAAAGAAAGACATATGCGTCCTGAGTGACAACCTAGTCTGATCATTCTATCATTCTATACATAACAAAAAACTATACGCCTTGAGTAATCTCCACGCGCCCCGTGAGATCCTCCAAACGTAGCTCTAATCAAGCACTCCCATCCACATTCCCATCCGTAGGGTTCGAACCGGTAGGATCATCCTGACTCTCATATGAGGGCAAAGCCCAGATTTCCACAATAGTTGTAAAGGGTCACCAACCGAAATTAACAGTTAACACACAACATTCAAGCTTTTAACTGCACAAATAACCTTTTTACTTATCATACATCTTAGAAGGGTTTTCCATATGCTAAAAGTTCATATAATGCTTGCCAAATGTAAATGAAATCAAAAGAAAGTTCTCAATCCATCAAGTAATACGTAACTCCCCAAAACATTGATAATCAATGGAGAAATCCATTATCTAACTCAAAATAAGATGTCCTACTGAGCCAATCGATTGGGCAAATCGATTTCCTGAAAGTTTTTACTAAAAATTGAACTCTGGACTTGCATCAATCGATTGGGCAAATCGATTTCGTGAAAGACAGAGTCCCTGTAATGAATCCAATCGATTGAGCAAATCGATTTCGTGAAAGACAGAGCCCCTGTAATGAATCGAATCGATTGGGCAAATCGATTTCATGAAAGACAGAGCCCCTGTAATGAATCCAATCGATTTACTAAATCGATTTCTTAAGTGGTTTTGAAAAAACATATTACAAAATGGATTGGGTAAATCGATTTTTGGCAAGGGAAGTCCTTGTAACTCATCAAATTGATTGGGTAAATCGATTTCCCTGTATATTCTTTCAAAAATCCATAATAAACTCAATCATATTTAAACACCACTCCAAACCTTAACACTTATCAATCCCCATAGAATCACCACGACATTGAGAGTTTCGAAAACGTTTTACAATCTAACATACTATCACACAATTTCATAACATAACTTTTAGTAAAATCAACACAATCACGAACTTGAATCAAACACACTTACACATAATTTCAAAACATAACACTTAGCACAATCAACACAATCATAATTTTGAATCAAACATACTTACACATAATTTCAAAACATAACACTTAGCAAAATCAATACAATCAGAAATTTGATTCGACCACAACTCGTGTGCCGAGCACCCTAATGCAATGCATATATGCCAAAATGCATGGACTCGGAATTCCAAACTAAAACCCTCCTCGAAGGGCCGTAAATCATATTTGTATCGCCTATCACAGGCCAAAGTACCAATTACTGAGGTGCCACCTATCACGGGTCAGCACGATTTACTAAAAAGCGTAAACCATAAACGTACTGCCTATCACGGGCCCGTATCGTTTACCAAGGTGCCACATATCACCGGTCTTCACGGTTTACTAAAAATAACGTAAATTGTAAATGTACCGCCTATCACAGGCCAAAGTACTCTTTACCAAGGTGCCACCTATCACGGGTCTGCACAATTTACAAAAAACCGTAAATTGTAAATGTACCTCCTATCATGGGCCAAAGTACTATTTACCAAGGTGCCACCTATCACGGGTCTGCACAATTAACAAAAAACTTAAATCATAAATGTACTGCCTATCAGAGGCCAAAGTACTATTTATCAAGGTGCCACCTATCACGGGTCTGCATGATTTACAAAAAGCATGAAAGTGCATGAGCGTATACTGACTCCATTCACAACAATCGTTAACAAAATGCAAATATTAAAAGATTCCCCATTCTTAATATACTTTTGACTTAAACGATTTCCTCAACAAAACATTCAGTAAACAAGTCATTAGGAGATTCCCCATTCTTAATACTCATTTAACTGAAATGATTTTCAAAAACAAACATTAAGTAAACGAGACATTAAGAGATTCCCCATTCTTAACGCCCAGTTAACTTAAACGATTTTCAAAATAACATTAAGTAAACGAGACATTAAGAGATTCCCCATTCTTAATTCTCATTTAACTTAAACGATTTTCCAAATACACATTAAGTACACGAGACATTAAGAGATTCCCCATTCTTAATACTCATTTAACTTAATGGTTTTCAAATTCCACACAAAACCAACTCAAACATATAATCAAATTCAATCCATAATTCACACCAAATCATTTTTCCACACAAACAACACAAAACACATCTCAAATTTCATCAGTATCAATTAAGAACACGTCGAATACGACGACACAAATCAACACAATCCATCACCCAAACACAACAAGTTTCAAATACTCAAAATCATACATAAATGAGTTTAAAATTCATTTTCCACGAAACATTACTTTAACCCTAACCAAATTCTTTTCCACACAACCACAAGTAAGTCTCTAAATGAAAACTAAAAGTTTGGAAGGAGCCCTTACCTTCACTTTAGCTTTTTCGTTTGATTTCGGTACCGTGAGTAAGTCCGGTAAAATCTCGGTTCGCAACGTTACTTCCAAAGTTGGTCCACTAGAACCGTAGTACGGAGGTGAGCAACCTTCCCTTCTATCACTTCTTGAAACGAAGCTTAAATCTAGGTGAAATGGGGAGATTTGTGTTTGAATCCCTAATACTGTTTTTCTTCATTTTCAAATCAAATGTGAAGAGTGAAGTTGAGAAATCCTTGTCCTATCACCCACTATCAATTTTCGAATCCAAAGGAAAGATTAGGAAGCAAAAACGAGCAACAATGGAGGTAGGGAGAAGATGATGATACGTGAGGCAGAGAGAGGAAGGAGGCGGAAAATGTTTTCTGTTTTCCTTCAGTTTTCCTTTCTTCCTTTTTCTTTCCTTTCTATTTCTTTTTCTCCCATTTCCTTCCTTTCCTTTTCTTTATATATAAACATATATATTAATTATAATTAACAAACATCTTAAAATCTTTAGATATTTATTAAATTACCCTTTCAACCATAACGCATTAAATTCTTCGTAAAAGATTCACCGCAGTTAATTTAATTTATTTATCGACGAGTACTTCTAATCGGGCATCAAAATATCTTTTTGATCATATAAACTTCAAAATATTAATAACTTGGCTAAAATTCCCCTGAGTTCAATACCAAAATCCATTAAAATACATAAGGTGTAATTTAAAATTACGGGTCTTACATTACTACCCCCTAAAATTAATTTCGTCCTCGAAACTATGCGTCTAAAAATAACTTTGGGTGTTGTGCTCTCATCTTGCTCTCCAGTTCCCAAGTCGCATCTCCAATAATTGGGTTCCAAATCACCTTGATCAACGAAACATCCTTGGTCCTCAATCGCTTAATCTTCCTGTCATCAATTCTCACAGGTGGTACTTCGAAAGACAAGTTATCATTTAGTTGGATTGTGTCTGGTTCGATCACAAGAGATGGATCTGCAAGATATTTCCTCAACTGTGACACATGAAACACGTCATGAATATTGGACAATATCGGAGGTAATGCAATCCGATAAGCAACTGGCCCAATTCGTGCAAAAATCTGATATGGTCCAATGAATTTCGGAGTCAGCTTCTTCGATTTCAATGCTCTACCAACTCCAGTAGTAGGTGTGACTCTCAGAAATACATGGTCGCCCTGTTCAAATTCTAAAAGTCTGTGACACTTGTCCGCATAACTCTTCTGACGATCCTGTGAAGTCTTCATTTTCTCCTTGATTTTCCTTACCTTAGTTGTAGTCTGTTGCACCATCTCTGGACCGACGATCATATTTTCACCGTCCTTATACCAACACAAGGGCGTCTGACACTTGCGCCCATACAAAGCCTCATATGGTGCCATTTCAATACTTGTGTGGAAGCTATTGTTGTAGGTGAACTCAATCAATGGAAGTACATCATCCCAACTCCCTCTATCATCTAACACACATGCTCTCAACCGATCTTCAAGGGAGTGATTCGTCCTTTTAGTCTGTCCGTCCGTATGGGGATGGTAAGCTGAACTCAATCGTAGTTTTGTTCCCAACGCTTTGTGCAATGCTCCCCAAAAATGTGATGTGAACTTCGGATCACAGTCTGATACGATACTCGATGGTACCCCGTGTAACCTCACAATTTCAAAAGAAATTAAAATACAACAGAGAAATAAATAAGGTAAAACCTTTGGATAAATAATTTAGTCATTATAATTTACAAACAGCGGAAAAGTTTTTCAAAATATAAATCCAAAGCATGTCCTGATGTCAACATTAGTACATGTACATCCTTCCAACTTAACATAAAGGTAGCCCAAAAGAAAGACATATGCGTACTGAGTAACAACCTAGTCTGATCATTCTATACATAACAAAAAACTATACGCCATGAGTAATCTCCACGCGTCCCGTGAGATCCTCCTAACATAGCTCCAATCAAGCACACCCATCCACATTCCCATCCGTAGGGTACGAACCGGTAGGATCATCCTGACTCTCATCTGAGGGCAAAGCCCAGATTTCCACAATAGTTGTAAAGGGTCACCAACCGAAATTAATAGTTAACACATAACATTCAAGCTTTTAAATGCACAAATAACCTTTTTACTTATCATACATCTTAGAAGGGTTTTCCTTATACTAAAAGTTCATATAATGCTTGCCAAATGTAAATGAAATCAAAAGAAAGTTCTTAATCCATCAAGTAATACATAACTGACCAATACATTGATAATCAATTGAGAAATCCATTATCTAACTCAAAATAAGATTTCCTACTGAGCCAATCGATTGGGCAAATCGATTTCCTAAAAGTTTTTAGTAAAAATTGAACTCTGGACTTGCATCAATCGATTGGGCAAATCGATTTTGAGAAGAACATAGCCCCTATAATGAATCCAATAGATTGGGCAAATCGATTTCGTCAAAGATAGAGCCCCTGTAATGAATCCAATCGATTGGGCAAATCGATTTCATGAAAGACAGAGCCCATGTAAAGAATCCAATAGATTTACTAAATCAATTTCTTAAGTGGTTTTGAAATAACATATTACAAAATCGATTGGGTAAATCGATTTTTGGCAAGGGAAGTCCCTATAACTCATCAAATCGATTGGGTAAATCGATTTCCGTGTATATTCTTTCAAAAATACATAACTAACTCAATCATATTTAAACACCACTCCAAACCTTAACACTTATCAATCCCCATACAATCACCACGACATTAAGAGTTTCGAAAATGTTTTACAATCCAACATACTATCACACAGTTTCAAAACATAACTCTTAGTAAAATCAACACAATCACGAACTTGAATCACACACACTTACACATAATTTCAAAACATAACACTTAGCACAATCAACACAATCATAATTTTGAATAAAACATACTTACACATAATTTCAAAACATAACACTTAGCGAAAACAATACAATCAGAAATTTGATTCGACCACGACTCGTGTGCCGAGCACCCTAATGCAATGCGTATATGCCAAAATGCATGGACTCGGAATTCCAAACCAAAATCCTCCTCGAAGGGCCGTAAATCATAATTGTACCGCCTATCGCAGGCGAAAGTACCAATTATCGAGGTGCCACCTATCACGGGTCTGCACGATTTACTAAAAAGCGTAAACCATAAATGTACTGCCTATCACGGGCCTGTAACGTTTACCAATATGCCACCTATCACGGGTCTGCACGGTTTAATAAAAAGAACGTAAATTGTAAAAGTACCGCCTATCACAGGTCAAAGTACTCTTTACCAAGGTGCCACCTATCACGGGTCTGCACAATTTACAAAAAACCGTAAATTGTAAATGTACCTCCTATCACGGGCCAAAGTACTATTTACCAAGGTGCCACCTATCACGGGTCAGCACAATTAACAAAAAACTTAAATCATAAATGTACCGCCTATCAGAGGCCAAACTACTATTTATCAAGGTGCCACCTATCACGGGTCTGCACGATTTACAAAAAACATAAAAATGCATGAGCGAATACTGACTCCATTCACAACAATCGTTAAGCAAATACAGATTTTAAAAGAGTCCCCATTTTTAACACTCATTTGACTTAAACGATTTCCACGCCAAACGATTACCTCAACAAAACATTCAGTAAACAAGTCATTAAGAGATTCCCCATTCTTAATACTCATTTAACTGAAACGATTTTCAAAAACAAACATTAAGTAAACGAGACATTAAGAGATTCCCCATTCTTAACGCCCAGTTAACTTAAACGATTTTCAAAATAACATTAAGTAAACTAGACATTAAGAGATTCCCCATTCTTAATTCTCATTTAACTTAAACGATTTTCCAAACACACATTAAGTAAACGAGACATTAAGAGATTCCCCATTCTTAATACTCATTTAACTTAATGGTTTTCAAATTCCACACAAAACCAACTCAAACATATAATCAAATTCAATCCATAATTCACACCAAATCATTTTTCCACACAAACAACATAAAACACATCTCAAATTTCATCAGTATCAATTAAGAACACGTCGAATACGACAACACAAATCAACACAATCCATCACTCAAACACAACAAGTTTCACATACTCAAAATCATACAAAAATGAGTTTAAAATTCATTTTCCACGAAACATTACTTTAACCATAACCAAATTCTTTTCCACACAACCACCGGTAAGTCCCTAAATGAAAACTAAAATTTTGGAAGGAGCCCTTACCTTCACTTTAGCTTTTTCCGTTTGCAACGTTGCTTCCAAAGTTGGTCCACTAGAACCGTAGTACGGAGGTCAGCAACCTTCCTTTCTATCACTTATTGAAACAAAGCTTAGATCTAGGTGAAATGGGGAGATTTGTGTTTGAATCCCTAATACCGTTTTTCTTTGTTTTCGAATCAAAGGTAAAGAGTGAAGTTGAGAAATCCATGTCCTATCACCCACTGTCAATTTTCGAATCCCAAGGAAAGAAAAGGAAGCAAAAACGAGCAACAATGGAGGAAGGGAGAAGATGATGATACGTGAGGCAGAATGAGGAAGGAGGCGGAAAATGTTTTCTATTTTCCTTCAGTTTTCCTTTCTTCCTTTTTCTTTCCTTTCTATTTCTTTTTCTCCCATTTCCTTCCTTTCCTTTTCTTTATATATAAACATATATATTAATTATAATTAACAAACATCTTAAAATCTTTAGATATTTATTAAATTACCCTTTCACCCATAACGCATTAAACTCTTCGTAAAATATTCACCGTAGTTAATTTAATTAATTTATCGACGAGTACTTCTAATCGGGCATCAAAATATCTTTTTGATCATATAAACTCCAAAATATTAATAACTTGGCTAAAATTCCCCTGAGTTCAATACCAAAATCCATTAAAATACATAAGGTATAATTTAAAATTACGGGTCTTACATTACTACCTCATAATAATAATTTTGTCCTCGAAACTATGCGTCTAAAAATAACTTTGGGTGTTGTGCTCTCATCTTGCTCTCCAGTTCCCAAGTCGCATCTCCAATAATTGGGTTCCAAATCACCTTGACCAACGAAACATCCTTGGTCCTCAATCGCTTAATCTTCCTGTCATCAATTCTCACAGATGGTACTTCGAAAGACAAGTTATCCTTTAGTAGGATTGTGTCTGGTTCGATCACATGAGATGGATCTGCAAGATATTTCCTCAACTGTGACACATGAAACACGTCATGAATATTGGACAGTATCGGAGGTAATGCAATCCGATAAGCAACTGGCCCAATTCGTGCAGCAATCTGATATGGTCCAATGAATTTCGGAGTCAGCTTCTTCGATTTCAATGCTCTACCAACTCCAGTAGTAGGTGTGACTCTAAAAATTACATGGTCGCCATGTTCGAATTCTAAAAGTCTGTGACGCTTGTCCGCATAACTCTTCTGACGATCCTGTGAAGTCTTCATTTTCTCCTTGATTTTCCTTACCTTAGCTGTAGTCTATTGCACCATCTCTGGTCCGACGGTCATATTTTCACCGTCCTTATACCAACACAAGGGCGTCTGACACTTGCGCCCATACAAAGCCTCATATGGTGCCATTCCAATACTTGCGTGGAAGCTATTGTTGTAGGTGAGCTCAATCAATGGAAGTACATCATGCCAACTCCCTCTATCATCTAACACACATGCTCTCAACAGATCTTCAAGGGACTGATTCGTCCTTTCAGTCTGTCCGTCCGTATGGGGATGGTAAGCTGAACTCAATCGTAGTTTCGTTCCCAACGCTTCGTGCAATGCTCCCCAAAAATGTGATGTGAACTTCGGATCATGGTCTGATACGATACTCGATGGTACCCCGTGTAACCTCACAATTTCAGCAATGTAGATCTCTGTTAGCTGATCTTCCTTATAGGTGGTCTTTACAGGCAAAAAGTGTGCGGATTTCGTCAATCGATCCACTATTACCCATATAGAATCATTCTTTCTCCTTGTTTTTGGCAATCCAGTTATGAAATCCATGGAAATGTTGTGCCACTTCCATTCGGGTATATCTAAAAGTTGCAACATCCCAGCGGGTCGCTGATGTTCCACCTTCGCTTTCTGACAAGTTAGACAAGTGGAAACGTACTCCGCTACATGTTTCTTCATTCCTGGCCACCAATAATTCTATCTCATATCCTGATACATCTTTGTTGCTCCAGGATGAATACTCAACTTACTCTTATGCGCCTCTTCTAAAATTGCTTTCCTCATATTTGTAATTTCTGGTACACAAATTACATCGCAAAATATTATCTGCTCCAATTTTGAACTCCGTTGTCTTCCCCTGCACTATTAGGTTCCTCTTCTCTTGAATTAAGACATCATCTTGTGAATTTGCAATGTCTTCAAGCAGTCCACTCGAAGTCTTAATCATTCCGAATTTCAAAATTCTCGGTGCAAATTCCACGTTCAAGTGTAGGTCTCTAAAAGCCTCCCACATCTCTTCTTGTCTAGCCATAATTGTGGAAGACACCGATACACTTCTTCTACTTAACGCATCAGCCACTACATTGGCCTTCCCAGGGTGGTACTGTAGTGTGAAATCAAAATCCTTGAGAGTCTCCATCCATCTTCTCTGACGCATGTTCAATTCCTTCTGATCAAACAAATATTTCAAACTCTTATGGTCACTGAACACGGTGAACGTGCACCCATATAAGTAGTGCCTCCAAATCTTCAATGCAAAAACAACGGCAGCAAGCTCCAAATCATGAGTAGGATAGTTTCTCTCATGAACCTTCAATTTCCTGGAGGCATAAGCTACAGCTTTCTTGTGTTGCATCATAACACATCCCAACCCTTGGTGAGACGCATCACAATAAACTTCATAGGGTTCATCTGATTGGGGTAACACCAACACTGGTGAGGTCGTCAATTTCGTCTTCAGTAACTGAAAATTTTCCTCACACTTCTCCGTCCATGCGAAAGGTTGATCCTTTCTGGTAAGTTGTGTCAATGGGGTCACAATCTTAGCAAAACCTTCAATAAACCTCCTGTAGTACCCTGCCAGTCCTACAAAACTTCGTATGTCCGTGACAGTCTGAGGCTGTTTCCAAGCAAGAACCGCCTCAATCTTAGCCGGATCTACAGCGATCCCTTCCTTGGTTATCACATGTCCCATGAAATTCACTTTTTCTAGCCAAAATTCACACTTCGATAGATTGGCATACAATCGTTTCTCGCGTAAAATCTCAAGAACTTGACGTAAATGTTCTCCATGCTCTTTTTCAGTTCTCGAATCAATTAATATATCATCAATGAACACCATAACAAACTTATCAAGGAATGGACAAAAGATTCTATTCATGTAGTCCATGAAAATTGTTGGTGCATTGGTAACTCCAAACGGTATAACCAGATATTCATAATGCCCATAACGGGTTCTGAAAGCGGTTTTCTGAATATCTCCTTCCCTTACTCGAATCTGATGGTAACCCGACTTCAAATCAATCTTCGAAAATATCGCGGCCCCTCTCAATTGATCCATTAAATTATCGATGCGTGGCAAAGGATAACGATTCTTAATAGTTGCCTTATTAAGCTGTCTATAATCCACGCATAAGCGTGAGCTTCTGTCTTTCTTCTTAACTAGTAAAACTGGAGCTCCCCATGGCGATACGCTTGGTCTAATAAATTTCCTTTTCAACAAATCTTCAATTTGACCTTTGAGCTCATTTAATTCCAATGGGTACATTCGGTACGGCGCAATGGAAATTGGTCCCGTTCCTGGGTGCAAATCAATGAAAAATTCCACTTCTCTTACCGGTGGCAATCCTGGAATTTCCGTTGGAATTACATCCCGGTACTCATTGACAAGCATCACATCTTCTACGTTCACATTTATCTTTGCCTCCACATGGGCTAGAGACAAAAACTCATGAGTCCCTTCACTTAGCGACACTCGGAGTTTGTTTGCGGCTAAATACTTAACAACTCCTGATTCGGGGAAAAGAACCAATTTGCAAGCACAGTCTAAGATCACATAATGATACGACATCCAATCCATACCGAGAATGACCTCGAGTGATTGTAGAGGTAAACAAATCAAATTAAACAAGAAATCCCTATTCTGAATAGTTATTTGACAATGTAAACATGCGGAATTTATTGTCAAAGTCTAAGCAGGCGTGGAAACAACCAAATCAAAAGGTAAAGCAGACACAGATAACTTCAAACGATTCCCATAACCCATAGCAATGAAGGAATGGGTTGCCCCTGAGTCAAAAAGTGCAGTTAGAGTGTTACCTGCAATCTCACAGTCACGTTAAATCAGATTACCAGATGGATTCCCCACTTCAGCACTCACACAATAAATGCGTCCTCTAGCAGTAGGACGAGTAGCCTTAGTTACATTCACAACTGGTTCTACCTTCGGGGCCGTGCAATCCTTTGCCATGTGTCCTGGCTTCTGACATTTGTAGCAGGTGAGAGTATTAGGGGTACAAGCGTTAGCATAATGTCCCTCTTCCCCACATCAAAAACATCGAACCATTCGCCCCACTTGTCTCCCAAAATTCTGGTTCCTTGGGCGATTCTGCCCACTGTTGTTAGTTTGGGGTCAATCATAAGGTTTAGCAACTTGTTTCCCCTTGTTGTTCTGATAATTCACCCGATTGGGCCCTCCTGCACTAAAATTTCCTCCTCGACTAGCCCTCTTGTTCTTCATATCCTCAACTTCTCTACATTTTTCGACGAGAACTTGGAAACGTTGAATTCCCAAGGGCAAGACCGAGTCTTGAATCTCATACTTTAGTTCGTCTTTGAAACGATGACACATGAATGGTTCATCAATCTCTTCACAGAAAAACCTGAAATGCCTTGATAGTGATTCGAACTTAGCAGCATATTCGCCCACGGTCATGTTCCCCGGATGCAGTTTCAGGAAATCACCACCCAACTTAGTCCTGGTACTCATCGGGAAGTATTTGTCTTAAAACTTCCTTTTGAATGATTCCCTGTTCACCTCCTCGTGAGCCGATCTCATCAACAATCTTGCACTCCTCCACCAGTACTCAGCATCCCCCAATAGCATATAAGTGGCATAATTGACCTTCACTGCCGCCTGACAGTTAATCATTTCGAAGATCTTCTCCACTTCTTGGATCCACTGATCCGCTTTCTCTGAGTTCTCATCCCCCTTAAACATAGGAGGATTGTAACGACGGAAGTCTTCTAACCCTCTTGACTCCGCAGCACGGATCTCTCTTTCCTTCTTTCGAGATCACGTTGAGTCTTGGCAGCAGTCTGTGCAGCAACAGAAGCAGCCATGTTATTCATAGCCTCCGCCATTCGATAATCCCTATTGGCATTGGCTCTCAGAACGTCATTCCTCCTTGGCGGCATGGTTTTCCTATAAAACCATCATCAAGTAGAGTCTTAACACTACTTCAATAATTCCAAAATAACATTCCGACCACATCAGCACATAATAATTATTCTGAACTTGACAACTCAAACCACCTAAACCGACACATGATCAGACAACAACTCCTAACCTACAATCTATAATTAAAGGTTCCACAGCCCCCCAAGAAAACCAAACCAAAGCTCTGATACCACAATGAAACACCCCATTTTTCAAAGCGAGGGTGTATTTTTTTTTCTAAAAGAAATTAAAATACAACAGAGAAATAAATAAGGTAAAACCTTTGGATAAATAATTTAGTCATTATAATTTACAAACAGCGGAAAAGTTTTTCAAAATATAAATCCAAAGCATGTCCTGATGTCAACATTAGTACATGTACATCCTTCCAACTTAACATAAAGGTAGCCCAAAAGAAAGACATATGCGTCCTGAGTGACAACCTAGTCTGATCATTCTATACATAACAAAAAACTATACGCCTTGAGTAATCTCCACGCGTCCCGTGAGATCCTCCTAACGTAGCTCCAATCAAGCACTCCCATCCACATTCCCATCCGTAGGGTACGAACCGGTAGGATCATCCTGACTCTCATCTGAGGGCAAAGCCCAGAATTCCACAATAGTTGTAAAGGGTCACCAACCGAAATTAATAGTTAACACATAACATTCAAGCTTTTAAATGCATAAATAACCTTTTTACTTATCATACATCTGAGAAGGGTTTTCCATATGCAAAAAGTTCATATAATGCTTGCCAAATGTAAATGAAATCAAAAGAAAGTTCTCAATCCATCAAGTAATACATAACTGACCAATACATTGATAATCAATTGAGAAATCCATTATCTAACTCAAAATAAGATTTCCTACTGAGCCAATCGATCGGGCAAATAGATTTCCTAAAAGTTTTTAGTAAAAATTGAACTTTGGACTTGCATCAATCGATTGGGCAAATCGATTTCGAGAAGGACACAGCCCCTATAATGAATCCAATAGATTGGGCAAATCGATTTCGTCAAAGACAGAGCCCCTGTAATGAATCCAATCGATTGGGCAAATCGATTTCGTGAAAGACAGAGCCCCTGTAATAAATCCAATAGATTTACTAAATCGATTTTTGGCTAGGGAAGTCCCTATAACACATCAAATCGATTGGGTAAATCGATTTCCTTGTATATTCTTTCAAAAATACATAACTAACTCAATCATATTTAAACACCACTCCAAACCTTAACACTTATCAATCCTCATACAATCACCACGACATTAAGAGTTTCGAAAACGTTTTACAATCCAACATACTATCACACAGTTTCAAAACATAACTCTTAGTAAAATCAACACAATCACGAACTTGAATCAAACACACTTACACATAATTTCAAAACATAACACTTAGCAAAATCAATACAATCAGAAATTTGATTCGACCACGACTCGTGTGCCGAGCACCCTAATGCAATGCGTATATGCCAAAATGCATGGACTCGGAATTCCAAACCAAAACCCTCCTCGAATGGCCGTAAATCATAATTGTACCGCCTATCGCAGGCGAAAGTACCAATTACCGAGGTGCCACCTATCACGGGTCTGCACGATTTACTAAAAAGCGTAAACCATAAACGTATTTCCTATCACGGGCCTGTATCGTTTACCAATGTGCCACATATCACGGGTCTGCACGGTTTAATAAAAAGAACGTAAATTGTAAACGTACCGCCTATCACAGGTCAAAGTACTCTTTACCAAGGTGCCACCTATCACGGGTCTGCATAATTTACAAAAAACCGTAAATCGTAAATGTACCGTCTAACACGGGCCAAAGTACTATTTACCAAGGTGCCACCTATCACGGGTCTGCACAATTTACAAAAAACGTAAAACATAAATGTACCGCCTATCACAGGCCAAAGTACTATTTATCAAGGTGCCACCTATTACGGGTCTGCACGATTTACAAAAAGCATAAAAATGCATGAGCGTATACTAACTCCATTCACAACAATCATTAAGCAAATGCAGATTTTAAAAGATTCCCCATTTTTAACACTCATTTGACTTAAACGATTTCCATGCCAAACATTAAGCAAACAGACATATTATGAGATTCCCCATTCTTAATATACTTTTGACTTAAACGATTTCCTCAACAAAACATTCAGTAAACAAGTCATTAAGAGATTCCCCATTCTTAATACTCATTTAACTGAAACGATTTTCAAAAACAAACATTAAGTAAATGAGACATTAAGAGATTCCCCATTCTTAACGCCCAGTTAACTTAAACGATTTTCAAAATAATATTAAGTAAACGAGACATTAAGAGATTCCCCATTCTTAATACTCATTTAACTTAATGGTTTTCAAATTCCACACAAAACCAACTCAAACATATAATCAAATTTAATCCATAATTCACACCAAATCATTTTTCCACACAAACAACACAAAACACATCTCAAATTTCATCAGTATCAATTAAGAACACGTCAAATACGACGATACAAATCAACACAATCCATCACTCAAACACAACTAGTTTCACATTCTCAAAATCATACAAAAATGAGTTTAAAATTCATTTTCCACGAAACATTACTTTAACCCTAACCAAATTCTTTTCCACACAACCACAGGTAAGTCCCTAAATGAAAACTAAAAGTTTGGAAGGAGCCCTAACCTTCACTTTAGCTTTTTCGTTCGATTTCGGTACCGTGAGTAAGTCCGGTAAAATCTCCGTTCGCAATGTTGCTTCCAAAGTTGGTCTACTAGCACCATAGTACGGAGGTGAGCAACCTTCCCTTCTATCACTTCTTTAAACGAAGCTTAGATCTAGGTGAAACGGGGAGATTTGTGTTTGAATCCCTAATACCGTTTTTCTTTGTTTTCGAATCAAAGGTGAAGAGTGAAGTTGAGAAATCCTTGTCCTATCACCCACTATCAATTCTCGAATCCAAAGGAAAGAAAAGGAAGCAAAAACGAGCAACAATGGAGGAAGGGAGAAGATGATGATGCGTGAGGCAGAGAGACGAAGGAGGCGGAAAATGTTTTCTGTTTTCCTTCAGATTTCCTTTCTTCCTTTTTCTTTCCTTTCTATTTCTTTTTCTCCCATTTCCTTCCTTTCCTTTTCTTTATATATAAACATATATATTAATTATAATTAACAAACATCTTAAAATCTATAGATATTTATTAAATTACCCTTTCACCCATAACGCATTAAACTCCTCACAGTATTGGCAAATAGATCAAACTGTGGATATTTTTTGCTCATACAAGTGTCTACAGTATTGGACATCAAATTGATCTTAGTTCCTCTGCTAGATGGATCAAACCACTTAAAGTAAAACAACACCACTTTTTTCACAAAATCTAGGAACGTATAGTCAATTTCATAAATATGCTCAATTATACCGTAGAAATCTTCTACTACACCACTATCAGACACACTTTTCATACAGACTCCACTATTAATTGTTTCTTTTCCTACGGTCCAAGATTCAATGTGAAATTTGTATCCATTGACGTAATAGGTGTGCCATTCTTTGCAACTTCTACACGGGCCTATAGATAAGTTCCTCAAGTGGATGTTGATAGGAGTTTGTTCTTCGAGATGTACTTGTTGTTGAAACCATAATGGGAAATTTGAATGTATATCAACAGATGATTGTGCTGTAGTTAAAAATTCCCAAATCGATGACCATATAAATGGTGAATATCAATTTAATCATATAAATATAATCAAAAAGAAGAGGAATTTAAAACATACTCAATGTATGGTTTAACTTCAGTGCATTTAATCAAAACATGAACATGTGCCGCATTAAATACTTTGTCACTTGGCCAGAAAATCCCTACCAGCATGATGACTAGACAAGCAAAAAACTGATAAAGCATGTGGATGGCATATTGCACTATCAGTAGTGTTTCTTCCGTTAACTGGTGACAATGTTTCGTTGTTGAAATAATGAGAACAAAAATGTGTTGTTTCATGGTGTAGGTAAGACGAGCAAATTGAGCCCTCAACTCTAGCTTTATTTTTCACCTACCGTTTTGAATAACCCATGAACCTATAATATAAAAAGAGATGTACAATAAGCTCCATATATATATATTACCTTTCAAATGGATACATCCATCTATACTGAACTAGTCCACCAAGCCTAGCTTCACTTGCAAGATGCACTGAGAGATGCTCCATGGAATCAAAAAACTGAGGAGGGAATACTTTCTCCAACTTACATAGAATCATCGGAATGTCATTTTCCATCTTGATGAGATCTTTATCAATGAATATTGAAGAACACAAATTCTTGAAATATTGACTCACATCAATAAGTGGGTTCAATACATGTGTCGGTAAAGCACTAAAGGCATTAGGAAGTAAACACTCTAAAAATATATGACAATCAAGACTTTTCATCCCATGCATCCTCCCATCACACGTCTTCAACTCTTTGATCCATCGATAAATAGATTTGGCTTCATCAATAGATAAAGTGTAATTCGCACGAGGTTATAGGGTTTTGCCATTTCGTTCCACCAACAACAATTCGGGTCATCTGCAATATATACCTATGTCTTTTCTAGCTTTGTCATTATTTTTTTCTCTTTCACATTCATCATAGTATTATATTTGTTGTCAAAGAAATTTATCTCGATATGCATAACATTGAGATCATGTCTCAAAAGATTATCTTTCCAATACAGTAGATCCCAAAAAATACATCTTTTTGTCTAATTGTGCAATTGTCTGTAACCTTGTGGTTTACAAGAAACGCCATTAACAACATGTACCTTTGGCATATCTTTTACTTTATTCCAAACTTGCTCTGATGTCAATTTAAGCGGGGGTCCTAGACTTTCTGCATAGCCCTTTATAAATGCAGCTTTGTTCCTTCTAAATGCATGATCAGCAGGTAATAACCTACAATGCGAGTCAAACCACGATGCCTTCCCACCAAATTTTAAAGTAAATGCTTCTGTATCTTCCATACAAATAGGACAAGCTAATTTACCATGGTTGCCCCATCCTGACAACATCCCATAAACGAGGAAATCATTAATTGTCCACATCAAAGCAGCTCTCATAATAAAATTTTCTCTCCGAGCAATATCATATGTCAAGACACCACTCCACAACCTCTTCAAATAGTCTATCAAAGGTTGTAAAAAAAAAATATCAATACTAGCTGTAGGATAAGCAGGACATGGTATTACAACAGCTAAGAACATATTAGGTTTAGACATACACATATCAGGAGGAAGATAGTAGGGAGTAACAAAAACCGGCCAACAAGAATAAGGAGTAGACGATGCTTGTATATTAGGCATAAATCCATGTGAGGATAATACAAGTCTTACATTGCATGGATCTGACACAATTAGGATGCATTTGATCAAAGTCTTTCCATGCTTGACCATCAGACGGATGTCGCAAGTCACATGAATTTCTTCTATTCTCATAATTCCACATCATCTTTCCTGTAGCTTGTATTGATGCAAACATTCTCTACAATCTTGATACAATAGGTAGGTAAAACATTGCTTTCCTTGGAATTGATTTTCCCTACTTACCCTAGAGTTCTTCCTTTGGTGATACCTTGGTTGTTCACAAAACTTACATTCAACTAAGTTAGCATCATTTATACCAAATTCATTGTCATAATACAACATGCAACCTTTAACACAACAATCAATCCTCTTGACGCCTAATCCTAACTTTGACACTAACCGTTTAGCATCATAATAACTTGCAGCAAACCATCTCTAACAGGTGTTGTGTCTAGCATCATTTTATTCATCAAATCCAAAGCTAAATCAGGAACATGAAATTGAGACTTTAGACCTAATAGTCTAATACACATTGATAACTTTGAGTTTGGAGATCCTTCAAACTACATTTTATTTGTCACTTTCAAAAGACCATAAAATCTTTGAGCTTCTTCATTCGGAAGTCCATCGGTATCGTCATAATACTCCTCATTGAATGACAAATTAACCCAAATAGCATCCGAAATCATATCATTCATCACCTCAAAGTGTTGATAGTTATAATAATCTATACCTATAATGTTAGTAATACTTGAAGGACCGATGTTATTCTCCAGACATGTACTAGTATTAGGCGCCGCCGGAGACTCTTTCCCATGATTTGTCCAAATCTAGTAGTTAGGCATAAATCCATCCACATATAAATGCACTCTTATTTCATCTTCACTTGTAAACCATCTACATCGACATAAACAACATGGACATCTCATTCCCACTTCATCTTCGACAATTTTCTGCACTCTTGCAAAATTGAGAAAGTCTTCAACCTTGTTACCAAAACGTTGTTTAAGACCCTTCCTTCCAGGATAATTCCTATCATACATCCAACTACGATCTATATCCATATAAAAATGTGTTTATATATATATATATATATATGTGTGTGTGTGTGTGTGTGTGTGTGTGTGTGTGTGTGTGTTTATTCTAAATATTTATTAAATATATAAATTATTTGTATATATCGATGTTTTATATATTAATTGCTTTATTTTTCAAAAGCATTATATATAAATTTTGACATACTTTATGTACTTTATATGTCAATTAGGGGAGCATTTGCAAACAATATAATAAATTATTATTAAGACTAATGAAATTTTTTATAAAATATTTAATTCCTTATATATGAACAAAAATAGAGATTGTTAAAGTATATAAATTTTTTGTACTAACTCAACTACAACTATTTTTAATAACTAACAAAAAAGATTAATATCATCAATTTTAATAATGGTTTTTTAAAAAATAATTATATTAAAAGCAATAAGTTTTACATGTGTTTCAAATTTTTATTTATCATATATTATGTAAACAACATAATTTCTATTTTTATATAAATAAATCTATAATAACACATATTTTACTAATCTATATTTTAAAAATAATATAAATATATTTATAATATCACATATATATTTTACTAATCTAAACTTAAAATGTATAAAATATTAACTTGATGTCGAGTAATGTCTGACTTAAAGCTTTCACAGAGCTGAGAACTCTTTGAAGTAAACACAATATTATCACTACTATCAAAATAAAACTTCAATAATATTAATTACATAAATAACTTCAAATAAAAAATAAAAATAATAATCTAAATATATAATATAATGTAATATAAACTTACTAAAATTCAAGCAAGCTTGGAGGAATAATTTTTGTAGAGAGAAGGTGGAGAGAAAATTTAGAAAGAAGGTTTAGAGAGAAGGTAGAAGTGAAAAATGATAAGAGGAGTGGAGTGATATTAATAGAAAATGATTGATCCTTTGGAGCGGCCAAAGCAGCCACAATGAGCAACGGATATATGACTTTTGTGGCGGCCAAAACGGTCAGAAAATGCAGGCGTTTGTGGCAGCATGGGCGGCCACAAACGGCAACGGTACTTTGGGATTTTATGGCAGCCTTTGCAGCCACAAAGGGTAACAGCTATAAGCGTTTGAGGCAGCCTAGGTGGCCACAAATGGCAATGTGACTTTGGGATTTTGAGGCGGCCTTTGTAGCCACAAAAGGTAACGGCTCAGTGCGTTTGTGGTGGCCTGGGCGGCCACAAATGACTTGCCTTTGTAGCGGCCTTTACTCTCACAAAGGGTTGATTTTGTGGCTGAAAAAGCCCTCACAAAAATCATAAAAATTTATGTGAATTTGTGGCTGCCTAAGCCCTCAAAAAATCACGACGTTGTGAGGGCTTTTTGAGGGATTTTTCAACCACAAATAAAGACCAATTTCAATTTTTGTAATTGTGAGGGCTTTTTCGGTCACTAATTTGTGAGGGTGTTTTTGGCAAGAAATGAGGGGATTTCTTGTAGTGGTGGCATAGTTCTGGCATGCTGTCAAATATATTTGAGGAAGCTTGGATCACCAAGCAAATGTGGGGATGGGATTATTAGAGTTATAATTAGAACAACATATGGATAAGAACAGTACGATATGGCGTAGTTGTGCGACTAAAGAAAAATCGAGGACACCATGGAGACGTTTAGGAGTTCTCGACGGTAATGATTGTTTTGTGCTGAATGTGTTGATGTCATACACAGTGTTTCGGTTTGGTACCAAATGGATTATTCAGACCAAGTGGATGTATATGAGGCTATGTGACATAGCTCTGGGCAATTGTAGTGCGTCGATAAGATCAAAGTTATAGGAAAATAAGGAAAAACTCATTGGACCTTGAGAAGATTGTTTGACCGCTCGTGCATTAGGATAACCTTAAGTGTAAGTCGCAAAGAGTGCTATTACAGTTTGGTTAAGATAGTCTAAGCCACCGTCATAGTTGTTGGCTACTTAATGACAAATTGGGGAATGGCTCACCCTTAATCTCTTGTAGATAGTAGACAAAATCATGTTGAATGGAACGGATGAGTTTTACCGGCTTTGGTAGTGTGTAGAGTTATTAAGCACCCTATTAAGCACCCTAGTGTGGATTGTTACTCGTACTTTAAGTTTCGAGGACAAATCATTTTTTTGGAGGGTAGTAATGTAAGACACTTAATTTTAAATTCTAATTTATGTATTTTGGGCAATTTTGTGTCGAATTTCTGAAGATTTTTAGCCAATTTTATGGTATTTTGTGAGTTAAATGCCAAAAATATATTGAGACCCGATTAAAATTATTTGTCGAAGAATAATTTAATTATTTTATGAATAATTTAATATCAGACAATTTTGTTAAAAATATCTCTGGTTGAGGAAATTAAATTTGTTGCGTTTGAGGGAGGTTTGTGAAAATTAATTTGACTTGATTTATGTTTGATAATGTGGAAATTCATGGGTGATTGATGATTGAACTTGGTGTGGATTTTGTGGAATTTGAATTGATCGAATTGAATGTGACTTGTGGATTAAATTTGATGTGCGGTGGTGAAAAAATGTGCTTGAGTATGCTCTGTGTATTTGAAAAATCATTAGTGTTAAATGAGTATTAAAAATGGAGAATCTTTTAATAGCTGCATTTACTTAATGGTTGTGGTGAAAAGAGTCAGAGTATGCTCATGCATTTCATTGTACATGGTGACCGGATGGGCCATGGTGATAGTGGTGACCGGATGGGCCACGAGATGATGCCATGTGATTTGCTGGTTCATCTTATCCTTACGGGGATTATCGTGTCGTGCTAATATGTGAGAGATTGCACTCTACAATATGTTGATCTATGAGCGATTGCACTCTAGAAAATAGTGTAAGGCCTGTAATAGGTGACACTTTAGTAAATCGTGCGGGCCTGTGATGGGTGGCACCTTGGTAATTAGTACAAGGCATGTGATAGGCGGTATTATTATGATTTACGCCCCTTCGAGGAGGATTTTGAATGGAATTACATAACTCATGCATTTTGGCATATATGCATTGCATTAGGGTGCTTGGCACACGAGTCATATTTGATATACTATGATGATTCTATATACATACTCGGTTGTTGTTGTTGTTGATTGTGCCATAATTGATGAGTGTGATTGATTGAATTTGTGTTGTAAGTGTTGAATGATTTCGAAACATTTTCAAACTGAAAATCTGCATTTTTCACAATTCAATTCGAATACGACATGACTATATTTGAATACGACAACATAGAGTTTGGTACTGACTTATGATTTCACACTTGTATTTGAATACGAAAGGAGTGTATTCGAATACGACATGACTGTATTCGGAAACGTGTATTCGAATACGATAGGACTGTATTCAGATACGACATGATGATTTTGCTACTGACTTATGAATTAGCATTGCATTCTAATACAAGGATGCTGTATTCGAATACGACAGTGCAGTTTTGTTAAAAACTTCATTTTTCAACATTGATTATGCATGTTTGGCATATGAAAACCCTTTCAAGGAGTATGCTAAGTTGAAAGGTTATTTTGTGCATTTAAAATTTAAATGTTATGTGATATTTGTTAATTTCGATTGGTGACCCTTTACAATTATTGTGAAAATCTGGGTTTTTCCCTCATATGAAAACCAGGATCATCCTACCGGTTAGTAACCTTGAGATGGGAAGGTAGTTAGTCATACCTGACCAATGTTGTGTCAGAAAGATCTTGTGGGGAGCGTGGATATCGCCCAAGTTGTATAGTTTTTGTAGCATGATCAGATTAGATGGTTGTATAGGGGCTAGATGTCTTTCTTTTGTTGTTGTAGTTACTTTATTTTGGAAGACTATACCTATACCTTATATTGTCAGCTTGACTTTTGTTTTGATGGGTCCATGTACCACTTTTTGATGTGTCGTGGGGGAGTTAAAATTCTTGGGGCAGTGCTTTTCGTACTGGTGTTTACCGAGAATATCCCAGGAGTATGAGCTATGTCTGATAGGTCTCATAGCCTCGGTGTATTTTGTTGTTTAAATACTTTGGGTTTTTGTTTCAAAAACTATTTCCGCTGCTTGTAAATATTTGTTGACTTTTGTTTTTATGTTACAACTTAAATATTTTATCCAAAAGTATTTATTTCTTAATTTCTGAAATTTTATTTTTGTTTTAAAAAAAAATACATTCGCGTTGTTAAAAAAAAGGGTTGTTACAGGTCTTGTAGGAAACAAAACACAATAGCCTTCTCTACCACTGAAGCTGAATATGTCTCAGCAACAAACTGGTGCTCAAAAGTTCTTTGGATAAAAAATCTACTTGAAGAATACTCTGTAAGTTATTCAAGTATTCCAATTTACTGTGATAACACTAGTGCAATTAATCTATCTAAAAATCCCATATCCAAACATATTGAAATTAAGCATCATTTATTTCGTAATCATGTTAACAAGTAAAAAATTGAACTAATCTTTGTTGATACTCAGAAACAACTTGCTGACATTTTTACAAAGCCTTTGCTTGAGGATAATTTCAATTTCATCAACAAAAAGCTGAAAATTGTCAAAAATTCAGTAAATTCACGTTAATTTTGAACGTTTATTAATCTTTGTTTTTTTTGATAAAAAAAAAACAACAACAACAAACCTCATTCTCCTTTTTCATTCAATATTCTCCTCTACCTCGTCACTTTCTCTCCTCCTCAGAAAAAGAAAAAAGACAAGTTTTGGCATTTAATTCACGTGTCTTCTTGTCTACAAAAGCTCCACTAACACGCTGTCAAGTGACTTCCCAACTCCATTTTTCCTCTATCCCTAGGTTTAAATCATCATTGTCTTCCTCTTCAAAATACGAAATTCCTTCTTCCTAAACCCAAGGGAACTCTTCTAAACCTCTTTTCTGAAACGAATCTTCATCTTCTTCAAAAACCTAATATGTGTTTCTACAAAACACATTCTCTCATCAAATACAAAAATAGCTCGAAAAAAGATATATGCCCAGAAAACTCCACATCCAGACACACTTCCAACATCTTCGTCATCACCTTCATCATCTTCACCAAGTCGTTCTCATTCTCCACCACCAAAGCCAACTCCCCTAATACCTTCATATGAGGAAACATTCACATATTATATGTCTTATTCCCCATAAACTAACCCTAGCATCATTTCCCCAAAAAGCTATATCTACCTTCCTTTCACCCCTTTATTCTTGCCCTACTCCAAACATAGCTCAAGTTCCCCCACATTTGAGAAAAACCACCACTAAACCTACTAAAGTAAAATGACGCTCTATGCGCGTCCTAGCAAGCATTGGCACATCTAAAGCTACAAACACCAAACCCATTGTGTTTATTATCTCTAACTCTGAATCTGATGAGTCATCCTTAACTCCCACACAAATATTTCAATCAAAACAAATCACTCCCTCAAAGCCATTCTCATTCTCTGAACCCTCACAAAAAACTCCTCCAAACCAAAAGAGGAAATCAATTGAGGAACTTCTCTCACCATCATCTTTATCCCCTAGAAACACAACAAACGAATTCAATGGAGAACACCAACATTACTCTATCTTAGTTCTTAGCCAACAATAAATTGCAAAATCCACAAGAAAATCCTAAGAACTATTGGACCAAAACATTCTAAAAACCCCCTCTTTTAGAACGCTCTCCAGCTCTTGAACATTCTCCTTCACCAAATGAAAAACGTTCACCATCCCCAACTCCAAAACTTTCTACACATTTCCCGACCTTCAAGGGGATATAGATCATACTTACTCCATATATTCTTGCCTCAATCCTCAACCTTCCCACTGAAGGACTTGCCATCTTTAGGAGTAACTGGTACTCCACTTTGAATTTGAATAAGACATAGGCATTTCCACATACCCTTCATCAATGAAAAATCACACATAAAAATTTCCAAATTTTCCACCAAGAACATCTTTCATATGAAAAAATCTCATCTACAACAAGTGTTCCCACTCCAACCTTTCCACCAAAAACCCTTAAGAGAAAACGCTCAGCAAAGAAGAAAGCTGCAACACCTAAACCAACATCACCACCTCCTTCTACTAACTTAGTACCAGAAGCAGTTACAGAAACCAATCAAGAACATTCTCCATTAAACCGAGAGTATTCTCTAAAACATCCCATCAATCATCCTAATTTCTCCTTTTTTTCCCAACCATCCATTCTATCCTCAACACATTTCCTTTCTTACTCACAAACCTTACATTCTCCACCGCATGACATGTGCACATTACTCCAAAAAGATCATGTCTCCATAATGTCACCTATCTTTATTTCACCATAAAAAACCAGCTCCTCAATCTTCGGCATCAGTCAGCTTTTAGTCATTCACGACGCTCTTGGCCCATCTATCAACCAAAAATCTTCCTCAAATCCCTTACCACCAATGGCTACTTCCTTTGCCACTCTTCTCTCTCTCTACACCTCCCTCGTTCCCTCAACCACAACCATTCCTACCACTCCTCCAACCACCACTCATCTTCCTACTCCTTCTCCCAAGGTTGAACCTTCAAACACTAAGATAATGGTTGCCCTTCAAACCACTATGGCACGCCAAACTTAGTTGGATAAGGAAACTACCTTACTACGGTCTTTGACGATAAAGCAACTTGTTCCTAAGCTACAATTAAGTCCCCCTCCACTTCATCCTCCTCCTTCTCCTCCCATTCCTAATCCTTCAAAATCTTCTTCATATGAGGGATCCTCCTCATCGTAAATAGGCGTTATTTTCTCCTACCTTTTGTGTGACATAGGGGGAGAATTATGTTTAGTTTTACATATTCTAATAAATAGTCAAAAGGCCTTTTGTATATGGTATTTTTGTATATGTTTTGGAGACGAAGTTATGTATCTCTTGAATATATCAATCAAATCTTCTTTATGCTGAAACTGTGTATCTTTATGTTTTATTTTCTGTCAACAATTAGCTATTGCATAAATTGAGGGGGGATTTTAAGCTCTTCAAAATTAAAATTAGAATCAGAATTTAATCTAAATTAACATGTTTGTCATCATCAAAAAAGGGGAGATTGTTAAGACAAACTCTCATTTTAAGTTTTAATGAAAATAAATAAAGGTTAATTAAGAATGTTATATATGATTATAAATGTTATGTTAATTTAACTTATGCTTTTGAGTATATTAAATTAAAGATACAATTTAAACAAAGCAAACAAATCAACATAAAAGGCAAATATCTGAACAGACAAGAACATAAAATATTCTTGACAAAATCTAGAAAACGGAGAATATTCTCTAGGTCCAAGAATGATCAAGTTAACTTCAAGCACAATCAATCTCCACTAATCAAAAGAAGATATTGCTTGTAGAATTAACACTAATATTATCAGTATTGTCCAAGGAACAAATAAGATTTATTCCAGTCAAAGAAACGATTCGAATCACAAAAGAAAAAAATCATGAATCAAGAAAGATAAAGATTAAATCTCTAGATTAATTACCAATCTCAGGAATGATCATTGAGTATCCAGAATGTTCAACAATCATTCTACAACAGATTACCATAATTTTTCAGCTTGTTTTGCAAGAATCAAAATTGCATATTAAGTAGATGGAAACAATAGAAATATCTGAAGAATATATGATCATTACAATTTAAGAGAAGACTGCAAAGAACGAAGAAAATTAGTCCAGTCAATAGAACCTAAACTATTCAAAAACTAGAATATTGTTTATCATATAATTTGGTCTTTGGTCAAGACTGACAAGAGCACTACCAACCACTCTTTTTGAACATCATTAAATCTCCTAAAAGCCTATAAAAAGAAGACCAATGCTCAAGGAAAACGCATAAGTTCAAGTGCTAACAAGCCTCATTAAATCATTGACATTCACATATTTGAAATTTTCTCTAGAAGAACTCGTTCTAATTATATTTTAATCTTTTTTTGTATTTGTACTGAATCTTTTATAAAGAATATAATCTCAAACAAGAGTTGATACATCTAAGATTTTATCAAAACAATCCTATCATTATTGTGTAAAACTCAAACTATAAGAATTGAGTATAATTTGAGTAGATTGTAGGAAATCCTTTTAAGGTGAAAAGGTAAAGTGTAAACTCCTATCCAGAGAATAATAGGAGATTATTTCAAAAGTCTTTCTAGGTGGAAATGACTTGTTGTGTAACAGATCAAGGTTGATCTAAAGAAGTGGTGTATACCAAGATTGTTCTCTATTTTGAACATTTAGTGAAAACTCACAGTTGTGAGGACTGGACGTAGCCCAAGTGGGATGAACCAGGATATATCATTGTGTGGTATTTCTTACCTTACCTATACTTACTTTAAGTTTAATTGATTATCAAGTTAAATACATAATCTGAATTGTTGATTTTAACTAACCAAGAACGTTCTCAATTTTCTAGTTAAAACCAAGAACGTTCTTCATTTTCTACTTTCACTACCAAGAGCAATCTTGAGTTAAAATCTTAAGTTTTTATAGGAAATTTTAAATAGGAAAGTTTTCAATTCAAATCCCCTTCCTTGTAAATTGACACTACTACTTTAGTTATATGGGTGTATATGTAATTAGGTGAATGTGAAAGTGTTTGTGTTTCTGGCATTCTAAGTGTTGGGGATTAGTATATAGAGTTAGAGTAGTCGAGAGCATCTAAAAGTGAAATAGTTCTATATTTCTTCAATATGATTAATGATTATATATTGATGCAATTGTCGTTGTTACTACTTGGAAGTTACAAATAAATTATTGTTAATGTGTAATTAAGTGAATTTTTAACTTGAAGTAAGGAGTAGGAGTTGTGGTGTTGCCTTCTCACTCTTGAACCATGTTAAAAATACTTTTAACTACCCAAATTTGAATTTAAATAACTACAGTTATGGTTACTTTAAGTAGTTAAAACCATGAGTAGTTGACTCCTATAATCAACTTGGTTCTTACTGCAGCCACTATTGGGCTAGGTTACAAACATAATGTGTTTATGGATTTTCTAAATAACTCTCACAAGTGTGAGTTTACAAATTAAGTTATGCTTTCATAATGTAAAAATTTGTCAGCACTTAGATATAATATTAGGGTCACGTTCAAGATTGTAGAGACGTTTCTATCATTCTTATATTAGTATAATTGTTGTTGTTTTTCTCAATGATGGTTGCATATCCTTTTATAGTGAAACTTTAGAGTTTTTGGTCGTTGTCCTAATGGAGAGTATGTCACACGGACATGCTTCAACCAAGTTGGTTTTATATTTAGAGTTTTGATGTAAACAAAAGTATTTTCTGAGAATAATATATTTGACTTCACATAGTATAAAAAAAGATATAAGGTGAAATGTTTTTGAAAAAACTCTAAAATAAGTTTTGATTTAAATTTATGATTAATTATTAATGAAAATCTTTGACTAAGTCGAAAATAAGATATGGTCAAATGTTTTTGAAGAAAATCTAAAATAAGATTTGATTTTGATTTACGAATGAAGAAAATATTTGACCTATTTGAAAAGACTATATGGTCAAGATTTGAAGAAGATGTGATCAAGAATTATCACAAGAATATTTGATCATGATTTATCTACAATAAAAAACATGAATAGTATTAATACGAAGACTTTACAAATTCAATATGAACAAAATCCTAAAAACCAACATTCATATCTATTGTGATAACACTTCTATTATTTGCATAACCAAAAACTATATCCTACATTCTAGATTTAAACACATAGAGATCAATCAGCACCTCCTTAGGGACTTTGTTCAAAAAAGGGTACTAAACATTTATTTTGTAGAACAGTAATATTGGACTAACATATTCACCAAACCACTAGCTGAAGATTAGTTTGACTTCATCAAGAAAAAGTTAAACCTTACCTTCATACCCGACTATTGTTATGATAACTCCAAAGTAGTCAAGCTTTACATTAACTTGTAATATGTAATTCATGTTATTTCAGAAAAAGGGCAAATTAAAAAAAATAACAAGTTTCTCTTTCAAGACTTTTTGTTAGATGAGAAAAGGGGATAAAGATATTTAATAAAGTTGGGAGAAAAGAGAAAAGGATACTTAGACTTAGGGGAAGTCAAAGAAATATAAAGAAAAATTATTATAAAAAATCCAAGTTTTACCATCATCAAAAAGAGTGAAATTATTGGAACTAAGTTATTTTTATACTTAGATTTTTTGTGTTAACAAAAGTATTTTATGAGAACAATATATTTAACTTCATATAATATGAAAGAAGATTCATGTTTTTGACGAAAATCTAAAATAAGATTTTATTCAAATTTATGATTCAATAGATCTTTGGCCAAGTTAAAAAAATAATATGGTTAAATATTTTTAAAGAAAATCTAAATATAAGATTTGATTAAAAGTTAGGATTGAAGAAAATCTATTCCATAGTTGAAAAAAATATATGATCAAATGTTTTTGATGAAAATCTATATTAAGATTTGTTATGAGTAACATTTAAAAGAGTCAAACATGCATGTTTCAAATATTCATAATTTAATGGATCTATTTAAGAATGTTTACAAAATCAAAATGAATTTGGTGGTTTGTACTCATCCTATTGTTTTCAAGAGTTTAGCCTATTGCTAAAACAAACAAGTATTTGATCGGGAGATTTCAGGTTTCAGGGCTTGATAGCCATAGTGTGGCAAAGTGCCTTCAAGAATTCTGCACTTTAAAAAAAAATATAGTTGTGAGAGAACAAACATAAAGGAAACCTTTTCAATAATTGACGAATGTTGAAGAGATATTTTGCCTCATCAAAAAAATCTGAATTTTAACATAGTAAGAGGACTCGAATAGAAAAAATGTGCAAATAAAGTAGATAACAAATTTATTTCATCTATCTCAGTTATTAAAAAATGAATGCAATTAAAATGAGTCAATATAATTAATTGTTACTTTAATAATTTTACTATTATGTTTCTAGAAATAATTATATTTGGAAGATTTAAAATGAGTTTAATTTAGAGATGAATCTAGAAATAATTGTTACTTTAGGAAGTTGCCCCCTAGGCTAGCGACCTCCAAGTAGATCTTATTTATAATATTTTTCAACTCGTCACACCTTGGACCAACAAATTTTTATTGAATCTAAAAAGTAAGGCAATTTAGTATATAAAATTTAGAATGGAATATTTTGATATTAAAAAAAAAAAATAGGAATGTTCATGTCAAAAATCCTCAGTTACATAGTTACAAATTTAAATTAGCAAATCAATTATTCTTTTATTTTCGGTAACGATTTTCAAAATTAACTATTATTTAATTATTTAAATTTTTTGAAATATTTTTTTAAATCGTTATTAAATTACAACGAAAAGATTAGAGTTACCGTATTGTAAATTTCAGTTACAATACGAAGAATTTACTGTCTAAAAAAATATTAAATATTTTATAGAATGTTACATATTTGAAAATGTCACACAATGTAATTATTTTATTAATTGTTTTGAAAAGTAACAATATGTTATGAAAGTTACATATTTAAAAATGTTATACAATGTAATTATTTAATTAATTTATTAAAATTGTTTTGAAAAGTAATATATTTCGTAAAAAAACTAACGTATTTTTTGTCTAAAAAAGTTACATATTTAAGTCAATGTTACAATATTTAAAACTTTAACAACTTTCGATAAAAGGAAATAAACAATAGGTAGAACTTATCATCATCTTAATTATACCATTTTTGGTGAATTAATACATGCATGACAAATAGACTCTATGTTTTTAGTTTTCTATTTTAAGATGTGATTAAAATAATTTCTAAATAAGTTGTAAGATGTCGAGAAAAATTTGATAAGATGGTGATTTTTTTACCATCTCTAGCTTATAAGATGTCAAGAAAAATTTGATAAATAAGTTGAGTAACAAATAAATATAGGGTAGATCTTGTTTTCGATTATTTAACATTTTAGTCAATTTTTTTGGCAAACAAATATTTTTATCTTATTTTAATTTCTATTTCACAATATAATTATTTTAACATTTTTCACTATTTATTCTGAATATTTTCCTCTATTATACACTTCAACGTCCGTTATGAAACATAGGATAAAAAAGGTCAATAAATCATATTATATAAAACTAACTGTTAAATAGTTAAGTTGCAAATAAAATTATGAAAATTATAAAAATTACAACGGTGTTAGGTTGAGCAGTTTAATTAATGTAGATGTAAGGCTTGTTGGCATTGTGCATATCTAGCAATGGCAAGTCCCAATTTAATTAATATTACATTAAAATTATCACTATTGTTAATTGTTATGCAAGCATGTGACGCTAGAGAGAATACAGATTTTTACGGTACAGTAACCGTTATAATTAGTAATGGATTGGCTGTATCTCCAACTCCCACATCTGTGGGTCTTCATTGCAAATCCAAAGACGATGATCTTGGATTTCACGTACTCAGTTTTGCACAAAGTTACCAGTTTTCATTTAAGCCACAATTTACAGTATTTCGGAATACATTATTTTTTTGTAGTTTTAAATGGCCTGGAAGCACACTTCATCATTATCTTGATATTTACGATGAAAAACGAGACATATCTAGGTGCAAAACATGTCATTGGAAAATAGTGAATGAAGGTGGTTGTTTGTATAATAAGGATAGTGGTTTGTATAATATATGTTATCCTTGGAAAAGTGTCCCAGGAATTGCTGCAAACAGTACTTCTCATATTTAACTTTCTTTTGTTTCAGTCAATTGAAATAATATTAACCGAGATTTATATATACGGACTTAAAATATGATTATTGTTTTTCCTCGTGTTACTAACTAATTGCAATATGTTTGAGTGAATTATCAATATTTTTTTATAATAGAGAATTGCATTTATATTTTAAGTAAGTTATGTTATGAATATTATTAAGTTGAAAAGAAAATAATACAAAACTCTCATTTATCATGTTAGTCCTTACTCTTTTAATTTATTTGTAATAAGTTATCAACACAAAACACTGACAACTGAGATAGTTTTAGTTATAATTTTAGATATAGTTTCATTAATATAAAATTGTATTGCTCTACATTATATTATATTTTATGGTATATATATATATAT
>JBBPBT010000374.1:143766-154343 GCA_037974875.1 Cicer bijugum
CGTTTCATGCTAGATATAATAATGTGAACAATAAAAGAAGAGAAATGTATTGTTTCCTTACTTTTTGTTTTCGTGCTAGATATAATATTTGTTTTCAAATGGTATAAAATATATCTTATTTATTTTTAATTAAGTCTTCTAAATCTGTTTATAATCAAAGAATTAAATAATTTTTATTTCAAAAATATGAAAATAAATAAATTTTTATTAATCAAAGTTACACTAATGGTCATGTTACAACTATATCTCCGAAGAAATTGAAACTTGGTTTTTTAACTAACAAGACTAAACCTTTTATAATTGACATAACACTTAAATATAATGCAGCAAATAAAATTACTAAACATAATTTTATTTACTAACTATATATAGTTCACTAGTCCAAATCAAATGGTTCCTTGACTTTATCCTCTTAATCTATTGTTTGTCCAATAATTTTCCCAACAACTTCATCTTTTCATGTTTTTCTTACACAAGTATGAAATAGGTCAATAAATCCAAATCTCATACAACTGCATACATTATTTCATATTAATTGTGCTATTATTTATTCTTGTTATAAATCATATACTGGCATTATAATTAACCGGATAGATCTAATTTACCCAAAATCGATACTATAATAATAAGGCATATATCTATATCTATATACACATATATGTATATGTATTTCCTGTAATTATATATATTTGATATTAAGTAGTTAATATTATATATACCTATGTTGAGATTTTGCCTTGCTTAAATTTATGTTTCAATAATTCTTCTTTTTCCACAAATTTTATGATTATGTGACATTATTTTTTTAAGTTTAATTTGGTAGCTCTTGATTTTTTGCCTTCTTGTGGCTAAAAATAAAGTTGATGAAAACTCATAAGACCTGTGCGAATGGTACTGCTCCGTTCCTAGAAATGAATCTATACAATGAGCAAATTTGTGTGCATGATATTGGTCGTGGTGGCAGTTTAAAGATACCAATAAATGCAAATCCAATTGCTACACAAGAAAATTATCTTACAACTACAAACATTATTATATATTATGCTATTATTTATTGTTGAGAATCTATAAATCGCATACCAAAATACATTTGCTACCATTGAGGAGGCAAAGTTCGTTGGGTTCGTACTTGTCGTACTCCAAGCGTCTATTTGACCTTTATTAACAATCTCTTACGAATAAAGAACAACAATCTCTTACAAATAAAGAACAAAACATTGAGATTTATTTTGCATGATGATGATGATTTTGATTATTTTAATAATAATCACATTTAATGTTTTAACAATAATAAATTTATCATATATCTATGATGTTCGAATAATTATCATATCATTTTTGTTTTTGTTTTTATTTTTTAATTTTTATGTTTATTTGTTGATAGAATGAGTGTTAAGACCAGCATCAATAATGGAGTGTCTCACTAATAATTCTCAATGATAAGAAATATTTCTCTTATTTAGTGAAGCGAGTAACTGATGTTAGTAACATATCTAATACTATAAAGATAATTGAAGGCTCCAAAAAAGCTAATGCATGTATCATTATATGGAGAAACAAAGTTACATAGAATTCTCACGCACCTCTTGCTCTCAAGGGAAGTTGGTATTTTGATCATGGTCAACTACTATTGGAATTAACTTGATAAGCGCGTAAGTGTACATTATTAATATGTCGTAAATTATCATTTTCACAAGGACTTTGTTATGAATACCAATCTCTCTTTACTATGATGATTAGCTAAACAAATGATTGTTGATAGAATGATTTTCTGATTAAAATTTGCAATAAAGACAAAGCCTTGGAATTGTAGTTTTTCACAATGATAGATACAATAAAAATAATCTTTTCTAAGTCATGGGTATTAAACTCTTAAAAAAACAAATTAATCATTATAACTAAAGTCTTCTTTCAAAGATAAAAAATGTATTATAAACTAATAACCAACATATTTTCATGATTGATGTATTAGAAAATTCATTGAGAATTTATCTTTTGTGGTATAAGAGAACCAAAATCTATTTTCATGATTTGATTATTTTGTCTAATCTTATAAGTCATATATCAAATTCACTTTTGAGTACATCATTTTCTATCCAAGCACGAACATGAGTCTTAGTAAAATTGAGTTAAAAGATCAATGCCCATGACCAAAATAAAAAGATATAGAAATTATTAGAGATCCATAGCTAGAAATCCTATAATCCAAAGACAAGAAAGATCTACTCACACATGATCATAGTAAAATAGCTTAAATACAAAACAATGGAAATATATAATAATAGAATAAAAGAAAAAACTAAAATTAGAAAACTGAACAATAGTAAAACAAAAAAATTGTTAAAAGAAAAAGATCAAAAACAAAAATTAATAACAAAAGAGTTTGTGAGTAGGAATGTCTCAAACCGAGTATTTTCGTCCCTTTTTATATCCCTAGGCGCCTTCATGGACACTAATTACAATAAACCATCAAAAGTTCATAAAATAAAAACAGTTTAGCAACAGAAGTTCAACAAATTATGATTGTAATGGCCATTACTACCAAATAGTAATCCTTTGTTCTTTGGTGTGGAAAATTCTCACTTTTTTAATATCCAAACATTACTGTTGCAATGGCCATTACGACCATGCCATAATTTTTGTTGGAACTTGCTTTTCTTACATCTTCTGGATCAGGATGGACCATTACAGTACGACTTGACTTCAGGACTCATTGCACCAAGAATCCTCACTCAATCCTTCATTTCTCCTTACAACTAAAACAAAACAGTAAGATAGTGAAATATAACTAACATTGAATTAAAAACAACATATTAACTTATCAAAAAAAGCTATAAAACCGATAAAGTAAATCTTTTCCAATCATCCCATGCTTGAATCATTGTTTGTCCACAAACAATTGGTTTAGGTAAAAGTTATGAACAAGCAGACACAATGAATAGGGAACTCAATTCTCTTAGAGTTTTTTGGTAATGGGTATTGATTCAAAATTTCACCAAAGCATAGTGTCCTATCATAAGCTTCATTATTAATCAAATCTCCACAACATCTCTCAAGAGAGCATATATGAATCAAAAATACTTTTCAAGATTGTAACGGTAGAGAGGGAAAATAGCTTTGGAAAACAAAGAAGGGATACTCCAAGGGCTATAAACATGTTATTACATATAACCATTTTGAGCAATTGAAGTTTATCCCATTCAAACAATCATTCATCATCTGAATCATTTTTTTAATTTTTTTTTAATTTTTAATTAGGGGTGTTGCTTACTATTTCTTTATGTACTTTTCCTTTTCATTTGATGAGATCTCACTTGTAATGAGTGCAATATGATACTATGATTAAAACACCCTATTGTGTCCTTTCATACATGGACTTTTTTTTTTATAATTGAGAAGTTTCTCCACTATATTCAAAAAAACACTCAAAAATTGGTTTTATCAATAATGCAGAGGACCAAGAAAAATAATTGATACAAGACTCAAAGTGGGCAACTAGTGAAAAATATTAAACATCAAATAAGTGTTGAGGCCTGAAAAACAAACTCATATAGTATTTTTTTTCTTTAAACATGATCACTAGATGATTTAGCCTTAACTCAATTGCAAATCAAGTTCTAGAAAATAAAATCAACGGTAAATAATTACTCGAAACAAAGAAAATGACATAGTATTTGATAATGCAACACAAATCCCTATATAAGTCAAAAATTCACATTTAGTAGCTAAATCAATGAGAAAATGCAATTAGAGAATATGCTAATTTATCAACATAAGTTCATTGCCTATTCAACAATAACATGCACATAAATTATGGCTCCCTATCAATGACATCAAAAAGTTTTTCTATCAAGCAAGGAGAAATTATTTATTTCTTTTTATTTCAGACAAAGATAGAAAAACTAACACGCTAAGAAAACAAGAAAGTGTACGTCCTATGCTTTGACTAGACATTGTCCTAAATGTAAAAATTGAAATAATAAGGAGAGGAGTAAGAAAACTCACAAGATTATGATGGTGGTGGAAAGTTGCCTTGTATATACAAAACGACCTCAATGGCCATTACGGCCCTACCATAATTCGTGTTCCCTTGGCGTTATTTTTGCCGGTGAGGTGCAGGAGGTTGGACCATTATGACCGTTACGTCTAGATAATAATTCTTGTTTACTTCTTCTATTTAATACACTTTTCTCATTTTTGCTCAACCTTCAAAACAAAACAAAAAAATTGAAAAAGTAAAACTGTTGGTTTCTTCTCACCTAGCTCTTTGTTTTGCGAATTTAAATTGAAGATCGAAAGGGTAAGATTTACCCCTTTCTCTATTTGATTCGCAGCATATATTAAATAAGGAGTAGGAAAACTAAGGGTCCTCGAGAGGAAACTGGCAAATTCCCCAAACAAATAATTCATGATTTTGCATCACCACGTGCCAAACAACATGGAAATTTTCTAAACAAAAATAAATTTGCCAAGTGAATTTGGCAAAATCAACAACTATATATACGTGGTGTTATCCACCCATTTTCACACTTCTCTCCACTCCCACCATACAAACACGTTGCCCATTTTCATCTAGAATCCCTCTTAATAAATTCACCACCATTAAACCCCATTTCGTTGGTTTCAATCGTTGTGTTGTTGTTGTTGAAATTTCGGTACAACATGGAGTTCTTTTATCATAACATTTGTAAATGTTTTAGATGAGTATAACATAAAAACTAGTCTATTTTATTACTTATTGGTGTTACATGTTGATGTTAGACACATCCTAACCACGATCCATTAATGTTTTTGAACTCGTGTCAAAATATATTTTGTTTCGGCATAAACGGGGTATCGTCAACTCCCGAGAGGATATTAACCCGTGTGAGAAGTGATAATAATATAAGAAATTGGATTTTTGTTCCTCTAAAATAAAAAAATTTATTTTAGTTCCTACAAAATAAAATATATTTTATTTTGTCCTTATATAAAAATATATACAAATTTGATTTTAGTCGTTACATATAAAAAAATATAAAAAATTAAATTAAAAGAAATAGAAAAGTTGTATAATTAATATCATTTTTATTTAAAAGACATAGAAATATATTAATTTTAACTAATTATATAGATTAATTATATATTTTCCACCACCGTCTTTAATGACTCATTTCTATAAAAAATGATTAATTAAAAGAAAAATAAAACTTCAAATTTTTTACTATAAAAATCATATACGAGACAAGATTTTACTAAAAAATAATTTGTTAAAGTTAGTATTAATCAATATCATCAACATTAAAATGAAAACATTTACACACATATATCTTCTTTATTTATTTTTAATACTAAATTGTCACACTTTGAAAAAATAATACCAAAATGTCCTACTTTTTAGCCCTAGTTGTTGATCGCAACTTGGAGATGCAACCTCCTATAGAAAAAAAATTTCAAATTCAATTGATGGTCGCATCCTCATGATGCGACCTCCTACTAGCCCATTTTGACTTTTTTGCTTGCCCATTTTGCCCTTATGTATATTACATATATTATATATATTATTATTACATATTTTAAAAGTAATTATAACATTAAAATAATTAATTAAAATAATAAAACTAATTAATTTATTAATATTATATAATTATTGCTAATTAGAATAATAAATAGAATAATAATAATTAAAATAATAATAATAATAATAATAAAAAGAAAATTCTATTAATAAAATAAAAATACATTATATTAAAAGAAAAAATACATTAAAAAAAAGAAAAAAATGATACAAATAAAAAAAATATTAAATAAAAATTAATTATTTTCATCTAAATGACCTCCAGTTCCCACAACAACCTCAAATTGTTCAAAGGGCTAGTTCGACGACCATGTAGATGTGGAACTGGAGGTCATTTAAATGAAAATAATTAATTTTTATTTAATATATTTTTTGGGAGCATTTTCTTCTTTTTTTTAATATATTTTTTCTTTTAATTTAATGTATTTTTATTTTTATTTTATTAGTAGAATTTTCTTTTTATTATTATTATTATTATTTTAATTTTAATTATAATTATTATTATTCTATTTGTTATTATAATTAGTAACAATTATATAATATTAATAAATTAATTATTTTTATTATTTTAATTAATTATTTTAATGTTATAATTATTTTTAAAATATGTAATAATAATATATATAATATATGTAATATACATAAGGGCAAAATGGGCAAGCAAAAAAATCAAAATGGACTAGTAGGAGGTCGCATCCCCAGGATGCGACCATCAATTGAATTTGAAAATTTTCTTCTACAAGAGGTCGCATCCCCAGGTTGCAATCAACAACTGGGACTAAAAAGTAGGGCATTTTGGTATTATTTTTTCAAAGTGTGGTAATTTGGTATTAATAATAAAAAAAGAGGATATATGTGTGTAAATCCCATTATAATACAAGTGTTTGTCTCTAATCAATGAGTTAAATTTAGTATTTTTTAGTGTCTCCTAAATAAATATGAGAGTAATTAAAATATACTAATTATAAATGTATTATAAAAATCATCCATGGACAAGTGCTTGTTAATAAAAAATTTGTTAAAATTAACATTTTTTTTAAATATTGTCATAAAAATAAGAACAATTAAAAGAAACGTATTATAATTTTTTACTTTATTTGTTTAGAAATGATTCGCTAAAGAAGTTGATGAAACATATAATCATATGCATAAAATACATATTTGTCATTAATCAATTAATCAAAATTAATATTTTTTAGATAAAAATAATATTTATAATACACTGATTATAATTTACTTTAAAAACACATGCACGAGCATAAATTTTTTTTATTATGTTTGGACTAAAATCAAATTTTTTAAATTTTGTAGAGACTAAAACAAATTTTTTATTTATTTATTTTGTAGAGATTTATTTTTAAATATTTTAAGAGATATTTGAAGAACTAATCTAAAAATGTGACATCATAGAGTGATTTAATTAAATATATGTGTAATTTTTTATTTACAGTATTTGTATATACAATTAAATCCATAAAGTATAACACTTGTTCAACTCAACAAAGACTCATGCAATACAAAGCAAAAGGTTAATTCCATAATTTTATTTATTTATTTTTATTTTAGAAAAGATAACTCTTCTTAACTCAAATCGGGTAAAAATTCTCATCCACAACTACATATAAAATTTACCAACTTCATTTAAATTTAACTCTTCGCCCCCCCCACAAAGGTTATGAGTAGATACAAACTAGATAATCTAACATGTCAAGGGTAAGCAACTAAGGTTTTGTAAAGGTTCACAAACACCGACCAATACAGACAATATTAGACATTTAAAGGAACAACCACTCCTAAGAGAACTACAAAACATAGTAAGGTTTTTCTTTCAACATTTTCAAGATTTTGATACAACAGAGATAAAATCGAATTAGATGAACAGAACTATTGTTTTATTTTATGCTACATTTACAAACTACTGTGGTATATTCATATATTGAAGAAGCTTTCTCTAGAGTCAAATTAAGAACTAACTATTTCTTCTATTTAAACTCATTTTTTCCGATTTCACGAAAAAGATTTTTTCTAAACAGGTAAACCTCCCAATCCTTCACCGTCTTCAACCTTGTGTAGATCCATTCAACCTTCGTCTTTAACATACATCTTAAACCTTCAATCGTTCACTGTTTTCGATGCTTAAAAACCTCATCTTAACCCTTCAACCTCCACTTGCTCCACTCACGACTATTTCAATCACCTCGTGTGGCTTTATTCATTCTCTTTGTGCGGCTCTGTCTCAACCATCTGTGCATTAGGGTTTCATCTAAACCCTCCACTCCTCCATTCAATCTCCATAATTCGCTCTTGATTAATTGCGCGCTCTGTTCTAGTTATTGTGCCACAAGATTTGTGAGTTTCTCCTCTTTCCACTGTACTTTAGTTAATTAAAGGATTTCTCTTCTATGGTGATTTCTTGTTTCACTATTGTGCTTGATCCGTCTCTTTTGTTCAAATATTTTAGTTTTTCAACTATTATTATGCCACAAATCTATAAAATTAGTCCCACTGCATTTATTTTTTGTTAAGCAAGCAAGCACTAGGATCACAAATCAAAATTGAAAAATTGGTGAGCCCTTTAATAATATTTAGAAATAAGACAAACCAGATAATTAAGAATGGGATCCAATTGTCATCAAGTGCTTCTGAAACCGTAAATCATATTCAACAGACTATTGATTATCCTGGAGGATTTAATTATGACTCTTAAAAGCATGGTTGTGCCAAATGTATGCTTTCCAATTGTGGAGCTGGAATATGATAATAGAAAATTTTAACTACCTTTTCCAAATTTTTCCTATTTCCCTTTATTAATTTTCATATTTCTTGAGACGAAACAATGACGAATGAAATCAACGTTAAGCTACTGATCGAGTGTGCCCGAACTACCAATGGTGTAGGCACCTGCAACCATATATTTTCTCTGCTTTCTGCTGTTATTAGTCTTCCCTGAAAGAGTTTTCCAACATATATTTGATATTATTTCAGTTATTGGAGAGTCAGTTGTCACATAGGTTTGTTAATGCTAGTATTCTCCGTGTACAAAACATAGGGTATTTTTTAGCTAGAATATAATATCTTTTATGCCCTTTTTGGTGTCTTTGCTTCTCTTCTGCAATCCATTTTCATTCTTAGATTAGATCCGTATGAAATCTTGCAACTTATGTAAACTTTTACTTATTCTAATATTCCAAATAACCATGGTGTCACCATTTCGGCGTACATGTACCTGTAGATTGACAGTCATCAAAGCATGTTTTTGAGGATCTTATATCTGCGATTGTTCCTTGTTGGTTGTCGAAGACAAATGACATGGAAAAATTACTGCAGGTTTTTTTTACATGAAAATGCTTTCGGGTTTTCACGTCTCGTTGACAAGATTGGAAGTAACTCTTGGCAGATCAATTTTCTGATATATTTTTTCTTTCTTCAGGTTTGCATAGATGTATTCTTTAAGTAGTTGACAACAGAAGGCTGCCAATTGTTTTATATCTCCTACGGTACTTTCTTCATCATGATCCTAAAATTGTAACTTAGCCATTGGTTTGTGATCTGCATTATGGTGGATGTCTTTTGCAGAACTTTGGGCGAGGGTAACAACTTGGCTTCATTGCTTGTCTTGTTGTTCTCATCATTAGTTTCAAGGAAAGCCAACTGTTTCCTCAATATGGAGACTCCAGATGCTTTAACATTTTGTACTGAAAAGTGGGAACATAAATTAGCAGTGCAAATTTGTGAACAACATACAAGTTTGAATTACCAATCCAAATTAATGGTAACAAACACCGCATCTTATAGACATAATTGAGAGATTGATATCAATTAATCAGAAAATTTTTAAGTTTATGGTGGTGGTGAGGTACAAATTATAGGCTAATATTAATGTTGAAGCATTGTTGGGCATTATGAACTGAAATATTCATGGTATTTGTATATTTGTGTGTGTATATTGTTTGATTTTGCTTTGTATTTGTATATTTCTGTATGAATATATAGGAGAATGAACTTTAACTTTAAATATATATATATATATATATATATATATATATATATATCATTACAATAATTTTGTGCTATCCAAATTGTTATATTTTAAATTTATTACAATATAATACAATAATTTTGTACTATCGCAATTGTTATCTTTTAAATTTATTATAGTATAATACAATAATTTTGTATTATCGCAATAGTTATATTTTTAAATTTATTATATTATTATAATGATAATCTTTTAATAAAAATATTTTTTTAAAATACAATAATTTACATTATTATTTTTTTTAAATATTTTAGTTTTTGCAACGGTTATAAAGCGTTGCCGTACCTTAATTAAAAAAAAGTCGACCAGAACGGTTTTAACTTGGCAACAGTGTAAAACCGTTGTCGTTCTAAATTTGAAAAACTGTTCTGTAAGAGGTGGCTACAAGTACGGTTTTCACAAGCGTTGTTGGTTCAAAAGAAAAGCGTTGCATAAAGCAAAGGCGACGCCTTGGTTCACCACGGACAGAAAACCATTCTCGTAGATTACGTCAACGGTTTTTTAACGTTAAGCAACGGTTTTTATGCGTTGCAATAGGGCAAAAATGTTGTAGTGAAATAATTTCAGATCTAATGCTCCTCAATTAGAGAAAACAATTCTCTCACTCCCCAACTTATAAGTTGTAAATTGAAAATGATAATCTCCAAATCTAATTCCCCATATACTCTTATTTATTAGGGCAATACTAACAAACTGTTCTTGCTAGGCAATCACAGTTTTCCTGCATTCCCTTTCTTATTCTTTCTAACATATACTCGCCACTGCTTAGGCGTCACCTCACCTCTATTAACTAACAGATCCCCCTCATCACTCGTAGGCCCTAACCCATTCCTATCATCACCCACACATTCAATATAAGCCTTGTCCTCAAGGCATAGGTTAGGGAGTTGACTCTTCCATAACAATTCCTCTTCCCAAGTAGCATCTCCAACATCCATCCCTTCTCATCGAATCAACCATTATCTCTTATGTTGCCCCCCC
>JBBPBT010000374.1:154450-227373 GCA_037974875.1 Cicer bijugum
TGCCCCCCCCCCCCCCCATCAAACTTATCCCATACGACAACTTTAGGAGGAATAATGTCCCCTTCTTCGATTCCAAACTCATAGGTAATTGAGTTATAGTAGTATAATTGCCTATAACCTTCTTCCATTGAGCCATATGAAAAGTATAATGTATTTTAGATGGTGCTGGTTTCTTTAACTTGTAAACAACTTGGTGATGACTCTTCAACCTATGCATATTTTTCATTGATTTTAGTCTTATTTATCTTTAACCATTAGTTAATTTAAGGAGTTATTTGATATATTTTATTGATTTTAGTTCTTTGATTTAATGAAATATTTATGTTCTTATTTTATTGATTAAGTAGAGATGTTTCTTAATTTTGTGTTGTTACTTTGTTTTAGTGAAGTGCTGAATTTTGGTGAGAAATCAACATGACCTATGTGGAGTATTTCAACCATATATGGAGTTGTAGATGTCCCATTGGAGTCAAATCAAGTGCAAAGAAAGCTAAGATCCATAGCTACAATATTTATGAAGACACCAGAACACAATTCAGACTAAAAAATGGAGACAAAGACATAAAATATCAAACAAAAAAAGAAGTGCGCCTGAAGCGCAGTAGCTGCTCCTGGGGTGCATTTCCACCGTTTTGAATCTGCTGAGGCGTGCCTGAAGCGCAAATTTTGGGCCTAGGGCGCGTGGCATGCGGCTGAGTGTTTAAAAATACATTTTTTTTTCTCACTTTTTAGCGATCTTTTTATTGTTGGAAAATTGGGAAACTTGTGTCCTAGCATCGAAATTCAAAGACGACCGTTTCTGACACCATTGGAGCAATTTTATCAAGAATCATTCATGAATCTTTCTTGTAATTCTTCTCTAAACTCTATCTTTTTTACTTCTGTTATGAGTAACTAAACCCTATTTGTTAGGAATGAGTGTAACAAGATGAAATCATTATTTTTCTGATTTAATTTCTAGTTATGTGAATATGAGTTTATTGAATTATTTTTCTCATCTTTGTGTTTAATGTTTTTATTGCTTGATCAACATTAAAATGTTCTATGATTTATATTTTGAAAGAGAAGTGGACTTTACGAATGCTTGAGATGAGAAATTCATGAATTTGTAGTCTAGGGATAGATGTACGGTAAGGCTTAATTCTTATCTTAAATCTACTGAGGAATTAGGGGTTACTTTGAAATTAAAGGGTCTGCCACTAAGACATTGGGACAAGAATAATAAAGAGAATTCAATAATAGTTCAATAAAGAAATTGAGTTACTAGGATCAAATTAGACTCCAAGGTGGGATTGGAAGTGAAACTCATCGATGACATTTTTCTTTTTATAAAGAATCAATTTTATTACTGTTATCAATTTTAAATATTATTTCAATCAATTTGGGAATTTTTTGTTCAATTTTAGTAATTAAATATAATTCGATAGTAAAATGCAATCCTTGAGTTTGACACATAGTACTACCATTTTATTATTACTTGTAACGATTTTGTACACATGCTGAAACACTATCACCTACCTTATCTTCTTAATGACTTGATATGGACCAAAAATCTAGAAGCTAGTTTTTGATGAATCCTTTTCACAACCTATTGTTATCGATGAGGACATAATTTGAGGAAAACCGAATCACCAACCTCAACTTGCACTGCCTTGCGGTTCTTATAGCTTAGTATTTCATGTACTCTTGAGCTTTGAGTAAATTAGTTTTCAGTTGATGCAAAGCTTCATCCCTTTCCCTTAACTCCTAGGCTATAACTTCTACTCTGGTTTCACCCTCCAAAAATTACACCAATACTAGAGGCCTCCTGCCATACATTACCTCAAAATGGGCGAACCTTGTAGATACATGGAAGGTGGTATTGTACCATAGTTCTGCCTATGGAATCCAAGGTACTTAGTCTTAGGTTGATATGCAATAAAACAACATAGATAAACCTCTAAACAACGATTAATCACTTCCATTTGGCCATCAATTTGTGGATGATATACCGAGGACATTTAAAGCACTGAGCCTGCTAGCTTGAACATCTCTTTTAAAAAAGTACTTACAAATAGGGGTGGGCAAAAAAACAAAAAACTGAACCGATTTAGAGAAATGAATCGAACCAAACTGTTTTTAAGCTAAACCAGTTCAAAAAAATTAAAAACCAAACTTTATTTAAAAAATAGTTTTTTTAATTGAATCGATGTTAAAAATATAGGTGCATTGTAACCATAATTTAGTTTTAAATTTTAATTCTACCAAAACTAATTCTACCAAAACCTCAAAATCCTAACACCCTAAAATTAGAACCGATGTTGTATAACCCTAAAATTGAAATGAAGCTTATGGCCGCCGCTGCCCGCTGCCTGCTGGCCGCTGCTGCAAATAGAAAATCCATCTCTTCCCTCTTCGCGCAACAATTCATCGCCCTTTTTCTTCTCTCTTCGCACATCAATTTAGCACCCTTCGTCTTCTCTATTCTCACAAAAGTTCATCGCACTTCGTCTTTTCTCTTAGGTCTACGCCCACTGTCGCCCTCCATCTTTTGTTGTTTCCTCTCAGGTGTTCATCCACCTCCATTTTCGCTGTTTCACCATTTTGGTTCATCTTGATGATTTTTTACATCTTGATTACTTTGTTTTATTTTTTTTTTGAAGTTTTGTGTAATTTGGCTTTTGTTTATCTTTGTATTTTTAATGTTATAAATTGATAATTACTTAAACTTTGTATTCATGGGTGCTTAGTTTTTTATCTATATTTGTATTCATGCTTGTTGATTTTTTTTATCAGCATTTGTGTAATCAATAGTGTAACACCCCGATTTTTTAACAGTGCGAGTGTATTTTTGTTTTAAACAAAGAAATAAAACAAAGAAAAAAAGAAGAAAATATTTTTGGATAAATATTTTAGTCGTAACACAACGACAAAAGTCAACAATATTTACAAACAGCGGAAATAGTTTTTGAAACAAAATCCAAAGTATTTAAATAGAAAAATACAATGGGGCTGTGAGACCTATCAGACATAGCTCATACCCTTGGAGTATTCTCGACAGACACCTGCATAAAAGCACTGCCCCAAGAATCTCTACTTTCCCCTCATCACATCAAAATGTGGAACATGGACCCATTAAAAGAAAATGTCATCTCACAGTTTAAGCATAGATACAATCTTCCAAAATGAAAAAAATACAATCCCATGAGACAGACATTTAGTGCTTATACAATCACCTAATCTGATCATGCCACAAAACTACACCACCCTAGTGATCTCCACGCGCCCCGCAAGATCCTCCTGACACAACTTTGGTCAAGTATGACTAACTACTTTCCCATCTCCAGGGTACTAACCGGTATGATGATCCTGGTTCTTATCTGAGGGCAAAGCCCAGATTTCCACAATAATTGTAAAGGTCACCAACCGAAATTAACAAACATCACATAACAAAATTCGTATATTTTCAAATGCTCAAAAGAACCTTTCGTCTTAGCATACTCCTCGAAAGGGTTTTCATATGTCCAAAAATGCATAAACAATGTTGAAAAATAAAGTTTTGACAAACTGCATTGTCGTAGCCGAATATAATTGAGAAAATGCAGTTTTTCAATTCTAAATTGGCTCTGAATCAATCCACACATCAAACATTAATATTATCAATTATGAACACATAATTAACACCAAATGAATCTCCACAAATTCACACCTCAATCACACATCGAATATTCATTAAATCAATTATGAACACATAAATACATCAAAACTTAATCAACCCAACTTCACACCTCAAAGCAATTACGAAAAATCACGACAACAACCGAATATGTATATACAATCATCAAAATATAACAAACACGACTCACGTGCCAAGCACCCTAATGCAATGCGTATATGCAAAAATGCATGATTCCAGAATTCCAAACCAAAACCCTCCTCGAGGGGCGTAAATCATAATTGTATAGCCTCTCACAGACCAGTACTAATTACCGAGGTGCAATCTCTCACGGATAAACATGATTTACTAGCATGCAGTCTCTCACAGACCAGCACGACATACAAGAGTGCAATCGCTCACAGACCAGCACAATTTTCTTGAGTGCAATCGCCACAGATCAACACATTCTAGAGTGCAATCTCTCACAGATCAGCACAACGCGACAATCCCCGCAAGGATAAGATGAACCAACAATTCACATGGCATCATCCCGTGGCCCATCACGGTCACCACTGTCACCATGGCCCCATCGCGGTCACCATGTACTATGAAATGCATGAGCATACTCTGACTCTTTTCACCACAATCATTAAGTAAATGCAGCTATTAAAAGATTCCCCATTTTTAATACTCATTTAACACTAATGATTTTTCAGACACAACACAGAGCATACTCAAACATATTTATTCACACCAATTAAAATTTCCACAACCACACATAAATCACATCTCCAAATTCCATTCACACCTAAATTGAATTAAATTCATTTTCCACCAAGTCACACATAACTTTCATCTCAAAAATTCATAATATTAATTATGAACACATCAATTTCACGCAACATAAATCACCAAAATTTCCAAACATTAATCACGATATTTAATCTCTATAATTTTCAACCATAAATCACCACAACAACATTAATATATCTGAGTTCTCCCCACCACTAACTCGGTGCCAACGGTCTCGATTCCTTTTCAAGACTCAAGGAGCTAACTACATAAACATGAATATTTATAACAACTTGTTCACAATAAAACTAATCCAAACACAACAAAATTTCCAAAATTTAATTTTTCTCACACACCAAAGTTTTAAAACCAAATAATCTATATTATTTACTTAAAACTAAATAAAACAAATATCGTCAAAATTTCCCATACACACACTCGACTATTAAAGCACCGAAATTTTTGAGTTAATAAAATACTCTAAACTTTTTTCTTTTTAAACTCAATCGAAGAGTAATTAAAAGAGTAACATTTTAAACTCTAACCATTTTTAATTTCAATCAATCTTACCTCTGTTGTAGCTTTAACAACCGAATACGGCACCGCGATTAATTTTGATAAAATTTAAGTTCGTGACGTCGCGACGAAAACTAGCTCACTAGCACCGCAGCGTGGTAATGAACAACTTTCTCTTATGTAATTTCTTGAAAGGGAACTTAGATCTAGAAGAAAAATGATGATATGTATTTGTTGAATTTTGAAATCACCAACATAAAATGAAAATAGAGAAAGAAAGAAATGGCGAGCGCAGGAAAGGAGAACGTGTTTTTCAGCTTTCTGTTTTCTTTCTTCCTTTCTTTCACATATATATATATATATATTAAAATAATAATAATAATAAATTATATTTAAAACCAATTAATAAATATCTAATTTTATAGATATTTTTAAAAACAAAACATCCTTACACATCACTTCTCAAATTATTTTTTCAAAGCCGCAACTCAATTGACAAATGGGTTTCTCAACAATAAGTGACATTTTTTCTTTTAAAAAATTGTCTGATATTAAATTTTTCGTGACATAATTAAATTATTCTTCGACAAATAATCTTAATTAGGTCTCAAAATATATATATTAAAATATATATAAATATTAAACATATTATTATCTCTAATAAAATATATTTTTGATATTTATTTCCCAAAATAAAATTCACTTGGACTAATTGTGGCAAAAATTCCTAAAATTGCATAAATTAGAATTTAGAAAATTTAGGGTCTTACAAATAGCATTGGTTTTGTTCTATTGTGAGGAATAGGTTCTTTGCAATATATTTGTACTTTTCAAGGCTGGTGTTGTTTGAAATTTCTTTTTTGTGATTCTTTTCAAGGCATTTGTGTAATTAACCAGTGCTAATATGAATACATTGAAGAATCTACAAGTTTCGCCACTGGAGGAGATTGAGGAAATTGATTGCATTTGAACGAACAATGTGCTATTGATTCTGCCAATGATAAAATCCATAGAACAATTTTTATTATTTTTTCTATTTTCTAATTGAAGTCTTGTATATGTCTATGTTCTTGATTAGTTGAAGTCAGTTGAGTGAGTAGTGCATTTTTGTTGCAATTTTCAGTGGTTGAATCATTTGATTCATTTTCAATATTGAATTTAAAAAATGATTTGAAGTTTCATTTCTTGAAAATCAGGTGTTTCCACCTTCCATTTTCATTTCCATATATAGAAAATATTGTGGAAGAGATTATGGTTGTGCTACAAAACACTCAAGTGATATTTAAACTTTTTTTTATATTAAAGGAAACCTGATTTGTGACTCTTATTTTCATTTGGGGGCAATTAAACTTCTATTTTTCTATTTTGCATCCAAGTTATGTTAAATCTTATTCTTCAATCGAATGCAAATATTTGGTTTTCCATGCCTCTGTATATTATGATATTATGTTACATGTAGATCTGCTATGTTTCATCAAATTTGAGTTTTCCAGATGTTTATAAAGGTACTGAAATCACTATTTAACTTTCCTTACCAAAGTAAGTTTAATAAAACGTAGTACAGAATAGATGTTTTTAGGTGTGTATGTGTGTGCATCTAATACACTTGATCTATTTTGTTGTGATTTTTTGCTTGTTGCTTGTTTATTCCTTTTAGTTGTATTTTGTTTCCTACTTTTGATTATTTGTGGTTTGTGTTGCTTTTTAGAGGTTGGTGTTTTAGGTGGTGAGTTATTGAGAAAATAAGAAAGTAAACAATTTGAATAGCTTGATGAAACAGAAAAGAAACAAAAGAGATAAGGGCTAGTTTTTGATTCCATCTAAATGCGTGTTTTAAGTTTTTTTTTTTGATGAAAGTTGTTTAGTTTAGTTTATTGTTATTGTTAATAAATGTTTAAAATTAGACTTTTAATCATATTTATTTAAACAAATGTCGTCAATAGGTGATTACGTGGACTCTCCATCAATTGAGAATGAAGAACATGTTGCTACCACTTTTGTTGCCCCTTAGTGGAGCTATATCTGGTCATCTTCCACCAACTAAGAGTAGAAATCGATCACAATCATGGAATCAATTTACTGAAGTGTCTAGTTAAGGTCAAATGGCCATATGTCATTATTGTGGAAACCTGGTCAAATTCAAGGATGGAACAAGTGCTATGACTATGCATCTGAAAAGATGTAAGGAGCATCTTGTTAATCAAGAACACAAAAGGCAAAAAACATCCTCCTCAACATATCCAACATAAGAGGATGTTGGTGATATCTCTTCACCTCATTCAATGTTTGACCAAGAGGCATGTTGATTGGAGCTTGTGAAGATGTTTGTGGGAGTAGAGCTTCCTTTTCGATTTGTGGAGAATGTGTTTTTTCGAAACTTTGTGAATGTCTTACAACCACAGTTTGATATTCAATTCCGCTCTATATTAAGGCGTGATATTTGGTCACTTTATGATGCAGAGAGAGAAAGACTTAAAATGTTCATCTCAAAACATTGTGGGAGGGTTTGTCTTATGACGGGCACATGGACTTCTATCCAAAATCTAAGATACATGAGTCTAACTGCACATTTCATTGATAAGAAATGGAATTTGCATAAGAGAATCTTGAATTTTTGTCAAATCACAAGCCATACAGGAGAGTTCATGGCTAAGGAAGTCGAGACATGTTTAAATTCTTGGGAGTTGAATTGTGTCTTTAGTATATTAGTAGATAATGCATCGTTTAATGACATCAAAATTAAATTTATGAAGAAGTGGAAGAAGGATTAAAAGATGATGACATTTCTATCACAAGAATCCGGAAAGCAGTCAAGTATGTGAGATCGTCTCCTTCAAGATTGGCAAGGTTTAAAGGATGTGTTAAATTGGAGAAAATTTATTATAAAGGTCTTATATGTCTAGAAGTGGAAATCAGATAGAATTCTACATATTTGATGTTAGTAACGACTGTGATGTATAAAAAAGCCTTTGATTTATTAGAAATTGTCCATGCTAAGTATGTCAAAGAACTATCTAAGGATAAAGTCCCTGGAGTACCTCTATCAAAGGATTGGACTTTGCTAATATGATGCTTCCCTTTTTGAGGATTTTCTATGACGCTACTATGTGTATTTCCAACTTTTCATATGTTACTAGTAACATATATATGAAGGAGGTATTTGTTATAGGAAGGAAGATTCAATTATTAAGCGAGCACAATGATGCAAGCATAAAGTCGATGGGGATTAAATATGACAAGTATTGGGGCAATGTTGATGGTATAAATGTGTTGTTACTATTGTTGTATTGGACTCAACTTGCAAATTTGGATATGTAAAGTACTTTCTAGATTTTTTATTTTGAAGTAGGTGTTGAGGCATTGAAGAAGAAATTGACATATTCCTTGAAATCAATTTATCGAGAATATGAATGTAGGGAGGATGGTTCTCAAAGTATGGGAGAATCACAACCCGAGGAAGATGATAATGATATACATGGTATGGACTTCTACAAAAAGTCAACAAGGCAAAGAATTGATCCTAAGTATGAGCTTGATAAATACCTTGCTGAAGAGTGTGAACCTTATTTTCTCGAGTTTGACATTTTGAATTGGTGGAAAGTCAACTCAACTAGATTCCCCATCCTTTCAAATGTTGCTCATGAGGTGTTGGCCATCCCTGTGTCTAGTATAGCATTAGAGTCTACTTTCAGCACTAGAGGAAGGATGTTGGATCCTCATCGTTGTAATCTTACACCTACCATAGTAGAAGTGCTTGTTTGCACTCAAGATTGGCTGAAAGGATCTCCTTTCTCAAATCTATTTGATGAGGATCATGAAGAACTTGAAACCTTGGAGAAAGGTATGTTACAATATTTTTAGTTCTACAAACATTGTATTATATTTTAAATTATTTGAAACATAACGAAATACTCTTTTTTTTTTTGCATAGGTCATTTCTCCAACGCTCTACGCAACATCATCTCCTAGTGTCATTAGTCTTGACTATTAAAGACATTTGTTTCTATTTTGTTTAGCGTCATTGTATTTGAAGTAAAATTGTTGAAGTATATAGATTATTTGAGTTTAGGGATCATACATTTTTGAATATTGAGGAATCAATTTCGTTTAAGCTTTTAGTTACATGTGTGTTGGGCAGAGATTTTTACAAAATTCATTAGCCTATTAAGGTTTAGTGATGTGTTGAGACTAATTGATCAACATTATCCTAATTAGACATTGTTGTTTCTGTTTCTGATTAATTCTAATTTTATCTTCGGGGATTCTCACTTTTATTGTGACTGGTTCTACCTATGGTACTACTTTCTCTTACCTCTGCTATATGGTTGGAAAGTTATCCAACCAATGTCAACAAGCTCTGGTATTAGGTAGAAGATTTATCAATAATAAAATCATGAGAATTAGTTCAAAAGATCATACCAATGCAAGCCTTAATACGTATCTGGAAAGCCATCTCCACAGGGTGCCAGCCAATAAATTCAAAGTTGAGATGGAATTGAATTGTTTTTCAACATTCTAAAAGTCCCTAATTACTAGTCAATGAATTCAAAAAAAAAAAGTCTATAGGATTTAAATAGTGCGGTTCAATTTGATACAAAAACAATTCAGTTTGGTACAAGTGAAAATAAATTAAAACAGAATCAGTTCGGTTTGGAGTACTAAACCGGTTCACTGGTTTATAAAACCAGTTCAGTTCGGTTTTTTCCAAACTGAAAACTAGTTTGGTTCGGTTCGGTTTTCAAGCATAACTGAACTTTGTCCACCCCTACTTACAAACAAGGGGTCACTGGAAAATTGGATATGATTTATTAGCATGAATCTCAACATCCTCATTTTTTTCTAGATAAAGCATCATCCACCTTATTTTCCACTCCCACCTTGTACACCCCCTCAAAGCCAAAACAAACAACTTAGAAATTGATTCTTGTTGATTTGTTGTGGGAATATGTTGTTGTAACAAGTGTTTTTGGCTCTTTTGATTAGAATAAACCAAAAACATCCTACCTAAATAATAATGTATCAAATGTTGAATAGCTAACGCTAAAGCCATCAACTTCTTATCATAGGCAGATTTTCATAACCTAGATTATTCAAAAGCTTTGCTAAAATACCGAATAACACACCACCAACTCTTTTTCCTGAGGCATCACATTCAATTTCAAATGGAAATTTTAAATTAGGCAAGTCTAAAATTTGCATTCAATCTAAAACTATCTTTCTTTGTCAACTATGTCAAGGGTTTAACAATTTTCCCATAGTGAGCAATAAATATTCTATAGTAATCAGATTACCCCAAAAAACACTCACCCCCATGACATTCTTAGGGACTAGCCATTGTAACATAATTCTAACATTGGCAGAATCAACATAAACCCTACTTTAGATATGATATGCCCAAATCACCTTGACCAACGAAACATCCTTGGTCCTCAGTCGTTTAATCTTTCTATCATCAATTCTCACTGGTGGTACTTCGAATGATTGGTTATCCTTTAGCTGGATTGTGTCTGGTTCGATCACATGAGATGGATTTGCAAGATATTTCCTCAGTTGTGACACATGAAACACATCATGAATATTGGATAGTATCGGAGGCAATGCAATCCGTTAAGCAACGGGCCCAATTCGTGCAAAAATTTGATATGGTCCAATTAATTTCGGAGTCAACTTCTTCGATTTCAATGCTCTACCAACTCCAGTAGTAGGTGTGACTCTTAGAAATACATGGTCCCCCTGTTCGAATTCTAAAAGTCTGCGACGCTTGTCCGCGTAACTCTTCTGACGATCCTGTGAAGTCTTCATTTTCTCCTTGATCTTCCTTACCTTAGCTGTAGTCTGTTGCACCATATCTGGTCCGACAATCATATTTTCACCATCCTTATACCAACACAAGGGCATTTGACACTTGCGCCCATATAAAGCCTCATATGGTGCCATTCCAATACTTGCGTGGAAACTATTGTTGTAGGTGAACTCAATCAATGGAAGTACGTCATCCCAACTTCCTCTATCATCTAACACACATGCTCTCAACAGATCTTCAAGGGACTGATTCGTCCTTTCAGTATGTCTGTCCGTTTGTGGATGGTAAGCTGAACTCAATCGTAGTTTCGTTCCCAACTTATCGGAGGCAATGCAATCTGATAAGCAACGGGCCCAATTCGTGCAGAAATCTGATATGGTCCAATTAATTTCGGAGTCAACTTCTTCGATTTCAATGCTCTACCAACTCTATTAGTAGGTGTGACTCTTAGAAATACATGGTCCCCCTGTTCGAATTCTAAAAGTCTGCGACGCTTGTCCGCGTAACTCTTCTGACGATCCTGTGAAGTCTTCATTTTCTCCTTGATCTTCCTTACCTTAGCTGTAGTCTGTTGCACCATATCTGGTCCGACAATCATATTTTCACCATCCTTATACCAACACAAGGGCGTTTGACACTTGCGCCCATATAAAGCCTCATATGGTGCCATTCCAATACTTGCGTGGAAACTATTGTTGTAGGTGAACTCAATCAACGGAAGTACGTCATCCCAACTTCCTCTATCATCTAACACACATGCTCTCAACAGATCTTCAAGGGACTGATTCGTCCTTTCAGTATGTTCGTCCGTTTGTGGATGGTAAGCTGAACTCAATCGTAGTTTCGTTCCCAACGCTTCGTGCAATTCTCCCCAAAAATGTGATGTGAACTTCGGATCTCGGTCTGATACAATACTCGATGGTACCCCGTTTAACCTCACAATTTCAGCAATGTAGATCTCTGTTAGCTGATCTACCTTATAGGTGGTCTTTACTGGCAAAAAGTGTGTGGATTTAGTCATTAGATCCACTATCACCCAAATAGAATCATTCTTTCTCCTTGTTTTATGCAATCCAGTTATAAAATCCATGGAAATGCTGTCCCACTTCCATTCAGGTATATCTAAAGGTTGCAACATCCCAGCAGGTCGCTGATGTTCCACCTTCGCTTTCTGACAAGTTAGACAAGTTGCTACATACTACGCTACATGTTTCTTCATTCCTGGCCACCAATAATTCTGTCTCAAATCCTGATACATCTTTGTTGCTCTAGGATGAATACTCAACTTGCTCTTATGAGCCTCTTCTAAAATTGCTTTCCTCATATCTGTAATTTCTGGTACACAAATCCTACCATTACATCGCAAAATATTATCTGATCCAACCTTGAAATCTGTTGTCTTCCCTTGCACTATTAGGTTTCTCTTTTCTTGAATCAAGACGTCATCTTGAGAATTTGCAATGTCTTCAAGTAGTCCACTCGAAATCTTAATCATTCCGAATCTCAAAATTCCTGGTGCAAACTCTACGTTCAAGTGTAGGTCTCTAAAAGCTTCCCATAATTCTTGTTGTCTAGCCATAATTGTTGAAGACACCGATACACTTCTTCTACTCAACGCATCAGCCACTACATTGGCCTTCCCAGGGTGGTACTGCAGTGTGAAATCAAAATCCTTGAGAGTCTCCATCCATCGTCTCTGGCGCATGTTCAATTCCTTCTGATCAAACAAATATTTCAAACTTTTATGGTCACTAAACACGGTGAATGTGCACCCATATAAATAGTGCCTCCAGATCTTCAATGCAAAAAAAATAGCAGTAAGCTCCAAATCATGAGTAGGATAGTTTCTCTCATGAATCTTCAATTTCCTTGAGGCATAAGCTACAACTTTCTTGTGTTGCATTAGAACACTTCCCAACCCTTGGTGAGACGCATCACAATAAACTTCATAGGGTTCATCTGATTGGGGTAACACCAACACTGGTGAGGTCGTCAATTTTGTCTTTAGTAACTGAAAATTTTCCTCACACTTCTCCATCCATGCGAACGGTTGATCTTTTCTGGTAAGTTGTGTCAATGGGGTCACAATCTTAGCAAAACTTTCAATAAATCTCCTGTAGTATATTGCCAGTCCTACAAAACTTCGTATGTCAGTGACAGTCTGAGGCTGTTTCCAGGCAAGAACCGCCTCAATCTTAGCCGGATCTACAACGATTCCTTCCTTGGTTATCACATGTCCCAAGAAATTCACTTTTTCTAGCCAAAATTCACACTTCGACAGATTGGCATACAATCGTTTCTCGCGTAAAATCTCAAGAACTTGTCGTAAATGTTCTCCGGGCTCTTCTTCAGTTCTCGAATAAATTAATATATCATCAATGAACAACACAACAAACTTATCAAGGAATGGATTAAAGATTCTGTTCATGTAGTCCATGAAAATTGCTGGTGCATTGGTAACCCCAAACAACATAACGAGATACTCATAAAGTCCGTAACGGGTTCGGAAAGCAGTTTTCTGAATATCTCCTTCCCTTAGTCGAATCTGATGGTAACCCGACTTCAAGTCAATCTTCAAGAATATCGCGACCCCTCTCAATTGATCCATTAAATCATCAATGCGTGGCAGAGGATAATGATTCTTAATAGTTGCCTTTTTAAGCTGTCTATAATCCACACATAACCGTGAGCTTCCGTCCTTCTTCTTAACTAGTAAAACTGGAGCTCCCCATGGCGATACACTTGGTCTAATAAATTTCTTCTTTAACAAATCTTCAATTTGGCCTTTGAGCTCATTCAATTCCAATGGTGACATACGGTACGGCGCAATCGAAATTGGTCCCATTCCTGGGTGCAAATCAATGAAAAATTCCACTTCTCATACCGGTGGCAATCCTGGAATTTCCGTTGGAAATACACCCCGGTACTCATTGCCAAGCATGACATCTTCTATGTTCCCATTTATCTTTGCCTCCACATTAGCCAGAGACAAAAACTCATGAGTCCCTTCACTTAGCGACACTCGGAGTTTGTTAGCGGCTAAATACTTAACCACTCCTCGTTCGGGGAAAAGAACCAATTTACAAGCACAATCCAAGATCACATAATGGTAAGACATCCAATCCATACCGAGAATGACCTTGAGTGACTGTAGAGGTAAACAAATTAAATTAACCAAGAAATCCCTATTCTGAATAGTTATTTGACAATGTAAACATGCAGAATTTATTGTCAAAGTCTTAGCAGGTGTGGAGATAACCAAATCAAAAGGTAAAGCATACACAAATAACTTCAAACGATTCACACAATCCATAGCAATGAAGGAATGGGTTGCCCCCGAATCAAAAAGTGCAGTTAGAGTGTTACCTGCAATCTCACAGTCACGTTGAATCAGATTACCAGATGGATTCCCCTCTTCAGCACTCACACAATAAATGCATCCTCTAGCAATAGGACAAGTAGCCCTAGTTTCATTCATAATTGGTTCTACCTTCAGGGTCATGCAATCCTTTGCCATGTGTCCTGGCTTCTGACAATTGTAGCAGGTGAGAGTATTAGGGGTACAAGCATTAGCATAATGTCCCTCTTCCCCACATCGGAAACATCGAACCACTTATCCCAATTGTCTCCCAAAATTCTGGTTCCCTGGGCGATTCTTCCCACTGTTGTTAGTTCGTGGTCGATCATAAGGTTTAGCAACTTGTTTCCCCTTGTTGTTTTGATAATTCACCCGATTGGGCTCTCCTGCACTAAAATTTCCTCCTCGGCTAGCCCTCTTGTTCTTCATATCCTCAACTTCTCTACATTTTTCAACGAGAACTTGGAAACGTTGAATTCCCAAGGGCAAAATCGAGTCTTGAATCTCATACTTTAGTCCGTCTTGGAAACGATGACACATGAATGGTTCAACAATCTCTACACGGAAAACCTGAAATGCCTTGATAGTGATTCAAACATAGCGGCATGTTTGCCCACGATCATGTTCCCCTGATGTAGTTTCAGGAAATCATCACCCAGCTTAGTCCTGGTACTCATCGGGAAGTATTTGTCTAAAAACTTCATTTTGAATGATTCCCAGTTCACCTTCTCGTGAGCCGATCTCATCAACAATCCTGCACTCCTCCACCAGTACTCAACATCCCCCAATAGCATATAAGTGGCATAGTTGACCTTCACTACCGCCTGACAGTTAATCATTTCGGTGATCTTCTCCACTTCTTGGATCCACTGATTCGCTTTCTCTGAATTTTCATCCCCCTTAAACTTGGGAGGATTGTAACAACCGAAGTCTTCTAACCCTCTTGACTCTGCAGCACAGATCTCTCTTTCCCTCTTTCCGAGATCACGTTGAGTCTAGATAGCAGTCTGTGCAGCAACAGAAGCAGCCATGTTATTCATAGCCTCCGCCATTCGATCATCCCTATTGGCGTTGGCTCTCGGAACGTCATTCCTTCTTGGCAGCATGGTTTTCCTATAAAACCATCAAGTAGAGTCTTAACGCTACTTCAAATAATTCCAAAATAACTTCCGACCACAACAGCACAGAGTAATTATTACGGACCTGACAACTCAAACCACCTAACCCGACGCATGATCAGATAACAACTCCTAACCTACAGGTTGACCTACAATCTATAACCAAAGGTTCCACAGCCCCCAAGGAAATCTAGACCAATGCTCTGATACCACAATGTAACACCCCGATTTTCAAAGCAAGGGTGTATTTTTTTTTTTTGAATGAAATTAAATAAAATAGAGCAAATACATAAGGAAAAGCCTTTGGATACATATTTAAGTCCTTATAATTTACAAGCAGCGGAAAAGTTTTTCGAAATATAAATCCAAAGCATGTCATGGTATCAATATTAGTACATGTACATTCTTCCAATTTAAAATAAAAGTAACCCAAAAGAAAGACATCTGTTTCCTGAATGACAACCTAATCTGATCATTCTATACACAACAAAAAAACTATACGCCCTAAGTAATCTCCACGCGCCCCATGAGATTCTCCTATCATAGCTCCAGTCAGGCACTCCCATCTACATCCCCATCAGCAGGGTACGACCCGATAGGATTGTCCTGGCTCTCATATGAGGGCGAAGCCTAGATTTCCACAATAGTTGTAAAAGGTCACCAACCGAAATTAACAGTTAACACATAACATTTAAGCTTTTAAATGCACAAAATATCCTCTCAACTAAGCATGTACATTAAAAGGATTTTCTATATGCTAAAAGTTCATATAATGCTTGCCAAATGTAAATGAAATCAAAAGAAAGTTCTCAATCCATCATGTAATACATAACTGACCAATACCTTGATAAATCAATTATCTAACTCAAAATAAGATTTTCTACTGAGCCAATCGATTTCCTGAAAGTTTTTTTGTGAAAAATGAACTCTGAACTTACATCAATCGATTGGGGCAATCGATTTCGTGAAAGACTGAGCCCATGTATTGGCCAATCGATTGGGCAAATCGATTTCGTGAAAGACAGAGCCCATGTAATGAATCCAATCGATTGGGCAAATTGATTTCGTGAAAGACAGAGCCCCTATAGTGAATCCAATCGATTTGCTAAATCGATTTCTTAAGTGGTTTTGAAAAAAACACATTACCAAATCGATTGGGTAAATCGATTTCCCTGTAAATTCTTCCAAAAATACATAAACTAACTCAATCATATTCAAACACAACTCCAAATCTTAACACTTTGCAGTTTCCACACAAACACGGCGACAATTGGGTTTTCGAATTAGTTTTACCATCCATCACACTTACACGCGATACATAACATAACTCTTAGTAAAATCACACAATCACAATAACATCTCAAGTTCAAACACTCAATCATAAACTTGAATCAAACACACTTATACATAATTTCAAAACATAACACTTAGCAAAATCAACACAATCATAAATTTTGAATCAACCACGACTCGTGTGCCAAGCACCCTAATGCAATGCGTATATGCCAAAATGCATGGACTCGGAATTCCAAACCAAAACCCTCCTCGAAGGGCCGTAAATACTAATTGTACCGCCTATCGCAGGCCAAAGTACTAATTACCAAGGTGCCCCCTATCACGGGTTTGTACAATTTACTAAAAAGCGTAAACCATAAACGTACTTCTTATCACGGGCCCGTACCGTTTACCAAGGTGCCACATATCACGGGTTTGCACAATTTATAAAAAAACCGTAAATCGTAAATGTACCGCCTATCATGAGCCAAAGTACTATTTACCAAGGTGCCACCTATCACGGGTCTGCACAATTTACAAAAACGTTAATCATAAATGTACCGCCTATCACAGGCCAAAGTACTATTTATCAAGGTGCCACCTATCACGGGTCTGCACGATTTACAAAAAGCATGAAAATGCGTGAGTGTATACTGACTCCATCCACAACAATCGTTAAGCAAATGCAGATATTAAAAGATTCCCCATTTTTAATACTCATTTACTTAACCGATTTTCACACTAAAACATTAAGCAAACAAACATATTAAGAGATTCCACATTCTTAATATACTTTTGACTAAAACGATTTCCACAACAAAACTTTCTGTAAACAAGTCATTAAGAGATTCCCCATTCTTAATACTCATTTAACTGAAACGATTTTAAAAAAAAAACATTAAGTAACCAAGACATTAAGAGATTCCCCATTCTTAACGCTCAATTAACTTAAACGATTTTCAACAACATTAAGTAGCTAAGACATTAAGAGATTCCCCATTCTTAATGCCCAGTTAACTTAAACGATTTTCAAAACAACATTAAGTAAACGAGACATTAAGAGATTCCCCATTCTTAATTCTCGTTTAACTTAAACGATTTTCCAAACACACATTAAGTAACAAGACATTAAGAGATTCCCCATTCTTAATACTCGTTTAAATTAGTGGTTTTCAAATTCCACACAAAACAAACTCAAACATACTTTCACATTCAATCCATAATTCACACCAAATCAATTTTCCACACAAACCACACAAAACACATCTCAAATTTCATCAGTAACAATTAAGAACACGTCAAAAACAACAAACACAAATCAACACAATCCACCACTCAAACACATAAGTTTCATTTACTCAAAATCATACATAAATGAGTTTAAATTCATTTTCCACGAAACATTCATGAATATAACCAAAACCTAACTCTAAGATTTTACCCATAAAGCCTTAGATACATTTTCCCAAATCAATACTCCAAACCTAACAAAATTCTTTTCCACACAACAACAGATAAGGCCCTAAATGTAAACTAAAAGTTTGGAAGGAGCCCTTACCTTCACTTTAGCTTTTTCGTTCGATTACGGTACCGTGAGAAAGTCTGGTAAAATCTGCGTTCGCAACGTTGCTTCCAAAGTTGGTCCACTAGCACCGTAGCACGAAGGTGAGCAACCTTCCCTTCTATCACTTCTTGAAAGGAGGCTTAGATCTAGATGAAACGGGAAGGTTTGTGTTTGACGGTTTCTGAATCTCTATCACCGTTTTTCTTCGTTTTCGAATCAAAGAGGAAGAGTGGAGTTGAGAAATCTTTGTCCTATCACCCACCCAGCCTTGGGTTTCTATTCTTGAGCTTAAAGGAAGCAAAGAAAACGAAAATGGAGGGAGGGAGAATAAGGGTCACGCGAGGCAGAGGAAGAAGATGAAGTTGTTTTGTTTCCTTTGCTTTTCCTTTCTTTTTCTATTCTTTCCAATTCCTTCCCTTCCTTTTCTACTTATATATATATATATATATATATATATATATATATATATATATATATACACACATTAACTAATTTTAACAAATATCTCCAAATCTAGATATTTATTAAATTTACCAGTTTACCCATATCGCATTAAATTCTTTGTAAAGGATTCACCGCACTTAATTTAATTTATTTATCGACGAGTAATTCTAATCGGGCATCAAAATATCGTTTTGGTCATATAAACTCCAAAATATTAATAAATTTGGCTTAAAAGCCTCCGAGTTCAATCCCAAATATATACTAAAATACATAAAGTACACTTTAAAATTATGGGTCTTACATGACCCACCACGGTCACCATTAACAGGGTGGCCCATCACGGTTACCACCAACAACGTGACTCATCACGGTCACCACTAACTATGAATTGCAAGAGCAAACTCTGACTATTTCGCATAAATTATTATTTTGTAATTTATAATAACAGACTCCTTTTTGAATACTCATTAAATTATAATAATTTTTACTACTTTTCCACATAGTATATTCAAAACATATTCTCATCAATAAAATTTATAAAACATATGTTCTTAGTTATGAATACGTAATCACATCAAATGCATAAACAATTGTGTGCACATTTATTCACCACGAGCACAAGGAACATGTATACAAACACACATTATATTCAAGCATATATCATATTGTTAGAAAGTGCCATTACCTCGACTGTGCTTTATTACACAAGCAACTTACAATACACCAACATAACTTATTCAACAATTCTGACGACACCTCTCAACTTGCTTGTATCATCTAAAAGCATCAAAAGCACCACCAAATCAAGCCTTACACTTCTCCTTTTAATCATTTTTCGTAGTTCTCACTCAATATCTCTCAAAAACTCAAAGTGTCTCTTTCAAAGGTTGTTACCAACACAAGCTATTTGACACTCAAGAATGAACAAGAAATAATGGAAAACACAGGGTAAGAGAGAGTAGGTGCATATGGGCTGAGTGAAAAATGAGGGGAGGGATTGATGTTTTTCATTTTAAACTAACAAAAGGTGAAACTTGGTCACCAAGATTAGATTATAATAATAGGATTGAATCCTAAACACCCATTCCTCTAAATATCTTACTAACTTCTCATTAAACAATTATCCCCTAAATATTTAGAAATTATCATTCTCGATGCAACCCAGCTCGTAGATAACTCTAGTCGTCAGTTAACACTCTTAAATTATGTAACAATAGTTATTATTTCGACATAAATAATTTGATTATTAAAATAATCAAATTTAATATTATTTCATCAAAACCAAATAAATTTCATCAAATTTAACCAAAAACTTGAATAAAAATTTCATCAAAACCAAATAAATTTTAAAATTTTAAAGCAACACAATTCTCTGTCGATTTCAAACATTGAGAAATTTTAGTCCTTGGATTTTAACTGTTTTGACATGTGGACTAAATACAAAAAAATTTCAGTCGTGAAAATATTTTTTGCACTTTTATTAATAAATTAAATGAACTTATACAAATCAACAACATGTTTTAATAACACAATATAATTAAATATACTTAATTAATAATTCATTTGCTACAGGTCTTACATTTTACCCTCTTGAAACTAGTTTGGTCCTCGAAATTAGAAGTAAGGGTAACAATCCACTGTAGGTTTGCACTCAAACTCAACATACATGATACAACTTGTTTCACTGGGCTTATACGAAGAATATTTAGTCTTTCTCTTTTCATAAGGTGCTTAAGAAATCTACACACTTCCATAGTCGGTAGGACATGCTTGTTCCATTGAACATGATTTTGTCTACTATCAATAAGAGATTGAGGATGATCAGTTCCTCAATTTGTCAATAGGTAGCCAAACACCATGATGATGGATTAGACCATTTTAACCTAACTATAATAGCGTCCATGTGACTAAACTTAAGGTTATCTTGAGGCATAAGAGATCTAACAATCTCCTCAATGTCCACTGAGTTTCCCTTAATTTCCTATCACTTTGATCCTATCGATGAAGTATAATTGCCCAAAATATGTCACATAGTCTCATATACGCCTATTTGGTATGAAACATCCATTAGGTACCAAACTAAGACACTAAGTATGACGCCAACATACTGAGCATAAAACAATCATTACCTCAGAGAACTCCTTATGTTCTCCATTGCCCACAAACCCTCGATTTTCTTTAGTCGCCCAACTACGTCAAACCACAATGTTCTAGTTAGAATGTTGTTCTAATTATATCTTTAATAATTCCATCCCAACATTCGGTTGGTGATCCAAGTTTCCTCAAACATTTTCGACAACATACCAGAACTATATCACGTACGACACATAAACTTCCATCTAGTTTAGTGCTTCATTTCAAGAGTCGCGTCTCCAACAAAAATCCAACTTGAATTTCATTCACTGATTAAGACCTACATTTGTCTCATGCTTAACACCTCAATTTCATGCTTCACTAGTCAATTTCATACATACTTCTCAATTATGGAAAACCCAAAAGTAATTTTCCTACATCAATTGCAAACATTTATTTTGAAACTTCTCAATTTCTTTGTGTCCTTGGTTTATAGGTTGATGGTTATCTTTTCATTATGACAGGTCAAACACATTGTATTCACCCCATCACTTTTCCATTTATACAAACCTTAAATTTCTACCTTGAACAATTATACATCTTATGTATTTCAAAATCATTACTTAGCTTACTCTTGTATGTCTTTTTCCAAAAATTGCTTTCTTCTTCGACTTTCATAATTGGTACCCATTATTGTGCGTCATATCTCAAAATGTCATCCAACCCAAGTTGATTGTGTTTTATTTTTCCTATTACTATTAAACTCTTCTTCATTCAAATAAGTTTACCATCCTGATCTTTCAGAATTGTTACAACAGTTCAAATGAAATCTTAATCCATCCTAATTTTCACGCTTCCTACAAAATATTCTACATATAAAATATATCTCAAAAACACTTTTCACCTTTATCGTCATTCATTGTCCACGTGGTCAAAATACATAGTCTTTTATTTGCTTACCTCATTTGCTATCATACTTCGTCTTTCGTCATTATAGCGATTCCAATAAATCAAGCCTTACTAGTTCCAACCAAACTTTTCCATTCTATACTCAATTCTTCCCTACCAAGTAAACATTTAACTCTTTTGATTGACGAACTCAATAACGTACCCCCCATGACATGCATTCATGTAATACGTTTGAATCATTGGCATACCCTTATAATACCAATGTCTGAATCATGGGTGAAATAGTTTCTTTCATGAATCCTTGATTGACATAAGCTACGTTTCCATGTGCTGCTCCAACAAGTTTTCTTGTTACGTTTTCAAAAATTTGGTTCACTAGGTCGATTCTTATTCATTCCCAACCTTCATCGAGGTACAAACTGAAAAAGTCCCAACAATTGAACGTCCTAAAGAATTATTCCTCAAACATTCCCAATATGCATCTCTTAAGGAATAATTCTCTGTAAATCACATCCTCATAACATTGCAGTAAAACATCTCCAAGACCCAGATGCCTTTCTACGTCCATCTAGTCACTGAAACACTCATTTCAAATCTTAAAGCTTGTCTTCCCAAGACCAACAACTAGACCATAAATCATTTAATACATTTCTTCCTTTTTCACTCTCTATCATTGAATAAAATATAAAAAAAATTTGATTTTCCAAATCTCCAAATTCTCATCAGACCGTCTAAATTTCATCCATTTCATTTTAAGATACAATAAAAGGTCTTATTCATCATTGACCCTAACCGTCTTTATAATCTCACTAATGAAAACTCTTCTAATCATAACACAAGAATTTCAGTAAATCTTCAAACACTTCCATCCATAACATGAATTATTTATCCCTTTCCTACCTCAACTCCCCCATTTATGCAAGTTTAATGTGTCACTTGGTCCTCCATCCAACCTTGTGGATTTTAAATCGTTGACTTAAAGATCAACCATTTTAGAGTCCCGAATCAAATCTTGATTAATCCCTCTAAACTATAAAAGATATTCACATTCCCCAAATGTTTACCATCCTTTAATAGACACTCAAAGCTTACATTGCTACAATCTCTAAGTATTCTCGTACACTTGATAGGTGGCACCTCGGTAAACAGTACATACCCGTGATAGGTGGTACGTTTACGACTTACGTTTCTTGGTGAATTGTGTTTGTCCGTGAGAGACTGCACAGGTGTTTGTCCGTGAGAGACTGCACAGGGGTTTGTCCGTGAGAGACTACGCCCTGGTGAATTGTGTTTGTCCGTGAGAGACTGTACAGGTGTTTGTCCGTGAGAGACTACACCCTGGTAAATTGTGAATTGTTGGTTCATTTTGTCCGTGTGAGTAATTGTATTATAAGTGTTAAGTGTTATGTTTTGGAATTTAGTGATAACATGTTGATTGCAATACCATTTCGAAACTCATGATGTTGTAGTAATTGTATTATAAGTGTTGAGTGTTATGTTTTGGAATTTGATGATAACATGTTTGATTGCAGTACTATTTCGAAACTCATGATGTTGTAGCGATTGCGTTATCAGTGCTGATTGTTAAGATTTGGGATTATGTATGAATGTGATTGAGTTAGTTTATGAACTTTTGAAAGAATATACAGGGAAATCGATTTACCCAATCAATTTGATGAGTTACAGGGGCCTTGTTTTGCACGAAATCAATTTACCCAATCGATTTTGTAAGTTGTCTTTCAAAATCATTTAAGAAATCGATTTGGTAAATCGATTGGATTCAATTGGATTCAAGTCAGGGGATTTGTCTTCCAAAAATCGATTTGCTCAATCGATTGGATTCAATACAGGGGCTCTGTCTGTCAGGAAATCGATTTACCGAATCGATTGAGTCAATTGATTTACCCAATCGATTGAGTCAATCGATTTACCCAATCGATTGATTTAAGCTCAGAGTTCAGTTTTCACTAAAAACTTTTAGGAAATTGATTTCCCTGATCGATTGGCTTAGTGGAAAATCTTATTTTGAGTTAGATAATTGATTGCTCAATTGATTTATCTATGTTTTGGTGAGTTACGTATTACTTGATGGATTGAGAACTCTATTTGATTTCATTTACATTTGGCAAGCATTATATGAACTTTTTAGCATATGGAAAATCCTTTAAAGGTGCATGCTTAGTTGAGAGGTTATTTTGTGCATTTAAAAACTTAAATGTTATGTGTTAACTGTTAATTTTCAGTTGGTGACCCTTTACAACTATTGTGGAAATCTGGGCTTTGCCCTCAGATGAGAGCCAGGATGATCCTACCGGTTTGTACCCTACGGATGGGAATGCTTGATTGGAGCTACGCTAGGAGGATCTCACGGGGCGCGTGGAGATCACTCAGGGTGTTTAGTTGTTTTGTAAAATGATCAGACTAGGTTGACACAGAGGGAACAAATATCTTTCTTTTGGGTTGCTTTTATTTTTAAACTGGAAGACTGTACCACTTTCGTTATGTAAACATTTTGAATTCATATTTTGAGAACTTTTTCCGCTGCTTGTAAATTATAATGACTTAATTATTTATCCAATGGTTTTACCTTATTTATTTCTCAGTTATATTTTAATTTCTTTTGAAAAAAAAATACACCCTCGCTTTGAAAAACGGGGTGTTACAATCAGCTATTGTACACGGGTCAAATTGGCTCTAGTCTCTCATGTTTGGTTGCACCATCTTTTATAAGATCTATTTGAGAATTCAGCTTGCCCATTAGTCTGGGGATGATAAGATTTAGAAACTATGTGCACAACCCCATACTTCTAAAGCAAAGCGTCTATGGTGCAGTTGCAAAAATGAGTTCCTTGATCACGTGTGATGGCACGAGGTATTCCGAACCTGCAAAATACAATTAATCTAATAAAACCTGCAATATCTTTAGAATCATTAGTCCTAGTAGGTATTGCTTCCACCAACTTAGAAACATAATCAACATCTCGTAAAATATAGACATAACCAAAAGATACAGGAAAATGGCCCATAAAGTCAATGCCCCACACATCAAATACTTCATAGAAAAGGATAGGTTGTTGAGGCATGTCACTCCTATGAGTGATTGTTGTTCCTGCTATTTGGCATTTCTAACAAGTTGTGTATGTCTCAAAAGTATCTTTAAACAAATTGGGCCAAAAGAAACCCGAGTCTAAGAGGTTCCAAGTGCTCAAACTGCTCCCACTGCATAGTTAGATGCATCACACATAATTTCAAAAGGGAGGTTCCAAGTGCTATCTTTTTGCAGGTGAAAGCGACATCTTTTTGCAGCAAATTTGACAACACAAGTGCTATCTTGCTGAAATCCTTGATAAAGCACTTGTAAAAATCTACATGGATAAGAAAAGAACAAATCTCGTTAATGCAAGATGAGTATGGCAAATTAGAAATCACATCAATCTTGGCAGTATCCATTCTATCCCATTTTTAAAGATCACATGTCCCAAAACTATGCCTTGTTAAACTATAAAATGACATTTTTCATAATTCAACGCAAGGTTATTGTCAATACATCTATGCAAAACTCTATCTAAATTGTTCAAGCATGCATCAAATGAGGAACCATACATAGTAAAATCATCCAAGTAAACTTCAATACAATTTTCTATCAAGAAAGGGAAAATATTAATCATGCAGCGTTGGAACGTGCCAAGAGCATTACATAGGCCAAAGGGCATCCTCCTGTAGGAAAATATGCCAAAAGGACAAGTGAATGTGGTCTTTTCTTGTTCCTCTGGTGCAATATGGATATGAAAATAACCAGAATAACCATGAAGAAAACAATAATGTGACTTACTAGCCAACCGTTGTAGCATCTGATCAATGAATGATAAAGGAAAATGATCCTTTCTAGTTTCCTGGTTTAGTCACCTGTAATCGATGCATACACTCATGTTGTTCTACACTCGTGTGGGGATGAGTTCATGATTTTCATTTTTAACCACTGAAACCAGTTTTCTTAGGGACTACCTGCACTGGACTCACCCATTAACTATCAGAGATGGGGTATATAATGTTTGCTTGCAAGAGCTTGGTCACTTCTTTTTTTACAACTTCCAAAATTAATGATTCAAGCCGCTTTTGTGGCTACCTGACTGATTTTACCTCGTTGTCCAATAGTATCTTATGAATACGCATGGATGAGCTAATACCAGAAATATTAGTCAAGGTCCATCCTGTTAGACATATGTTTGTTTTTGATATTATTGACAAACATACATCATGAAATAAATCTGACATTGTGAACTGAGAAAATTTTCAGGAACAACAACTCAATCCTACAAACTTGAGACAATTGCTTGGAACTCAAGAAATCAACAAAAGCTTGAAGATCCATAAGCAAATCGATTAGTAAAATCGACTTTGTAACAGGGTTGAATGATATTATGCAGTCTGGGATTAATCAATCGATTGGCAAAATCAATTTGCACATCTTCTGAAAAATCAAACAGGCTATCAATCGATCAGGCAAATCGATTGGTACATTTATTAGAAAATAAATTGTGCAAGTCAGAGAGCCAGTTTGCCACTAATCAATTAGGCAGATTGATTGTTTAAATCACCAAGACTGAACTGATTGCTTACATCGATTAGACAAATCAATTGGTACATTTACTGAAATTAAAATGCGCAAGTCAGTGACATGCCTTGCAAGCTAATCGATTTGGCAAATCGATTAATCCAATCACATCTTTATTTTTGTTTGTCTACATCGATTGACCCAATCGAGTGTGAATGTCCCAGGGCCAAACCAATGATTAATAAATCAATTAGGCAAATCAATTTACTAAAATAAGTTTCAAAATAGCCTTGGTCTGGAACATACACAGTCGATTAGCACAATCTACGTATTTACTTCTTTTGAAATAAGTTTGGCATGAATCGACTTGGTAAATCGATTGAGTGAACCAACTGATGAAATGTGATTCAGACTTAAATCCATAATCGGTTAGGCAAATTGATTTGTGAAAATCACTGTGTCCCTGAAACCAGTGAAATCGATTGACTAAAGCGATTGGTACAAACAGTTTTAGAAACAAAGATGACTGAAATGTTTGAATCGATTAAGTACATCGATTGTTTTGATCTCTTTGTTTGAACAAAACACTCCAAGTCGATTATGAACATCGATTCAAATATGAACATTCATCCAAGTCTGAAGAACTCATTTAAAATAATCGATTAGTTAAATCGATTAGTTTATGCAGTTTCAAGATTCAAGAAAAACAAGATTCGCGAAATCGATTTGATAAATCGATTAGTGTGCTTTATAACGTTAATGAATTGATTGGCCAAATCGATTCATATGTTGTTTTTCCTGAAACTATATAAATTGCCTTTGTCTTTGGATAGTATTTTGTGAGTAGGAATTGGAATCCATTTTGAAATTGTTGGTGGGGGAGAAGGGGTTCGCCCACTTGAAGATGAAGAAGATGATGGCGTTCTTGGCTGGGTTTGTTTCACACGAGCCATTGTAATGTATGTTTGAATGGAGAGATATATCAAGGATGGTTTGGAAGATGAAGATGATGAGCAACAGCAGAGAAGTTTTGAGAAAATCTGGAAAATTTGAGACAAAATCGATTTAGGGTTTAGAATGGATGACTAGAATCGATTAGTAACTGTTCCTTTCATACTTTCAGAATGCGTCAATCGATTGGACAACCGACTATGTTACCGTTGCTGGGGAACAATAATCGATTTGGTCATAATTACTGTTTATCGACTAGTAAAAAGTTAAAATGGTCAAATTTACAAATCGATTCCCCAATCGATTGTCATCTCAGTTCAGGAACTTTCTCAGATCAGTTCAGAACATTTATCATCTCAGCATCGATTTCCCAATCGATTCATTAAAGTGTAGAATTTGAAAAATTGAATCAATCGATGATCAAATCGACGCTCGGGCTAGAGTCCTGAAACCTTCTTCAATTTTGAAGTCTGGTGCCAAAGTAATCGATTATCCAATCGATGCTTTAAACTATATGTCAAGTTGTCAATCGATTACCCAATATATTGTAATGGGAAATGTTCAGGCATTTAAAGCTTCCTGGGTTCAACAAATCGATTATTCAATCGATTAGCGTGTTTCCATTTTGACAAAATTAGACACTGTATGGCATAAATCGATTGTCCAAATCGATTTTGTAAAGGCAATTTTCAGTGTATTCACTTGATAATCGATGTTTCAATCGATGTGACACAGGAGTCAGATTTCACTAGGATCTATGATTCCCAGTTTCAACCTTATACTATGGAAGCTTTCTTTTGGTAAAGCCTTGGTGAAAATGTCAGCTAACTGATCAGCTGTATTAACATGCTCAAGCTTTATATTCCCAATTTGAAATTGGTCCCCAATGAAGTGATGCCTAATCTCTATGTGCTTGGTTCTAGAGTGCATCACTGGATTCTTATTGATGCTAATTTCACTTGTGTTATCACACATGATAGGAATAGTCCCTAAATCAACACCAAAATCAGATAGGTGTTGTTTCATCCAAAGGATATGTGCAGAGCAGCTTCCAGCTGCAATGTTTTCAGCCTCAGTTGTTGATAGTGCAATGCTGGTTTGTTTCTTGCTAAACCAAGACACAAGAGAGTTTCCTAGTAAGTGACAAGTTCCAGAGGTACTTTTCCTATCTAGTTTGCATCCAGCAAAATCTGAATCCGAATATCCAACTAATGTACAAGTAGATCCCTTAGGATACCACAAACCTAGACTCTTAGTTCCTACTAAATATATGAATATCCTCTTTACTGCACTAAGGTGAGACTCTTTTGGATTGGATTGATATCTTGCACACATGCAGACACTGAACATGATGTTAGGCCTGCTTGCTGTAAGATAGACCAAGGATCCTATCATTCCCCTAAACCTTGTAACATCTACAGGTTTACCATTCTCATCTCTATCTAAGTGATTTCCTTGACTCATGGGAGTATCAATGGACTTAAAGTTATCAAAACTGAATTTCTTTAGCAAATCATTACAGTATTTAGTTTGACTAATGAAAATTCCTTGCTTGCTTTGGTTAATTTGAAATCCCAAGAAATAAGATAGTTCACCCATCATTGACATTTCAAATTTACCTTTCATTAAGTTTTCAAAATCTTTGCACAATTTATTGTTTGTAGATCCAAAGATTATGTCATCAACATTAACTTGAACCAGCAAGATGTCATTTCCATTAGTTTTTATGAAAAGTGTCTTGTCAACATTTCCTCTTGAAAAGTTTTGTTGAATGACGAAATTGTTGAGCTTCTCATACCAAAATCATGATTTTCTTGAAAGTAGCTTATAGACATGATTAGGAAAATCATGATTTTCAAAACCAGGTGTTTGGCTAACAAGAACTTCCTCTTGGATATCACCATTGAGAAAGGAACTTTTCACATCCATTTGATAAAGATTAAAGTCCATTAAACATGCATAAGCAAATAGGATTCTAATGGCTTCTAACCTAGCTACAGGGGCATATCTTTCATCAAAATCTTTTCCTTCTTCCTGATTATAACCCTTAGCTACTAGCCTAGCTTTGTTCCTAGTGATGACTCCATTTTCATCTAGTTTGTTCCTAAACACCCATCTTGCTCCTATGATGTGCTTATCTTCTGGTTTAGGTACTAGGCTCCACACCTTGTTTCTCTCAAACTGGTTTAACTCCTCTTGCATAGCAAGTATCCACTCACTATCTAATAGAGCCTCCTTAATGTTTTTGGGTTCAATATGAGATACAAAGGCTGTAATATTGCTGAACTGTCTAAGGTTCTTCCTAGTTGCAACTCCTTTAGAGATATCCACTATTATGGGTGATTCTTGTTGAACTTCCATTCCCTAGGTAAATCTTCAGTCCTTAAGGGTTCTACACTGTCAGTATCAGTTGGAGGAGTGGTTTCAATTGGTTCTAATTGTTCAGATTCTGCAACTTCATCCAAAGAAGTATCAACCATAAGAGGAGTGTTGTTCTTTGCAATTGTTTAAAACAAAGCATTTACAACCAAATACTCTAAAGTATGAAATGTTTGGTTTTCTACCCTTATACAACTCATAGTGAGTTTTTCTATGCAGGGGCCTAATTAGAACTCTATTGACAACATGTGTGGTTGTACTAATTGCATCTTCCCAAAAATACTTAGGAAGGTTTGAGTCTTTAAGCATAGTCCTAGCTAATTCCTCTAAAGACCTATTTTTCCTCTCTACTACTCCATTTTGCTGTGGAGTTCTAGGGGCTGAATACATATGATGAATGCCATTTTGTTCACAGTAAGTATCAAAGAGATCATTTTGGAATTCACCTCCATGATCACTTTTGATGGACATTATTTTCTGACTAGTTTCATTTTGTACTAAGTTTGCAAACTTTTTGAAAACAGAAAAAGCTTCACTCTTATGAGTCCGAAAGAATGTCCACGTGAACCTAGAATAATCATCTATCAATACATATCCATACAGGTTTCCTCCAAAGCTTTTCACCTGAGAAGGACCAAAGAGATCCATGTGTATCAGCTGCAAAACCCTATTGGTTTTAACCATAACTATTGGGGGAAAAGACGATTTAACTAGCTTACTTTTCTCACAAGAATCACAAAGCCTATCCTTAGTAAATTTCTTGTTAGGGAGTCCTATAACTTGCTATTTACTAACCAGTTTATTTAAATGATCTATATGAATATGCGCTATACGTTTATGCCATAACCATGTTTCATCGGAATTAGATAACAAACAACAGATATTACTAGGCACAAAATCAAAATCTAGCATATAAATGTTATTAATTCTTGCACCTACTAATTTCATATCTTTGTTATCCTTATGCTCAACCCTTTATCCCATAGTTGACTTATACTTAGAAGATTGTGTTTTAATCTTTCTACATACAATACATTGTTGATAACAGCTGTTGACTCACTGCCATTGAGATCTTTCTCTTTTTCTCTCAAGAAGTATTTTTCAGCTCTTTATTGATCATCATTCTTCGTTTTGTTCTGGGTCTGAAAAAGTACTTTCAAATGTTATTCAAATTGTGTCTAAAGTATTCAAAAGTTCTCTATGTGTTATGAGAGAAAGTGATTGAAAACATGTTATATAGTTTCTGAAAAACAACAGATAAATCGATTGGCCAATCGATTTATTAATGCAATAAAAAGGCTCAATCGATTTCCCAATCGACTATCGCGAATCTTGTTTTTCTTGAATCTTGAAACTACATAAACTAATCGATTTCCAAATCGATTATTTTAATGCACCTTTCTGAAAATGATGTGTAGTTCATAATGAAATCGATTGCCTAATCGATTACATATGTTTTGTTCCAACAAGGAGATCAAAACAATCGATTACTCAATTGATGCATTAATTCAGATAAGCGATTCATTAAGTCACATAATCGATTAGGCCATATACTGAGTGTTCCCTGTAACTCAAATTTTTCTTCCAATCGATTTGGTTTGAAATAGGGATTTAGCTTATTTCAAGCAAATCAGTGTTCTCAATAAAAGATTGTGCGGCTTCTGGGGTCTTATCGACAAGTGCTCCCCCATTAACAGCATCCAAAATGCTTCTATCTATAGGTAGCAAGCCTTCATAAAAATATTGGATGAGCAATTGTTCAAAAATGTGGTGATGAGGACAACTTGACACTAATTTCTTGAGTCTCTCCCAATACTCATGTAATGATTCCCTATCAATTTGCCTGACACCACATATTTCTTTTCTTATTGAAGCAGCTCTTGAGGCAGGGAATAATTTTTCTAGAAACAATATCTTGAGATCATTCCAACTTGTAACAAAACCTAGTTGAAGGTAGTATAATGAGTCCTTGGCAGAATCTTGGAGTGAAAATGGGAAGGCTATCAGCTTAATGTGGTCTTATGTGACTCCTTGAGGCTTCATGGTAGAACACAAAACATGGAATTCCTTCAAGTATTTATGGGGATTCTCACCTGCAAGACCATTAAACTTTGGAAGCAAGTGTGTTAAACCAGATTTTAGTTCAAATGGTACAGTAACTTCAGGATATGTGATACATAATGCATTATAATTGACATTAGGTGCATCATGTTGTCTTAAGGTTCTATTATTCACATTAGCCACATATTTTGTAGCAAGTTGTCAATTTCAGTATATGACTCTGACTCGTTAACACTAGTAGCTCTATTAAGTCTACGACGTAAATGAAATGTCCTATCTATTTCAGGTTCAAGAGAATGCATATCTATAGAACTAGCACTAGTCATGTATCCTCATAACAATGCAATACAAAATCACAATTCTGAAAAGTCCATCAATGTCCCTAATACTAAAATTAAAGTGAAAAATTGAAAACTCGATCAAATAAATTCCAAAAAATACAAAAATAGAACAAAAAATTTAAAAAAAATCAAATAACGGGGTTAATATTGTTATTAGAGAGTCCTCGACAACGGCGCCAATGCACATGATTCTGAAACTTCTACACCCTTATTGAGGGGCGTAAATCATAAATGTACCTCCTCTCACATACCAGTACTAATTATTGAGGCGTCATCTATCACAAATCAACATGATTTACCAGAGTGCAGTCTATCACAGATCTACACGACTCAAATATCACTGTAAGGATAAGGTGGGCCAACCAACTCATGGAACCACCCCATGGCCCATCACGGTCATCACTAACAGCATGACCCATCACGATCACCACTAACAGCGTGACCTATCATGATCACCACTAACTATGAATTGCATGAGCATACTCTGACTCTTTCACATAAATCATTATGTAAATGCATCTATTAATAGAGTCCTCTTTTAATACTCATTAAATACTAACAATTTTTACTACTTTTACACATAGCATACTAAAAACATATTCTCATCAATAAAACTTGTAAAACATATGTTATCAGTTATTAATACGTAATCAAATCAAATGCATAAACAATCATTTGCACATTTATTCACCGCGAACACAAGGAACATGTATACAAACAAACATTGTATTCAAGCATATATCATATCATTAGAAAATGCCTTTACCACGACAATGCTTTATTACACAAGCAACTTACGTTACACTAGGATAACTTATTCAACGATTTCGACGACACCTCTCTAAATGCATCCAAAGCACCATCAAATCAAGCCTTACACTTCTCCTCTTAATCTTTTGCTCTAGTTCTCACTCAATCTCTTTCAAAAACACATATTGTCTTTTTCAAAGGTTGTTACCAACACAAGCTATTTCACACTCAAGAAGGAATAAGAAAGGATGGAAAACATGGGGTAAGAGAGAGTAGGTGCATACCGGGTGGGTGAAAAATTGAAGGTGATCCGTTGTCGCACATGGGTCAAACATAATTAAGAAAATGTAAATCGAGGTAATAACTCAAATTGTTTTGCAAGGACTTATGATATAATAATAATAACCTAATTAAAAATTAAAATTAAAAAGGGATTTTTAAGATTTCTTATTTAACAGATGAGCAAAATGATTAATCCCTTTATTCGAGTTTCAAACCTATCACAGATTCTATCAATGAGTGTAATTTCGAATTTGTGATTCTATTCTTATTTGACTAATGAGTGTAATTTCGAACACTTTCTATTCTATCAATGAGTGTAATTTCGAACACTTTCAACATATAAAATATATTTTTAGAAATTAACAATCTTTAATTTTTTCCGTGAATCCAGTAACAATTTTTTGAAATGCTTTAATTTTTTTTTTGTTCCAAATAACTACATAACCGCACAAAATATATCAATAAATATTTTTTCTAGTTTCAAGGTTATAACTCTTTGAAATAGTTTCATTATATCAATTTTTTATTTATTTAATCACCACAACAACATTCATATACCAGAGTTCTTCCCACTGTTAACACAATGCCATCAATCTCGATTTTTTTTCGAGATTCAAGGAACTAACTACACAAACATTAATATTTATAACAATTTATTCACAACTAAAATTTATCCAACCACAACAAAATTCAAAAATTATATCTTTTTCACACACCAAACTTTTTAAGACCAAATAATCTATATTATTTAGTTAAAACTAAATAAAACACATATTGTCCAAATCACACATACACACACTCAACTATTAAAGCACCGAAATTTTGAGTTGATAAAATACTCTAAACTTTTTCTTTTTAATCTCAATCCAAGAGTAATGAAAGAGTAACATTTTAAACTCTAAACATTATAATTTCAATCTAACTGTTTGCTCAAACTATCTAACTTAATTAAAATTTGAACTTTATCACAACTTTAACAACTCTAATTTTTGTTGTTGTAAAATTTACTTAAGTTCAAACTCAATTATTTGAAAATAACTCATTATGTAACTCAAACACATCAAAAATCAAATTTTTAACCATTACTAACAAAATCATCATCATCATCAACCACAACAACAACACAACAACAAGGATTTGTTAAGAACTTAAAAATTTCACTCATACCCCCCATCCATATAAAGTTTATCAATTTAGGAAAAAGGAGGAGGAAGTAATTATCTCACATTAAATAATTAGCTCACAAGCACCATAGTGTAGAGAGGAGCAATTTTCCTTCTTGACACTTATTGAATGGAAGCTTCGATCTAGAAGAAAAAATAAAGGTTTGTGTTTTGTGTTTTTGAAACCACTAACACTTATCTTTCTTTTTTGAAACAGGAAGAAAGAAGAAAGAAGAAAGAAGAGAGAAGACGAGGCTGCCAGGTAGAAAACGAGCCCTTACCAAATGCAATGTTTATATGCCAATGCACATGATTCCGGAATTTCCAAAATAAAACCCTCCACGAGGGGCGTAATCATAAATGTACCGTCCATCATAGGCCAGTACTAATTACTAAGGTGCCACCCATCATAGATGAACATGATTTACTAGATTGTAGTCTATCACAAACATACACAACAATTATATTCTCGTAAGAATAAGAAGGACCAATCAAGTTATGGAACCATCCCATGGCCCATCATGGTCACCACCTAATCTTGTGGCCTATCACGGTCACCACTTAAACTCTGGCCCATCTCGATCACCACTAACACAGTGGCCCATCACGATCACCACAAACATTGTGGCTTATCACGGTCACCACTAGCTATGAAATGCATGTAAATGCAGCTATTAAAAGACTCCCCTTTTAATACTCATTTACCAATAATAATTTTTCATACTTCTCACAAAGCACACTCAAGACAGGTTTTCCTCAATAAGATTCATAACATATAATAACATGTATTTTCACTCAAGAGTATATAATCACGTCAAAATTAATTATCAATTCATAACATGTAAAACACGTATTATCACTCAAAAATATATATTCACGTCAAAATTAATTATAACATATTCACACGTCAAACATACATCAATCAAACATATTCACACATCAAACTAAAAAATTGGAAGGAGCCCTTACCTTAGTTATAGTTTTTCCAACGGTTATCACTACCACAATAAAACATAGCGAAAAATCTCGTTAGTGACGATACCTTTAATCAAATAGTGTTTGACTTAGTCAAATTAATCTCTTAAACTTTAACTACCTTACAAATCATTTCTTACTCCTAACCCCCTTACAGTATATTTTACTAAAAGAGTTTACAATGAGAAAGGACTAATAGTACTATTAACCACAACACACTTTCAACATATAAAATATATTTTTTTAGAAATTAAAATCCTTTAATTTTTTAGTAAATTCACTAACAATTTTTCGAAACGTCTTAAATTATTATTTTTTTGTTCCAACTAACTAAATAACCACACAAAAGATATCATTAAATATTTTTTCTAGGTTCAAGGTTATAACTATTTGTAATAGTTTCATTAATTTCAATATATATTAAATCTTTTATTACCACAACAACATTAATATATCAGAGTTCTGCCCACCGCTAACTCAGTGCCAATGGTCTCAATTCCTTATCGAGACTCAAGGAGCTAAAAACATAAACATAAATATTTATAGCAATTTGTTCACAATGAAAGTGTTTCAGCAAGTGTACTGAATCGTTGCAAGAAATAATAAAACGGTAGTACCAAGTGTCGAACTCAAGGATTGCGTTTTACTATTGAATTATATTTAATTTCTAAAATTGAAAAAAAGGTTTCCATGTTGATTGAAATAATATTTGAAATTAACAACAATAATAAAATTGATCCTTTATAATGAGAAAAATGTCAGGGATGAGTTTCACTTTGAATCCAACCTTGGTGTCTAATTAGATCCTAGTTACTGAATGCGTTTATTGAATTATTACCGAATTCTCTTTATTATTCTTGCCCTAATGTCTTAGTTACATAACCTTTAATTCCAAATTGACCCCTAATTCCTTAGTAGATTTAAGATTACAATTAAGCATTACTGTATAGAAATTTTCTAGTAAACTATTGCTTTGCATCTAATTTAATTGGTTTCATGGCCTGCAGCTATCCCTAGACTACAAATTCATGAATTTCTCATCTCAAGCATTCGTAAAGTCCACTTCCGTTTCAAAATACAAATCGTACAACATTTTAATGTTGATCAAGCAATACAAAGGGTTTCTTCTTGTTACACTCATCCCTAACAAATAGGGTTTAGTTACACGTGATAGAGATAAAAAAAGATAAGAGATTATAGAAGAATTACAAGAAGGATTCATAATGATTCATGATAAAACTGTTCCAATGACGTTAAAAAACAATCATCTTTGAGTTTCTTTGCTAGGACATAAGTCTCCCAACTTCCCAATAGTCAGAAAGATCTCTAAAATGTGAAAAATTGTGTTTTTTTGAATGCTAATGTGCCTCGTGCGCCCGAAGCACAGGACTAGCACACCGGGCGCGTCCTGGCAATGGCAACATGCGGGAAATGCGACTTAGGTGCAACTGTTGCGCTTCAGGCGCACTGCTTCTTCTGGCTGACATTTTCTACATTTTGCACCTCTTTAGAGTCTGAATTTTGCATTTGGTTTTACTCCAATTGGACATATACAACTCCAGAGATGGCTGCAATACTCCACATAAGTGATGTTGATTTCTCACCAAAATTCAGCACTGCACTAAAACAGAGTAATAACGCAAAACTCCGAAAAATCTCAACTTAATCAAGGAAATAAGAACATATACATTTCATTAAATCAAAGAACATATACATAGGCTTGAAAAAGTTATAGTTAGCAATCACAATGCAGTAAACACATACACTTTTGGAGGACTTTCGGGTTGTAACGGGGCTTAGGTAAAGGTAGGACATTTTGAGATAGTAGGCTTTACTACTTAGAGTTAGGCATACATTTCCAAATTATTCTACCATTTTTTATTTTTCTTCACCTTTTCATTCTGGAAATTCTCAAACATTTACAAAAGAACCAAGATGATATCATTTAACTAAGTACACAAACCGATTTTTTTTTTTTCTTCTTGTGAGAATCACCACCCCAAACTTAAAAATGTTGTGATCCCATGTGCAACCCCAAAATTAGAACTTTGTCAAAACAAAAAACTTTTTTTCTACCTAACTCCATGTAAGGTGATTTAATTAAAGTCGTGTATTTGGCTTGTAATGTGGCTAGTAACCTAAATAAAAGGGCAAGGCTCAAAGGGGCTAGACAAGGGTAAACTTTTCATAGGGTAGTTAGAAAGGCTCAAGCGACCAAACAAAATCTCCTCAGTGTATGCATAAATTACAAGTGATGCAAGTCAGAATTAGTGCATGTTCTAAAGGGATAACACATGTCTGGATAATCCAACAACAAATAATTAAAGGGTTTAGGCCCAAAATCTCACAATTAGGATAATAAGAAAGAGTATGAACTATGTAAATTATGCCAAACATGCTACTAAATTCATTTAATGGCAAGTGAGACTTCAACAACCAAGGAGTAATCAACAATGCATGCATTAGTGAAACTTTTCGAATTGAGCAATGATATCAACAACGAAATAGAGTTTAAATTTCAAAATCCCAAACAGAAAACTTAATACCAAATGCAAGTTGTTAAGAATTCTTCATCATAGTGCATGTTTACACACAATTAGAAAGAAACAAATTTAAATAACAAAAATAAGATTACAAAAAATAAAAGTTACCTCTACTTGTGGGTTATCTCCCACGAAGCGCTTCTTTAAAGTCATTAGCTTGACGTCTCAACTATTGTCAAGGTGGCATGTATGATAGGAAGAACACATCATCCTTCTCACCAAGAGATACATATTTCAAGTGAGGAGGCAACTGCTTGAGTTCAATCAGTGGTGTCTTTTTTCCAAGGGCTTGTCTTCATTCCATTTCAACTCCTCCCATCTAGTAGGAAAATGGGGGGAGTAGGATGGTGATGCTTCTAACATGGCCAAGTCCTTTTCCACCTTTGGATCTTCACTTTATTTTACAACGTCTTGGGGTAGGCATAACACTCTTTCTAATGGAAAACTGAGGGCTTGATACTTCATTTCTTCTTTTACCATATAGAAGTTCTCTTTTAAACTATTGTTTTGCAACTAATTTAATTAGTTTTATCACCTGCATTTAACCCTAGAATACAAATTCATGAATTTCTCATCTCAAGCATTCGTAAAGTCTAGTTCTGTTTAAAAATACGAATCGTAGAACATTTTAATGTTGATCGAGCAATAAAAAGCATTAAGCACAGAGATGAAAAAAACAACTCAATAAACTCATTCATATAACTAGAAATCAAATCAGAAAAATAAGAGTTTCATCTTGTTACACTCATCCCTAACAAATAGGGTTTAGTTACTCATGACAAAGATAAAAAAGATAGAGATTAGAGAAGAATTCCAAGGATTCATGAAAGATTCTTGACAAAACTGCTCTAATGGCATTAGAAATGGTCGTCTTTGAGTTTCTATGCTACGACACAAGTCTCCCAACTTCCTAATAGTCAAAAAGCTCCCTAAAAAGTGAAAATTTGTGTTTTTATGAATGCTAATGCGCGTTGCGCGCCCCTGGCGCAGGATTGGGGCTCCGGGTGCGCCTTGACAATATCTGTAAGACCCTTAATTTTAATTCCTAAATTATACAATTTTTGGTGTATTTAGGTATTGAACTCTGAAGCATTTTAGCCAAGTTATTGATATTTTGTGAGTTAAATGTCCAAAAATATCATTTCATGCCCGATTAAAATTATTCGTCGATAAATAAATTAGATTAAGTACAATGGATCTTTTGTCGAAGAATAATTTATTTAGGTTATGAAGAATTTAATTTTAGGCAGTTTTGTTAAAAATATCTCGGGTTACTGAAAATTGTATATGTCAATTAAGTTGCAACAAGAGTGGATATTTTTATCAAATGGTTTGAGAGGTTATGGGTGAAATGGTAATTTTAATAAATATATAGATATTTAGATATTTGTTAAGTTATAATTAATATATATATATATATACGTATATATGTTTGGAGAGAAAAGGACAGGAAGGAAAAAAAGAAAGAAAAGGAAAGGAAGGAAAAAGAAAGAAAGGAAAAACATAAACGTTTTCCTCCATGCCTCGCAAGTCCTTTTCGTCGTCCTTCCTTCTTTCTCTCTTGTTTTCTTTGCTTCTTTTGCTTATAGAAAAGAAAACCCAAGGCTTATTGAGTGTGAAAGAGAAGATTTACAAGCCTCCTTCTTCTTTGATTCGAAAAGGAAGAAAAACGGTATTAGGGGTTTTCAAAATCGTTAAACACAAACCTCGACGTTTCTTACAAATCTAAGCTTTGTTTCACAAAGAGATAGAAGGGAAAATTGCAGACCCCCACGCTATGGTGCTAGTGAAATAACTTTGGAAGCGATGTCACGAGCGGAAATTTTATCTGAATTACTCGAGGTACTGCAATCGCTCGTTAAAGCTAACGTTAAGGTAAGGGCTCATTCCAAACTTTTATTTTGCATTTAGGGACTTATCTATGAATGGGTTGAAAAGAAGTTTGTTAGGGTTGAAGTGTTGATTTGGGGAAAATGAATTTAATGCTTCTATGGGTGAAATCTTAGAGTTGGGTTTATGGTGATATTGATGAGTGTTTTGTGGAAAATGAATTTAACTTATTTATGTGTGGTTTTGAGGAAATGAAATTTGATGTGTTTGAGTGGTGGGTTGTGATGATTTGTGTTTGTCGTGTTTGACGTGTTCATAATTAATATTATAAATTTTGAGATGTGTTTGTGTGAATTGGAGAATTTGTTTGAGTATGCTCTATGTGGAATTTGAAAATCATTAGAGTTAAATATGAATTAAAAATGGGGAATCTTTTAATATCTGCGTTTACTTAATGATTGTCATGAAAATTGTTAGAGTTAAATGAGTATTAAAAATGGGGATTCTTTTAATATCTATGTTTACTCAATGATTGTCGTAGATCGAGTCAAAGTATGCTCATGCATTTCATAGTACATGGAGACCGGATATGCCATGGTGATAGTGGTGACCGGATGGGCCACAAGATGATTCCATGTGACTTGTTGGTTCATCTTATCCTTGCGGGGAATATCGCGTCATGTAAGGTCTGTTGTAGACTGCACATTTTTGGTAAATCGTGCTGACCCATGTTAGGTGGCACCTCGGTAAATAGTACTTCGGCCTGTGATAGGCGGTACATTAAAGATTTACGTTTTTAGTAAATCGTGCTGATTAGGTAACACCTCGAGAATTTAGTAATGCGGCCTGTGATTGGCGGTACAAGTAAAATTTAGAATTTTGAGGGTTTTGGTTTTAGTCACGTTTGATTCAAGATTATTATTGAGTGTTTGAACTCAATTGGTTGTTGTGGTTGTGCTAATTGCTAAGGGTGAATGTTTTTGATTTGTGTGTAAGTGTGACTGATTGTAAAACCTTTTCGAAACTCAAGTTCTCATGGTGATTGTGTTATAATTGCTAAATGTTAAGGTTTTGGATTTGTGAGTAACTGTGATTGATTGTAAAACCATTTCGAAAATTAGTTTTTCATGGTTGTTGGAGGATACGACCTCTGATTTGATAGAAAAAATGCAGAATAATGCCTATTCTAACAATATGCGCAGCAGTTTAATAAATTCGAAATTTACTAAACACAAGATTAAACAAGATCCCTAATAATCAATTCTAATGAATGTCAAACAATATGGATCATGGTATATATATGGAGAAATGCATCAGAAACAATTATTATTCAAGATGTTGATTTTCATGCAATCTTGTTAAGACAAATAATCATGCAAAGTCACTTAACATATAATCTTTATCATGCATTCAATCAATATCAAAACCATAATAATTGCAGAAATTTAAACGAGATAAGGGAAAGAAAAGTGTACGCAGATTTTTATACTGGTTCAGCCGTCTCGTGACGACCTACATCCAGTCTTAAGATCCAACTAGATCTTAGCCTTTCCAATAGAACTTCTTAGAATCAGTTTACAGATTTTACACAGCGCCTCGCCTCAATCTTAAACTATTCTCCCTGTTCTATCTTTCCCTCACTGAATTCCCGAGTTTAAATCCCATAAACTCTACCAAGAATCCAATCAAGTGTCTTCTTGTTGACAGCCCTCAACCCGAAGAACACCACCAGTAACAACTGAATTTTCTCACAGTAATTTGGTTACAGAAATTAATTTACAGGAATTGAAACAGATCAATTATACAAAGTTCTTGATCTTCCTTCTTCTCAAAGCAATCTTTCTCAATTCAGTCTTTTTCAATCCTCATTGATCACAAATATTGATTGTTCATGACTGAAAAAGATGTTCAAAGTAATATCAGTTGAGAAAGAGTTAGTGGTATAACTGTGTGTTATATCTTGTATCAAAGTTATCAAAAGTTATCTCATGTGTGTTGTGAATGTTTTGAGAAGAAGAGTATGAAAGCAGTTTATATAGTTTCAGTAAAAACAACATATGAATCGATTTGGCCAATCAATTCATTAAAGTTATAAAGCACACTAATCGATTTATCAAATCGATTTCGCGAATCTTGTTTTTCTTGAATCTTGAAACTGCATAAACTAATCAATTTAACTAATCAATTATTTTAAAAGAGTTCTTCAGACTTGGATTAATGTTCATATTTGAATCGATGTTCATAATCGACTTGGAGTGTTTTGTTCAAACAACGAGATCAAAACAATCGATGTACATAATCGATTCAAACATTTCATCCATCTATGTTTCTAAAACTTTTTGTACCAATCACTTTAGTCAATCGATTTCACTAGTTTCTGGGACACAGTGATTTTCACAAATTGATTTGCCTAACCAATTGTGGATTTAAGTCTGAAGCACATTTCATCAGTTGGTTCACTCAATCGATTTACCAAGTCGATTGACGCCAAACTTATTTCAAAAGAAGTAAATACGTACATTGTGATAATCGACTGTGTATGTTCCAAACCAAGGTTATTTTGAAACTTATTTTAGTAAATCGATTTGCCTAATCGATTTATTAATCATTGGTTTGGCCCTAGGACATTCACACTCGATTGGGTCAATCAATGTAGACAAACAAAAATAAAGATGTGATTGGATCAATCGATTTGCCAAATCGATTAGCTTGCAAGGCATGCCACTGATTTGCACATTTTAATTTTAGTAAATGTGCCAATCGATTTGTCTAATCGATGTGAGCAATCAGTTCAGTCTTGGTGATTTAAACAATCGATCTGCCTAATCAATTAGTGGCAAACTGGCTCTCTGACTTGCACACTTTATCTTCTAATAAATGTAGCAATCGATTTGCCTAATCAATTGATTAATCCGAGACTGCATAATATTATTCATCCCTGTTACAAAATCGATTTTACTAATCGATTTGCTTATGGATCTTCAAGCTTTTGTTGATTTCTTGAGTTCCAAGCAATTGTCTCAAGTTTGTTGGATTGAGTTGTTGTTCCTATAATTTTTCTCAGTTCACAATGTCAGATTTATTTCATGATGTATGTTTGTCAATAATATCAAAAACGAACATATGTCTAACAATCTCCCCCTTTTTGATTTAAGTGACAAACATGCAATTTTAACTTGAGAAACATTTCAAAGGAATACATTGTAATAATAACAATCTATTGAAGCTCCCCCTAAATACGAGTACCATTCTTTACATATAGTGAAATAAGGGTTAGAGCTAAAACAGACAATAACAGATCGTATCAGAGTAATTTGCATATCCGAGTAATTTGCAAAAAGTACTACTGAAATCAAAACTGTTAGTAGAATATCAGAGCATATTAAATAACACTGCTATCATAGAGTATCATAGTATAAAGTTAGTACAAGTTATAAATTTCTCTCCCCTTTTGTCAGTTAAGTCAAAAAGAGGTAAAAGAGAGAAGAATCAGAAGTTTGCTCCCCCTGAGTTGGTAGCAAACCTGAAAACTGAATGCTGCTATACAATGAAACTTGAACAGATTAGTAACAAGAGCAGTAAATTCAGTATGATCATAACCTTAGTAAAAACAACTTGTATCAGATCCATAAACAGAAACAAATTATGGCACGCACTAGAAATTATTAAAAATGAAATGCAGCAGTCAATATGATCAATAAATTCAACTATTTATATTTATTCATCAAAGAGAAAATACATCCAACTGAAACATTACACAGAAAAGAGCAAAATAGAAAACAAAACAACTAAGAAAACTAAAGTCCTAAACATCTAGAGTTTGCTGGCCCTCATTATTATCTGGTGATGAGGCTGAGCCGCTGTATTACCCTCAGCAGGTGTCTCCTCATCATGAGTTTCAGCAACATCTAAGTGTGTCGGAGTTGGTTCTTCAGCCGCTTGTCTTCCAATTTCAGCAACATCACTGAAAGACAACTTAATGCCCAGATGTTCCTGAATTGCTGCCACATCTTGTGCAATCTAGTTCTGATTGGATTGAATCTTCTAGATCGCAGCTTCCATTCTCTCATTTGACGCCTCCATCTTGGCGTTGTGAGCTGCTTGCGCTACCATAAATTCAAGCAGTTTGGTGAGCACCTCAGACACTGCTGAATCTGACTCAACAGCTGGTGGTTCAACACTTTGCTGGGTTTGTTCAGCACTGGCATGAGGTCGTCTCAAAACACCATTCACTTTGCGCAGCTGCATTTGGTTCACGATGGATTCACCAAATGTTAGAATGGTCTTGGACATTTCTTCACCCTTGAGAGATACCTTGAAGTGAGTGAGAATTTTTGTGATTAACTGTGGATACGGAAGCACCAACTTTACTTGCGCTGCTTCCTGCATGTGTCAAAGAACGATCCATGCCCAGCTCATCTTGAGCTCTTTGCATAGACCCCACAGTAGCACAATGTCCAACCATTTGACAAATGCGTGATTTCCGGAACGCGGGACAAGCATTCGGGTGAGCGCGTACATCAGCATTCGATGCTAAACCTTCATCTGGCTGATTGGAAGTGAAACGGATTCCACAAACCCTTCAACCATTAGGTCCTGCACAACTGCTTGCCTCTCCAGAGACTCTTCCCATCCTTCGTCAGCAGCGTCGTCTTCGATGCTGCCATCAACCGAGTATCCATGGTAAGGAAGTCCCATGGGTATCTTCCCTTTCACCATTGCTTTGAAGCTTGTATCCGTCATCTTGAACGTAGCGTAGAATGGTCGAATAAGGTTCGGATAAGAGTCAAGTGAGCAGGACAGGAAATCTTCCAATCCATGAAACCGAAGATGGTTTTGAAACGTAAAGCCATCACTATCGAAGTAGTTGAAATCCAGTACATGTGCTTCCTGAATTTTTCTTTTGACGAACGCCGGAGGAAGCTTAAATTCCTCAGCTTGCTTGTTTTGAGGAGCAGGAGTTTTCTGTTGTGGTGTCGACTTCTTTTGTGGCGTTGTCTTCTTATGTGGCGTAGAAGAAGCATCCTTTTTCTTCTTTTTCTTATGCGATATTTCCTTCATCGCATCAGATAACAATTTCTAAGCTGGGGGCTCATTCCTCTTCTTAGTTTTTCCTTGATCTATTGCAACACCTTTGCCCTTATCTTGTGCTGCAATTTTGTGAGGAGGAATAGGAACCCTTTTGGAAAGAGTGGGTGGAGGAGATGGAGTTCTTCCACTTGAAGAAGAAGAAGGAGATGGAGTAGAAGGAGATGTTCTCTTTACTCTTTCCATTGTAAGTGATTAGAGAGTGATTCTAAAGTAGTATGAGTAAGATGGACGTTAGTATGGATCAAAACAGAGAAAAAGTAGTGATTTTCAGAGGTTTGGATGTTGGAATACTGAGGAAATCGATGTTAGGGTTCGATTGAAACTGTTCCTTTTATACTGCTGGGTATGCAAATCCATTGGTCAAATCGATTTAGTTACCGTTGTTGGGGAATACCAAAATAACAGGTGTGTAACGGCTAGTAAAAAACGTAACGGTTATAAAGTCAGTCGATTACCCAAATCGATTTCCATAGTTATCTAATCGATTGTTACAATCGATTTCGTATCAGTTCAGAAACTTCAAATAACAGTCCAGACAGGAATCCATCTCAGCACCGATTTCCCAAATTGATTCTTTAAGTGAAACTCTCAATACAGTTCTACCAATCGATTTCCCAAATCGATTTCGAGCTGTTAAGAAATCTTTCATATCAGTCCAGAAGCAAAGTTGTATCAGCACCGATTATCCAAATCGATTCCTTTGAATGAAGATTTCAAACATATTTAAAACAATCGTTTTTCCAAATCGATTTCGAGGCAGAGTTAGGAGGAATTCTTCAACTTTGAAGTCTGGGTCTAAACTAATCGATTTTCCAAATCGATTCTTTAACCACTATATCTTGAAGTCAGTCGAATTCCATAATCGATTGAACTGAGAAAGTAAGAACATCTGAAGCTTCCAGGGGATGGCAAATCGACTTTCCAACTCCATTTCGAGTGCATAACTTGAGAAAATAAACATCTTATGGGTCAAGTCGACTAGGGCAATCGATTTAATAAAGACATTTTCCTGTATATCCACAGGATAATCGATTTAACCAGTCGATTAGACACATAACTCAGATCTCACTAGGATCTATTATGCCCAGTTTCATCCTAATGTGATGGAAGCTGTCCTTTGGCAATGCTTTGGTGAATATGTCTGCTAACTGCTCAGTTGTGTTGAAGTACTCTAACTTGATGTTTCCACACTGAAACTGATCTCGAATGAAATGATGGCGAATTTCGATATGTTTGGTCCGGGAATGCATAACAGGGTTCTTAGTGATACTGATCGCACTTGTGTTGTCGCACAAGATGGGAACAGTTCCTAAGTCCACACCAAAATCTAACAGGTGCTGTTTCATCCACATGATCTGGGCACAGCAACTTCCAGCTGCAATGTACTCAGCTTCAGCTGTTGACAAAGCAATACTGGTTTGTTACTTGCTGAACCAAGATACAAGTGAATTGCCTAGCTAATGACAAGTACCTGAGGTACTTTTCCTATTCAGTTTGCATCCAGCAAAATCTAAATCCGAATAACCAACCAAAGAACAAGTCGATCCCTTAGGATACCATAACCCGGGGCTCCTAGTTCCAACTAAGTACCTGAAAATCCTCTTAACTGCACTAAGGTGAGACTCTTTAGCATTGGATTGGTATCTCGCACACATGCAAACACTGAACATAATGTCAGGCCTGCTTGCTGTGAGATAGAGCAATGATCCTATCATGCCTCTATACCTAGTAACATCCATTGGTTATCCTATTTCATCTCTATCTAAAAGGTTTCCTTGGCTCAGTGGAGTATCAATGGGCTTGAAGCTATCAAAGGAGAATTTCTTTATCAAATCATTACAATACTTTGTTTGACTAATGAAGATACCTTGCTTGCTTTGGTTAATTTAAAATCCCAAAAAGTATGATAGTTCACCCATCATTGACATTTCAAATTGACCTTTCATCAAATTTTCAAAATTTTTGCACAAATTGTCATTTGTAGATCGAAAGATTATGTCATCAACATAATCTTGGACCAGCAAGATATCATTTCCTTTAGTTTGTATGAAAAGTGTCTTGTCCACATATCCTCTCAAAAAGTTTTGTGAAATGAGGAAATTGCTAAGTTTCTCATACCAAGCTCTAGGAGCTTGTTTCAACCCATAGAGGGATTTTGTTAGCTTGTACACATGATTAGGAAATTCTGGATTTTCGAAACCAGGTGTTTGGCTAACAAAAACTTCCTCTTGCATCTCACCATTGAGAAATGCACTTTTCACATCCATTTGATAAAGCTTAAAGTGCATTATACATGCAAAAGCAAGGAGTATTCTAATGGCTTCTAATCTAGCTACAGGGGCATAGGTTTCATCAAAATCTATTCCCTCCTCTTGGTTGTAACCCTTGGCCACTAACCTAGCTTTGTTTCTAGTTATGACACCATTCTCATCTAGCTTGTTCATAAACACCCACCTTGTTCCTATGATGTGCTTATTTTCTGGTTTAGGTACTAGCTGCCACACCTTGTTCCTCTCAAATTGGTTTAACTCCTCTTGTATAGCAAGTATCCACTCACTATCTAGTAAGGCTTCCTTAATGTTCTTAGGCTCCATCCGAGATACAAAGGCTGTAAGGTTACAAAAGTGTCTAAGATTCCTTCTAGTTGCCACTCCTTTAGAGATTTCACCTATGATGTTATCTATGGGATGGTTTCTATTGAACTTCCACTCCTTAGGTAACTCATCTATTCTAATAGGTTCAACACAGTCACTATTTGTTGGAGGTATGGTTTCCTTTGGTTCTATAGGTTCATATTCTACAACTTCATCCAAAGAAGCACCAACAATAGAAGGAGTGTTGTTCAAGTTTTCTTTAAAAAGTTCATCAAATTTCACATGAACTGACTCTTCTATTGTTTTTGTTCTCTTTTTATAGATTCTATAAGCTTTGCTAGTTTGGGAATAACCTAGAAAGATACCCTCATCTGCCTTGGGATCAAACTTGCCTAGGTGTTCTTTGCCATTGTTCAAAACAAAGCACTTGCAACCAAACACTCTAAAGTAGGAAATATTAGGCTTTTTATCCTTGTACAACTCATAAGGAGTTTTCCTAAGTATTGGCCTAATCAAAACCCTGTTGACAACATGTGTGGCAGTGTTAATTGCATCAACCCAGAAATACTTGGGAGTATTTGAATCTTTCAGCATGGTCCTAGCTAACTCCTCTAAAGACCTATTCTTCCTCTCCACTACACCATTTTGCTGTGGTGTCCTAGGGGCTGAATACATGTGATGAATGCCATTCTCTTCACAGTAAGTATCAAAGGAATCATTTTGGAATTCACCTCCATGATCACTTATGATGGACATAATTTTCTGACTTATTTCATTTTGAACTAAGTTTGCAAACTTTTTGAAAACAGAAAATGTGTCACTTTTATGAGTCATAAAATAAGTCCAAGTGAATCTAGAATAGTCATCAATTAACACAAATCCATACAGGTTACCTCCAAAACTTCTCACTTGGGATGGTCCAAACAAATCCATGTGGATAAGTTGCAAAACCCTATTGGTTTTGACCATATCTATTGGGGGAAAAGTAGACTTGACAAGCTTACTTTTCTCACAAGAATCACACAGCCTATCCTTAGAAAAATTTCTATTGGGAAGACCTATGACTAACTGCTTGCTAACAAGTCTATTCAAATGATCTATATGAATGTGTGCAATGCGTTTATCCCATAACCATGTCTCATCAGCATTTGATAATAAGCAACAAACAGAATTAGCAGGCATAGCAGTCAAATCTAGCATGTAAATGTTATTAACTCTATCACCTACTAATTTCATACTCTTATCATGCTTGTTCTCAATTATGCAAGAAAGTGGTGAAAAGCTTACTTGAAAACCATTGTCACATAGCTGACTTATACTTAGAAGGTTATGTTTCAGCCCTTCCACGTATAAGACATTTTTAATTATGGCAGTTGATTCGCTGTCAATGTTACCTTCACCACAAATCTTGCCCTGGTTAATATCACCGTACTTTACAAATCCACCTTCTTTTAGATTTACGGACAGAAACATTGACTTGTCCCCTGTCATATGCTTTGAGCATCCACTATCAAGATACCATTGGTCTTTAGTGGATCTCAAGCATACTTGCAATAAAATCATAAATTCAATTTAGGTCCCCAATTTAAATTGGGTCCTGGGGGGTCAGTTTGAACATCTTGTGTCTTGACTTTCCAAATCTGTTTACATCCTCTATTAGCAAGTTTTTTTAATTTGCAATTGTAAACAAAATTTCCTTTTCTACAACAAAAATGACAAGTGACAGCAGAGGATGCATATTGTTTTGGTTTGACAAAGACATTATGCATATGGCTAGGTTTCACAAATTTCTGGTTATGCTTAACATTACTATATCCTATGCCATGTTTAGTCCTATTCTGCTTAGCATACATATTCTAGTTAAAACCAAGTCTGGATTTTATATTGACATTTTTCTGGTTGCTAAGAATATCATTCAGTTTATCCTTTCTACTAGAGAATTTCAATAAATCAGACTTCAATAATGCAACAAAATTCTCAAGTTCAATGCATTTGGCAGATTTATCATGTGAGTCCTTTTTCAATTGTTCACACAAGTCCTCAATCTTCCTATAATCAGTTTTCATTTGATCATGCAACATGCATTGTTGTTCAAGCATTTTCTTAGTGTTAACTAACTGCTTAATAGATTTAACACATTCATCATACAGTTCTTTAAATGCATCTTGCAGTTCATCAAAAGAAGGATTATATTAAGAACTTACCTCGCTTTCGGATTCAGAATTCGTGTTAGCCATGAGGCACATATTTGCTTCTTCAGTTTCGGAAGATGTGGAGGATTCTTCATTGTCATTCCATGCAATGTATGCTTTTCTGTTTTTCTGAGCTGGTTCCTTGCCTTTAGTTTTGGAATTTCTATTTTTTTTCTGCAGCTTGTAACAAACAGCCTTGATTTGACAAGTTTTTCCACACTCATAGCATGTGATTGTCTTACTGTCATTGTTCTTTGAGATGGATTGTTTTCTGAATTTACTGCCTTTCTTTTTCAGAAATTTCTTAAACTTCTTGACAAGTAACCCAAGTTCAGGTTCCTCATCATCTTCACTGCTTGATTCATCTGAGCTGCTCTCATGTTCAAATTTAGACTGCCGTGTTTGGGCTTTCAACGACAATCCTTTTCGTTTTCTGTCAACTTGCTCAGCTTCATTGAGTCCTGTAGTTCCATTTCATGCTCCCTCAGTTTTCCAAACAATGTAGCTATTGTCATGCTTCCTAGATCTTTTGATTCTGCAATGGCAGTGATTTTTGGTTGCCATTCCCTAGTCAAACACCTCATCACCTTGCTAATTTGCTGATCATTATCAATCTCCTTGCCTAAGGCATTTAGGTTGTTGACTATGTGCGTAAATCGGGTCTGCATGTCGTTTACTGATACTTCTTTCTTCATGCTAAACAATTCGTACTCGTGCATGAGAGTATTTATCTGAGCTCTCTTTACGTTTGTGGTTCCTTCATGCGTCTGCTGAAGTGTGTCCCACATTTGTTTTGCTCTCTTGCAATTTGAGACTCTGAAGAATTCTTCATGACTCAATGCAGCAGTTATAATGTTCTTGGCTTTGGCGTTGTACCCAACTTTCTTTTTGTCATCCTCAGTCCAGTCACTTTTAGGCTTTAGGATTGCTGATTCACCAGTACCTGCTATGGTAGGCACAAACGGTCCATTTTCTACAACATCTAGAATGTTAATACCACTAGCTTCAAGAAAAATTAGCATACGTTGTTTCCAATACATGTATGCGGCTCCGTTAAAGGCAGGAGGCCTAGCTAATGACGCACCTTCTCCTAGGAAATCAGAAGTCATGATCCTTTTTTGAGAAAAATAACTCTTTTAAAAAAAGGCAGGCTCTTGATGCCAATTGATGGGGGATACGACCTCTGATTTGAAAGAAAAAATGTAGAATAATGCCTATTCTAACAATATGCGCAACAGTTTAATAAATTCGAAATTTACTAAACACAAGATTAAACAAGGTCCCTAATAATCAATTCTAATGAATGTCAAACAATATGGATCATGGTATATATGGAGAAATGCATCAGAAACAATTATTATTCAAGATGTTGATTTTCATGCAATCTTGTTAAGACAAATAACCATGCAAAGTCACTTAACATATAATCTTTATCATGCATTCAATCTATATCAAAACCATAATAATTGAAGAAATTTAAACGAGATAAGGGAAAGAAAAGTGTACGCAGATTTTTATACTGGTTCAGCCGTCTCGTGACGACCTACATCCAGTCCTAAGATCCAACTAGATCTTAGTTTTTCCAATAGAACTTCTTAGAATCAGTTTGCAGATTTTACACAGCGCCTCAATCTTAAACTATTCTCCCTGATCTATCTTTCCCTCCCTGAATTCCCGAGTTTAAATCCCATAAACTCTACCAAGAAACCAGTCAAGTGTCTTCTTGTTGACAACCCTCAACCCCGAAGAACACCACCAGTAACAACTGGATTTTCTCATAGTAATTTGGTTACAGAAAATCATTTACAGGAATTGAAACAGATCAATTATACAAAGTTCTTGATCTTCCTTCTTCTCAAAGCAATCTTTCTCAATTCAATCTTTTTTAATCCTCATTGATCACAAATATTGATTGTTCATGGCTGAAAAAGATGTTCAAAGTAATATCAGTTGAGAAAGAGTTAGTGGTATAACTGTGTATTATATCTTGTATCAAAGTTATCAAAAGTTATCTCATGTGTGTTGTGAAAATTCTGAGAAGAAGAGTATGAAAGCAGTTTATATAGTTTCAGGAAAAACAACATATGAATCGATTTGGCCAATCAATTCATTAAAGTTATAAAGCACACTAATCGATTTATCAAATCGATTTTGCGAATCTTGTTTTTCTTGAATCTTGAAACTGCATAAACTAATCGATTTAACTAATCGATTATTTTAAATGAGTTCTTCAGACTTGGATGAATGTTCATATTTGAATCGATGTTCATAATCGACTTGGAGTGTTTTGTTCAAACAACGAGATCAAAACAATCGATGTACTTAATCGATTCAAACATTTCATCCATCGATTTCACTGGTTTCAGGGACACAGTGATTTTCACAAATCGATTTGCCTAACCGATTGTGGATTTAAGTCTAAAGCACATTTCATCAGTTGGTTCACTCAATCGATTTACCAAGTCGATTGATGCCAAACTTATTTCAAAAGAAGTAAATACGTAGATTGTGCTAATCGACTGTGTATGTTCCAGACCAAGGTTATTTTTAAACTTATTTTAGTAAATTGATTTGCCTAATCGATTTATTATTCATTGGTTTGGCCCTGGGACATTCACACTCGATTGGGTCAATCGATGTAGACAAACAAAAATAAAGATGTGATTGGATCAATCGATTTTCCAAATCGATTAGCTTGCAAGGCATGCCACTGACTTGCACATTTTAATTTCAGTAAATGTACCAATCGATTTGTCTAATCGATGTGAGCAATCAGTTCAATCTTGGTGATTTAAACAATCGATCTGCCTAATGGACTAGTGGCAAACTGGCTCTTTGACTTGCATAATTTATTTTCTAATAAATGTACCAATCAATTTGCCTAATCAATTGATTAATCCCAGACTGCATAATATCATTCAACCCTATTACAAAATCGATTTTACTAATCGATTTGCTTATGGATCTTCAAGCTTTTGTTGATTTCTTGAGTTCCCAGCAATTGTCTCCAGTTTGTAGGATTGAGTTGTTGTTCCTAAAATTTTTCTCAGTTCACAATGTCAGATTTATTTCATGATGTATGTTTGTCAATAATATCAAAAACGAACATATGTCTAACAATGGTGATTGTGCTATAATTGCTAAGTGTGAATGTTTTGGAATTATATGTAATTGTGATTGATTGCAAAGCCATTTCGAAACTCAAGTTGTCATGGTGATTGTGCTATAATTGGTAAGTGTGAATGTTTTGGAATTGTGTGCAAGTGTGATTGATTGCAAAACCTTTTCGAAACTCAAGTTGTCATGATGATTGTGCTATAATTGCTAAGTGTGATTGTTTGGATTTGTGTGTAAGTGTTGATTGATTTCGAAACCCTTTTAAAAGTTGAATTTTGCTTTTTTTCGCTGCTGTCAAATGTGTATTCAAATATAGAAGGTTGTATTCGAATACATACAAGTTGTTTTCACTACTGACTTATGTGTAGTCGAATACAGAAGGATGTATTCGAATACAGACATGTTGTTTTTGCTACTAACTTATGAAACAACCTTGTATTCGACTACAGAGATGTTTTATTCGAATACAACAGAGCAGTTTTGTTAAAAACTTCATTTTTCAATTTTGTTTATGCATGTTTGGCATATGGAAACCCTTTTAAGGTGCATGCTAAGTTGAAAGGTTATTTTGTGCATTTTAAAACTTAAATGTTATGTGTTAATTGTTAATTACGGTTGGTGTCCGTTTACAACTATTGTGGAAATTTGAGCTTTGCCCTCAGATGAGAACCAGAACCATACTACTAGTTACTACCCTGTAGATGGGAAGGTACTTGGACACACCTGATTGGAGTTGTGTTAGGAGGATCTTGCAGGGCGCGTGAAGATCACTCGAGATGTATAGTTTTTTGTAGAATGATCAGATTAGGTTGACGTATAGGGACTAGAAGTCTTTCTTTTTGGGATGTGTTTATTTTAATTTGGACGACTGTACCTATACCAATATTGTCAGCTTGACATTTTATTTTTGATGGGTTCCATGTACCACTTTTTGATGTGATGTGGGGAGGTTAAAATTCTCAAGGCAGTGCTTTTGTACAGGTGTCTTCCGAGAAGACCCCAGGGGTATGAGCTATGCTTGATAGGTCTCATAGCCCCAGTTTATTTTGATGTTTAAATACTTTGGATTTCTGTTTCTAAAACTATTTCCAATGGTCGTAAATATTGTTGAATGTGGTCGTTGTGTAAGACTTAAATATGTATCCAAAAGTATTTTCTTCTTTATTTATTTATTTTATGAATTTGTTTTGTAAAAAAAATACACTCGCGCTGTATAAAAAATTGGGTGTTACAGTGTCACTGGTTTGGAATTGCGCCCCAGGCACAACTTTAGCACTCTAGGCGCGTCCTAGCAGTGGCAACATGCTGGAAATGGGCCTCCGACGCATAGCTTCTTCTGGTTGACATTATCTGCATGTTTCACCTCTTTAGAGTTTGAATTTGGTTCCAGCGTCTTCAATTGCACTTGGTTTGACTCCAATTGGACATCTACAACTCCAGCTATGGCTGCAATACTCCACATAGGTCAAGTTGATTTCTCACCAAAATTCAGCACTGCACTAAAACAGAGTAACAACGCAAAACTCGGAAAAATGTCTACTTAATCAAGGAAAGAAGAACATAAACATTTCATTAAATCAAAGAAATAAAATTAACAAAATATATTAAATAAATCCTTAAATTAACTCATGAATAAAAGATAAATAAGACTAAAAATAATAAAAAATATGCATATGATGAAGAGTCATCACACAACTAAAATTTATCCAACTACAACAAAATTCCAAAATTATATCTTTTTCACACACCAAATTTTTAAAACCAAATTGTCTACATTATTTAGTTAAAACTAAATAGAACAAATATTGTCCAAATCACACGTACACACACTCCACTATTAAATCATTGGTATTTTACGTTAATAAAATTCTCTAAATTTTTCTTTTTAAACTCACTCCAATATTAATTAAAATAGTAACATTTTAAACTCTAAACATTTTAATTTCAATCTAACTTTTTGTTCAAACTCTTTAACTTAGTTAAAATTTGAACTTTTTCACAACTTTAACAACTCTAATTTTTTTTTTTTTGTAAAATTTCAACTTCAGTTCAAACTCATTTATTTGAAAATAACTCATTACGTAACTCAAACACATCAAAAATAATTTTTTTTATCCATTACTAACAAAATCGACAATAGCAACAACCACAACAACAACAACAACAACATCACAACATCACAACAACAAGAAATTGTTAAGAACTCAAAAATTTCACTCATACCCCCAACTGTATAAAGTTTACGAATTTAGGAAAAAGGTGGAGGAAGTAAGTGTCTCACCTTAAATAAATTAGCTCACAAGCACCGTAGTGTAGAGAGGAGCATCTTTTCCTTCTTGACACTTCTTGGATTGAAGCTTAGATCTAGAAGAAAAATGGAGGATTGTGTTTTGTGTTTTAGAAACCACTAACACCTCTCTTTCTTTTCTGAAACATGAAGAAAGAAGAAAGAAGGGAGAAGACGAGGCTGCCAAGGAAATTTTTTTCAGCAACAAAGTGACATTTTATAAAAAATCTGTCCAGTATTAAATTTTTAATAACATAATTAAATTATTCTTCAATAAATAAATTTAATTGGGTCTCAAAGTATATAAATAAATATATACATATATTAAACATATTAATAACTCTAATTAAAATATATTTTTGATACTTAATACACTAAAACTGCATAATTTAGAATTTAAGAATTAGGGATCTTACATTAGCCATCTTCTCATCTATAGTTTGGCCAAAGAATTTCACCATCTCGTCCTTATGGTTGAACACCATATGCATTTCTTTCCAATCCATGGTCACCTTCTCCAAAGTTTCCAGCTAAACAACTCTCAAAGTCATATCCACACATCCCAACTCCATCTGTACCGTTCCCACAGCCATCCGTACTACAAGAAATTTTACCTTTAGTGACAGTAAAAATCTCTAGGTAAAATTATACTAACAGAAATCTGTAGGGATAACAAAAATTACCTATAACGATAGAGTTTTTTTCGCGGTATATAATTACCCTATACCTACGAATTCTCGTCATCGCAATAGGATATAGTGACAAACTTTTGTATGTTATTTACCTACGGATATTTCACCCTTGGTATATAGTTTAGCAATAATTTATAAAAATTATACGTTCGTTTTTATCAGGTCCTTGTACTTGATAAAATATGACATCCTTCCAAGACATAGAACCTTGTGTGTTTTGGATTGATTGAGATGTTCTAGCCTCATTACTATGTCTGTTTAGTTCATCCTAAAAAATAAAATAAAAATTATTAATGATTGAAAATAACAAATTAAAATTGACATTCAAAGCATCTAGTACTACAATATCATACAAATAAGTTTTTTCTAGTCAACTATCGACTTAAGTACAAATAAAATTCTCATTACTATGTCCGTTTAGTTCATCATTAAAATAAAATTCAGCACTATGTCAAATTTAATTTAATTCACGTTTTATATATCGGTACCGTTTAATTATTATCAATTTTGCTGTATTTACAATTGATTTATCTTTACGAGTGTGGGTATCAATGTAATCTCTTTTCTTCCAAACAACACACATTTGCCCTTTTAATCTACAACCAAACAAACAAGTTAAATGCACTTTAAAAAGAAAATGCAAAAAATTCATTAACTACTCGAATATATTCTTCACTTTGTTTTGATGGATCACACATTCATTCTCTACAAGCCATTTGAAAAAATTAATTGAAAATGGATGATGCCAATTTTAAAAATCAATAAGTTTTTTTTTTTTTTTTTTAAATTTTAACATGAAGAAAATTTAAAGACAAAGACAACTAAAAATGTAATCAAATTTCAAGCACACATCATCATACATCCTCAATTTTAAAGTTACTGCAAAGCTGAAATTAAGATGATGAAATATGATTATAAGGGAGAAGAAGAAATATTCAACTGAAAATCCACGTTTGATGGAAAAAAAAAACATACTCAAGACAAAGATTAACTACTCAAACAATTGACTTGGAAAAAAAAAATCTCCATGAGATAACACATGGAAATCATTAAACTCGACCCATTATACATTCTTAGCACAACTATTCTTGTAATTTTGTGATCTTCTACACACAATACATTGTGATGGAACAAATTAAATAGATCAACCAAATAAATGGTGAGATCTCCAAACAATGTAATCAACATGCGCTCATCCAAATTGTTTGCTAAGTGAATATAATGAATCTATATCCTAACACTATAAATTGGAACCTTAGTTGAAAACAAGCAGCTCAGATTCAATTTCATAAAATTGGATAAAAAAATAATAAACTCAAATGGTTAAGAGTCCAATTTTCATCTAACAGCGCTTGTGACAAAAGCTCTGTAAAATAATACGTGAAGGTGCTTCATTTTACAGCGCTTGTGAGAAAAGCGATGTAAAAGCCTTATAACATTATGCGCAAACGCTATATGACCCTACAATAGCGCTTTTTTCACAGCGCTTGTCAAAAAAGCGTTGTGATAGGTTCCGTTATTTTTAAAATTTATTTACAACAGTGCTTGTATTTAGTAAGCGATGTAAAAGGAGCGCTATTAAATGACATTTTTGGCGCAGTGATTGTGATTAGTGGAGATAAATCAATGTGTAACTATGAATAACTATGAATAACTGCAATATTGAAAGATTCATATTGAAACCCATGATTTAACATTCACATGTCAAGCTATATTGCAAATAATATTGAAGATTTTCATATCACAGAACAATGAAACGGTTTCACATGTCAAGCTATTGCAGTCATGATTTCAGTCTGTAGACTAATATTTTACAAAAATAGATTAATTCACTAACATTTTATTTGACATTAGCAAGAATTTCAATTAATCTATTTTTGCTAATGTCAAATTTTATTTGACATAACAAGTATTTCAATTAATGTCTGTATTCATTCATACATAATAAAAGAGCGATGACGTACATGAAATTTGACCCCAAACCACAAATATTGAAACAATGAGAAAATCCCTAATATGAACCCTAAGTCTCAATCCAAGTCGTGGAAATTTAAAACAGCACAAAAATTACATACAACTAAGAAAATATTTGAAATATATATTTTACATGAAGTTTAAACTAATATATTCGTGTTTACTTAATGATTGTCATGAAAATTGTTAAAGTTAAATGAGTATTAAAAATGGGGAATCTTTTAATATCTACATTTACTTAATGATTGTCGTGGATATAGTCAGAGGATGCTCATGTATTTTGTAACACCCCGTTTTTCAAAGCGAGGGTTTATTTTTTTTTTGAAAGAAATTAAAAATACAACAAGGAAATAAATAAAACCGAGCAAATTAATAAAATAAAACCTTTGGATATATAACTAAGTCATTAAAATTTACAAGCAGCGGAAAAGTTTTTCAAAATATAAATCCAAGGCATGTCCCGCTGTCAGCAATAGTACATGTACATCCTTTCAACTTTACAATAAAAGTAGCCCAAAAGAAGGACATATGTGTCCTGAGTGACAACCTAGTCTGATCATTCTATACATAACCAAAAAAAAACTATACGCCTTGAGTAATCTCCACGCGCCCCGTGAGATTCTCCTAACGTAACTCCAATCAAGCACTCCCATCCACATTCCCTTCCGGAGGGTACGTACCGGTAGGATCATCCTGACTCTCATCTGAGGGCAAAGCCCAGATTTCCACAATAGTTGTAAAGGGTCACCAACCGAAATTAACAGTTAACACATAACATTTAAACTTTTCAATGCACAAATAACCTTTTCAATTTATCAAACATATTAGATGGATTTTCCACATGCTAAAAGTTCATGTAATGCTTGCCAAATGTAAATGAAAACAAAATAAAGTTCTCAATCCATCAATTAATACATAACTCACCAAAACATTGATAAATCAATTGAGCAATCAATTATCTAACTCAAAATAAGATTTTCCACTAAGCCAATCGATCGGGGAAATCAATTTCCTGAAAGTTTTTAGTAAAAACTGAACTTTGGGCTTAAATCAATCGATTGGGTAAATCGATTGACTCAATCGATTGGGTAAATCGATTTCCTGACAGGCAGAGCCCCTGTATTGAATCCAATCGATTAGGCAAATCGATTTCGTGAAAGACAGAGCCCCTCTAATTAATCCAATCGATTTCTTAAATGGTTTTGAAAAACATATTACAAAATCGATTGGGTAAATCGATTTCGTGAAAGACCGGGCCCCTGTAACTCATCAAATCGATTGGGTAAATCGATTTCCCTGTGTATTCTTTCAAAAATTCATAAACTAACTCTATCACATTCATACATAATCCCAAATCTTAACACATAGCACTGATAACGCAATCGCTACAACAACATGAGTTTCGAAATAGTATTGCAATTAAACATGCTATCACCAAATTCCAAAACATAACATTTAACACTTATGACACAATTACTACAACATCAGGAGTTTCGAAATGGTATCGCAATCAAACATGTTATCACCAAATTCCAAAACATAACACTTAACGGTTACAACGCAATACCCACACAAACAAGATGAACCAACAAATCACATGGCATCACTTTGACTCGACAAACCCAATATAGACAAGATGAACCAACAAATCACATGGCATCACCTTGACTCGACAATTCCAACGCAGACAAGATGAACCAACAAATCACATGGCATCACCTTGGCGCGACAATCTCAACACAGACAAAATGAACCAACAAATCACATGGCATCACTTTGACTTGACAATTCCAACGCAGACAAGATGAACCAACAAATCACATGGCATCACCTTGGCGCGACCATCTCAACACAGACAAGATGAACCAACAAATCACATGGCATCACCTTGACTCGTCAATTCATTTCTTCACAAAATCATGTTCACGACAACATTAAGTAAACGCAGATATTAAGAGATTCCCGATTCTTAATACTCATTTAACTTAATGATTTTCACAAACAAACACACATTAAGCAAACAGAAATATTAAGAGATTCCCCATTCGTAATACTCTTTTAACTCCAACGATTTTCAAAACAAACATTAAGTAAATAAGTCATTAAGAGACTCCCCATTCTTAATACTTATTTAACTTAAACGATTTTCAAAACAAAACATTCAGTAAACAAGTCATTAAGAGATTCCCCATTCTTAATTCTCATTTCACTGAAACCATTTTCAAAAACAAACATTAAGTAACCAAGACATTAAGAGATTCCCCATTCTTAACACTCAGTTAACTTAAACGATTTTCACAAACTCACATTAAGTAAACAAGATATTAAGAGATTCCCCATTCTTAATACTCGTTTAACTTAATGGTTTTCAAATTCCACACAAAACCAACTTTCACATTCAATCCATAATTCGCACCAAATCATTTTCCACACAAACCACACAAAACAAACTCAAACATACTTTCACATTCAATCCATAATTCGCACCAAATCATTTTCCACACAAACCACACAAAACAAACTCAAACATACTTTCACATTCAATCCATAATTCGCACCAAATCATTTTCCACACAAACCACACAAAACAAACTCAAACATACTTTCACATTCAATCCATAATTCGCACCAAATCATTTTCCACACAAACCACACAAAACAAACTCAAACATACTTTCATATTCAATCCATAATTCACGCCACATCATTTTCCACACAATCACACAAACACATCTCAAGTTTCATCAGTATCAATTAAGAACACGTCAAAACAACGAACACAAATCAACAAAATCCACCACTCAAACACACAAGTTTCATTTACTCAAAATCATACATAAATGAGTTTTAAATTCATTTTCCACGAAACATTCATCAATATAACCAAAACCTAACTCTAAGATTTTACCCATAAAGCCTTAGATACATTTTCCCAAATTAATACTCCAACCCTAACAAAATTCTTTTCCACACAACCACAGATAAGGCCCTAAATGCAAACTAAAAGTTTGGAAGGAGCCCTTACCTTCACTTTAGCTTTTTCGTCCGATTACGGTACCGTGAGCAAATCCGGTAAAAACCTCCGCTCGCAACGCCGCTTCCAAAAGTTAGCTCACTAGCACCGTAGTGTAGTGTTGAGCAACTTTCCCTTCTATCACTTCTTGAAACGACGCTTAGATCTAGATAAAACGGGGAGATTTGAGTTTGAATCCCTAATACCGTTTTTCTCCGTTTTCGAATTAAAGAGGAAGAGTGAAGTTGAGAAATCCTTGTCCTATAACCCACTATCAATTTCGAACTCTAAGGAAAGAAAAGAAAGCAAAAACGAGCAACAATGGAGGGAGGGAGAAAAATGGTGTTCGCGAGGCAGAGGAGGAAGACGATGGAATTTCTGTTTTTCCCTCCTTCTCTTTTCCTTTCTTCCTTTTTCTTTCCTTTCTATTTGCTTTCTCTCCAATTCCTTCCCTTCCTTTTCTATATATATATATATATATATTAATTATAAATAACAAATATCTCAAAATCTTTAGATATTCATTAAATTACCCTTTCGCTCATAACGCATTAAACTCTTTGCGAAAGATTCGCCGCAGTTAATTTAATTTATTTATCGACGAGTAATTCTAATCGGGTATCAAAATATCTTTTTTATCATATAAACTCCAAAATATTAATAACTTGCCTAAAAAGCCCCTGAGTTCAATACCAAAATCCATTAAAATACATAAGGTATAATTTAAAATTACGGGTCTTACACATTTCATAGTACATGGCGACCGGATGGGCCATGAGATGATTCCATGTGATTTGTTGGTTCATCTTATCCTTGAGGAGAACGTTGCGTCATATAAGGTCTGTGATAGGCTGCGCATATTTGGTAAATCATGTTGACCCGTGTTATGTGGCACCTCAGTAAATAGTACTTCGGCCTGTGATAAGCGGTACATTTACGATTTACGATTTTAGGTAATCGTGTTGATTAGGTAGCACCTCTGTAATTTAGTACTTCGCCCTGTGATAGGTGGTACAAGTATGATTTACGGCCCTTTGAAGAGGGCTTTGGTTTGGAATTATGAGTCCATGTATTTTGGCATATACGCATTGCATTAGGGTACTTGGCATCGAGTCACGTTTGATTTGAGATTATGATTGAGTGTTTGAACTCAAGTGGTTGTTGTGGTTGTAATTTAGGATTTACATTATAAAAAATTTGTACAAAATAAAATTTTACAAACAATTAAGAGTTTGCCTCTTTTAAAATTATTTATTTTTCAGTTTTTGGTGTCATAGCCATATATAAAAGTGTGTCACTATAATAGTTAGTGACAAATTTATATCAACGAAGGTATAAGACACCTATACCAACATCAAATAGTTTATTAGTTGGTATATATTATCTATACCTACAGCTTTAAATATTGTCACTATAACAGTTATTGACAAATTTATATCAACAAAGGTATAAGACACCGTTCCCACAAAACAAATATGCACCGTTCTCACATCCATATGAATACCCTAACATCTACCGATAGTTAGGACACAATGACCATCTACCAACTTAACACCCAAGTGATTAGAAGTTACCATAGGTAGTTCCAAAGCTTTAACCACATTAAGAGATATGAAATTATGCACGGCTCCATTGTCAATAAGAACCAAAATAGATGCACTTTGCAGACATCCCTCCACTTTCATTATGCCAATCTGGTTTTGAGTAGTTGATACACAAAAAACTCCCATCACTTTATATTCTAACTCATCATGTTGACAGTCTCTCCTTCACCATTGACCACTTCATTATCCCCCAAGCTAATCATTTGTAACTTCTTTGTTGCAAATTTAAAGGATTGGATTTCGTCGTTAAAAGCAACAAAAACAGAGTCCCTTCGCGCAATGCTCATTAGCCTCTACACTTGGTAAATGGCAAAGGCCTCGTGAGTGACGACATCAAATGTCACCAGAATTCGGACGAGATGATGTTGTACAACTAGGAGGGAACATTGACCCAGTCTGAGATCTAGCTCCCGAAACGACACACATATTACCCACATTGTTAATAGTCTAGGTTGAGTTTGTAGATTTGTTCCATTCCCCTTCACGATATCCAATTTTTAGCAAGATTCGGGTCCCTGCCCCGAAACAACTGCAAATTCACTCTCAACATCATGAGCCAATTGCATCGCTAAGTAACAGTTATGAGGCTTGAAGGTACGCACATGATAAAGAATGTCATGATGTAAACCACCAATGAAACAACCAAGAAACTGTTGTTTGGGTAAACGACCACATTGTAAAGAATACAATTCAAATTCAACAATATAATCCTCCACAAATCGATATTGTTTTAATTCCTTCAATTACTCAAAAGGATTCTCCAAACCACCCCTCCCAAACGAACGATCTTCGCTTTCGTCAAGATCTCCCAAGAAAGATCCTTCATAGAATTGTGCCATAAATTGAAACAATTAATCATAGGATCTTCTATACTGAACTTCATCAATTGAATCCTCACATTTGCATAAATGTGTTGTACAGCAAAATATGATTATGCTTGAGCAATCAAAGCAACTGGATCTTCACCAGTAAATGCTTGCAATTCCACATTCTTTGTAACTAAATCTAATTCATCTAACTGTGAGGTGACTGTTGTAACATTGTTCTATGACGTGTCACTCATTGCCAACGCTCTCTAAATTTCAGAACTAGTGAATTCACATAACAACTCAATGATGGCTTCCACACGTCCCAAACGATCCTCCACGTTGATGATACTTGTGTTCATTCTAGTTTGCATCAACTCAGTAGTTCAAATCAGTTGGTAGAACAAAGGTAAACTAGAATTAGATGAAGATAACTATTGTATTAATTGATATGAAAACAGAAAATGATGTCATGGCTAATTCTCCTCAATTAGAGAAAACAATTATCTCACTGCCCAACCTATAAAGGGAAAACTAAAAATGACCACCTCCCAAACTAATTCCCCATACATTCCTATTTATTAGGGTAATACTAACTAATTGTGCTAGTTAGGCAATCACACTTTTCTTGCATTCCCTTTCTTATTGTTTCTCATATATACACGTCACTACTTAGACCTCGTCTTATCTTTGTTAACTAACATATCCCCCTGATCACTTATGGGCCGCACCCCATTCCTATCAGATCCCTTATCACTTATGGACCATAACCAAATTACATTTACCTATTAAAACAATTAAATAAAATAATACAATCAAATTTATCAAAAATTCACATATGAACATAACAAGTTGATAAGAATTACATGGATAAGATAGGCAGTTTTAGAGTACTTATAATAATTGGAAGATAAAAACAAACTAATGACAGGTATACATACTTGAACTAAAATTACCAAGTAAATAGCACTGCAAATTCACATTCCATGATCATAGAAAAAGAAAACAGAACCCAAAAAGCAAGACATCATTAATTACTTGAACAACAATCACTCTCCAATCACCGAACAGAAACGTATCTACAACAAAAATACAATAAACTTCATAGTCCTAATTCAAAATTCTCTTGCATTTTATTATGGGACAAAGCAAACTAATTGGAGGCCAACATGTAATAAGCCCTCTCTTATTATTTCAGCTCTCTCTATCAATAATAGGTCAACAACAAGTCCACTAGGTGTAATTTGCTATATAGATGGATATATACCATAGTGCTGATTGTTTCTAGGAACCCATTAATGATTAAATATTTTATGTAAATTAAATTTAAATAATGATTTATTGTCTAGTTCGTCCCAAAATGTTTATTATCATTCTGTATTACCTTCTTTCAGGTATACGTGTTTCAAGTAACCACTAACAACTTCAAAGTTATATAATGATGTATATGTCCTGTTCTTACCATATTAAATTTACATTATCATATTTAAATAAATTTGTTACGTATATCCTCACTTTTAGGAGTATTTTTAGGTTAAGGCTCATAAACATGTTGCACACTTCGAAACTGCTTATGTTGTGAAAATACACAACGCCGCTCGAAGTGCACCATGCCAATCCGTGCAATGAGACAAAAAGAGGAATGGGACTCTTTCACGTTGAATTCATAAAAAAACACAGAAGTATTGTTGGGTTTTGGGCTCCTTTCCTATGTGGAGAAAGGCCCAATATGTGCGAGCCCATGAGTCTCACTTAACCAAGTGGAGAGATGTCAGATTAGTGGGCGAGAGAGAGCTGAATTCAGAGAGAGAGGCAAATAGAAAAGTGAGAGAGAAAGAGTAAACCCTATTTTCGCATAAAACAGAGCAGCTGTACTAGATTCGCAATATCTCCTTCGTTCACTGTCGGATCGGGCTGAAATTTTGACAGCAGGTTCGTGACTAGTGGTACTTCATTCTGACCGTTTGGATCGTCGATCAGAGGTCTGAGGTGGGAGAAATCGAACTCGGACAGCAGCAGTTTTTCTGGTTTTTTGCTGAACTTTGTTCTCAATTTCATGCTTGTTTTCTCATTGTTTTGGCTGATTGTTGTGCTGGTTACCTTGCTGTTTTTTGGCTGGTTATTGAGCACGAATTTGTGCCATATTTGAAACTCTCTTGTACCCATATTTTGATCATAGTGGAGCTCTATTACTGGCTTGGTCCCGTTGTTGTTTACTTCTCACATTGAGAAGGTTTTTCCACGTTAAAAATTATTGTGTCCTTTGTGATGGTGATTTTATTTGCTGTAATTATTTGTTGATTGCTCCTCACAGATTCTTGCAAGTTTGGGAAATTGATTATCCGCTGCATATTACTCTGTTAGAGTTGTTATTGTTATTTGTTGCTGTATTTCCCATCAGAGTGGTATCAGAGCTCTTTGGTTAAGGGGTTGTTTGACTTGTTTGAATGATGGAGGCAAATACAAATAGAATGATTTGTTTGAATGGCACTAATTATCACTTATGGAAGGGGAAAATGAAGGATATGTTATTTGTGAAGAATTTGCATCTTCCTGTGTTTGCTAGTGAGAAGCCAGAATCCAAGACTGATGAGGATTGGAGTTTTGAACATCAGCAGGTCTGTGGTTTTATTCGGCAATATGTAGAAGACAATGTTTATAATCACATTGCTAATGAGGAACATGCAAGATCCTTGTGGAAGAAGATTGAATCTTTGTATGCTTCTAAATCAGGGAATAATAAGTTGTATTTGTTGAACTCCTTGATGAATTTGAGGTACAAGGAGGGGACTTCTATTTCAGATCACTTAAATGATTTTCAAGGGCTCCTAGATCAATTGTCAGGTATGGGTATCAAATTTGATGATGAAGTGTTGGGACTATGGCTACTGAATACTCTACCCGATTCTTGGGAAACTTTTCGGGTTTCAATTACAAACTCAGCTTCTGATGGTGTTGTCTCTTTGCAAAGTGTAAAGGGAAGTGTTCTTAATGAGGAGATGAGAAGGAAGGCACAAGGTACTTCATCTCATTCTGAGGTACTTGTCACTGAGAACAGGGGCCGAAGTCAAAGAAAGGAACCGAAAGGGAACAGACAGAATAACAGAAGTGTGAGTAGAGAGAACAACAGAAGTAAGTCCAAGTCTAGACACAAGAATGTGGAGTGCAATTATTGTCACAAAATGGGGCACATACAGAGGAACTGTTTCATATGGAAAAGGGAGAGCAAAAACAATAACAGTAAGCATAGAGATCACGATGATGATGACCGTGTTACTACTGCTACTTGTGATGATCTGATTATTCTCCGTGACTATGACTCAGTCAATCTTGTATCAGATGAGAGCATGTGGATTATTGATAGTGGTGCTACACTGCATGTTACACCAAGGAAGGAGTTCTTCACATCTTACACTTCTGGTGACTTTCGAGTGTTGAAGATGGGTAATGATGGTGCGTCCAAGGTAGTTGGTATTGGTGATGTTTGTTTGCAGAACAACATGGGAGTGCAGTTGTTGCTTAGAGGAGTCAAACATGCTCCTGATGTTCGCTTTAATTTGATCTCTTTGCAGATGCTTGATGATGGTGGTTATGATAATCACTTTGGTTCAGGAAAATGGAAACTCACCAGAGGTAACTTATTTGTGGCCAGAGGGGAGAAAATTAATAAACTGTATTGGACTAAAGCATTGGTTGCTAAAGACAGTGTGAATGCCATGGATATGGAGGCTTCTTTGTGGCACCGCAGGCTTAGTCATATAAGTGAAAAGGGGCTGAATTGTTTAGCTAAAAAGGATGTACTTCCGGGATTAAAGAGTGCAGAGTTGGAGAAATATTCTCATTGCATGGCTGGTAAGCAGACTAGAGTATCCTTTAAGAAACATCCTTCCTCAAGGAAGTCAGAGTTGCTTGAATTGGTGCATTCTGATGTTTGTGGCCCGTTGAAGGTAAAGTCATTTAGTGGTGCACTTTACTTTGTTACTTTTATTGATGATTGTTCCAGAAAGGTTTGGGTTTATGCTTTGAAGACAAAAGACCAAGTTCTGGAGAAATTCAAAGAGTTCCATGTTATGGTGGAGAGACAGTCAGGCAAGAAGTTGAAATGCATTCGTACTGACAATGGTGGTGAGTATTGTGGACCATTTGATGTTTATTGCAAGCAGCACGGTATCAGACATGAAAAGACTCCTCCTAAAACTCCTCAGCTGAATGGTTTAGCAGAGAGAATGAACATGACATTGATTGAAAGAGTTAGGTGTATGCTTTCTGAAGCAAAGTTGCCTAAGCATTTCTGGGGTGAAGCATTGTACACGGCAATGCATGTTATTAATCTGAGTCCTGCAGTTGCTTTGAATGCTGAGGTGCCAGACAAGATTTTGTTAGGCAAGAATGTCAGGTATGATCATTTGCGTGTCTTCGGTTGCAAAGCATATGTGCATGTTCCAAAGGATGAGAGATCCAAGTTGGATGCGAAGACAAGACAGTGCATCTTTATCGGTTATGGTCAGGATGAATTTAGCTACAAGATGTTTGATCCAGTTGAGAAGAAAGCTGTTAGAAGCCGTGATGTGAAGTTCATGGAAGACCAAACCATTGAAGACATTGATAAGATGGAGAAGACTACACCTGAGATTGATAATGGTTTGTCTGATATTGATCCAGTTCGGATGCCTATACATGACCTGGATACTGCTGAAAATAATGTTCAGAATGATGAGCAACATAGTGATGTTGGTGATCAGCAGCTTGGAGATAATTTTGATGTTCCTAATGATGATGTTGAAGAAGAACATGAGATGTCACAAGATGAGGATCTTGGTGATGCTCCTGAACCACCTCAAGCTCAAGTTTGGAGGTCTACTAGGCAGAGGAAACCATCCACTAGGTATCCCTCTGATGACTATGTTACCTTGACTGATGGAGGCGAACCTGAATGTTATGATGAAGCCATGGAGAGTGATGAAAAGAAGAAGTGGTTGGATGCTATGCAAGATGAAATGAAGTCTTTGCATGATAATCACACTTTTGATTTGGTGAAACTACCTAAGGGAAAGAAGGCTTTGGAAAACAGGTGGATCTTCAAAGTGAAGCAAGAAAGCAAATCTACATCTCCAAGATATAAAGCCAGATTGGTTGTGAAAGGTTTCAGACAGAGAAAGGGTGTTGATTTCAATGAGATTTTTTCTCCTGTGTTGAAGATGTCATCCATTAGAACTGTGTTGAGTTTGGCTGCTACTCTTGATTTGGAGGTAGAGCAAATGGATGTAAAAACTGCGTTCCTTCATGGTGACTTGGAGGAAGAGATTTACATGAAGCAACCTGATGGTTTTCTTGTTAAAGGCAAGGAAGACTGTGTGTGTAGGCTCAGAAAGAGTCTATATGGTTTGAAGCAGGCCCCGCGTCAGTGGTACAAGAAGTTTGAGTCAGTTATGTGTGAGCAAGGCTACAAGAAGACTACTTCTGATCACTGTGTCTTTGTTAAAAAGTTTGTTGATGATGATTTCATTATCCTGTTATTGTATGTTGATGACATGCTTATTGTTGGGAAAAATATTTCCATGATTGACAGGTTGAAGAAGCAGTTGGGCGAGTCATTTGCCATGAAAGACATGGGAGCTGCTAAGCAGATTCTTGGTATAAGAATCATGCGTGACAGGAACAAGAAGAAACTTTGGTTGTCACAAAAACACTATGTTGAAAGAGTGTTACAGAGGTTCCAGATGGAAAATGCTAAGGCTGTAAGTACTTCTCTTGCTACTTATTTTAAATTGAGTACTAGTCAGAGTCCTCCCAATGAAGCTGAAAAATCAGATATGCAACGAGTTCCTTATGCATCTGCTGTGGGTAGTTTAATGTATGCAATGGTGTGTACAAGGCCTGATATTGCACATGCTATTGGTACAGTTAGTAGATTTATGTCTAATCCAGGTAGAGAGCATTGGAATGCTGTGAACTGGATTTTGAGGTATCTTCGTGGTACTACCAGTTTGAGGCTTTGTTTTGGAGGTGATAAGCCTACTCTTGTGGGATATACTGATTCTGATATGGCTGGAGACATTGATTCCAGAAAGTCTACTTCAGGCTACTTGATTAAGTGTGCAGGGGGAGCTGTGGCATGGCAATCCAGATTGCAGAGGTGTGTTGCATTGTCCACCACTGAGGCAGAGTTCATTGCTATTACAGAAGCATGCAAGGAATTATTATGGTTGAAGAAATTCTTGCAAGAGCTTGGTTTTGTTCAAGATAAGTACTTGCTATTTTGTGATAGTCAAAATGCAATTCATCTTGGTAAGAATTCAACCTTTCATTCTAGGTCCAAGCACATTGATGTTAGGTACCATTGGATACGTGATTTTTTGGATGCTGGGTTGTTGGAATTGGCCAAGGTTTATACAGATGATAATGGTGCTGATATGATGACCAAGGCATTACCGAGAAGCAAGTTTGAAACTTGTTGTGAGATCGCCGGTTTGGCGGTCACCTCCACATAGTTGTGATGGGGAGATATGTTGGGTTTTGGGCTCCCTTCCTATGTGGAGAAAGGCCCAATATGTGCGAGCCCATGAGTCTCACTTAACCAAGTGGAGAGATGTCAGATCAGTGGGCGAGAGAGAGCTGAATTTAGAGAGAGAGGCAAAGAGAAAAGTGAGAGAGAAAGAGTAAACCCTATTTTCGCATAAAACAGAGCAGCTGTACTAGATTCGCGATATCTCCTTCGTTCACCGTTGGATCGGGCTGAAATTTTGACAGCAGGTTCGTGACTAGTGGTACTTCATTCGGACCGTTTGGATCGCTGATTAGAGGTTTGAGGTGGGAGAAATCGAACTCGGACAGCAGCGGTTTTTCTGGTTTTTTGCTGAGCTTTGTTCTCAATTTCATGCTTGTTTTCTCATCGTTTTGGTTGATTGTTGTGCTGGTTACCTTGCTGTTTTTTGGCTGGTTATTGAGCACGAATTTGTGCCATATTTGAAACTCTCTTGTACCCATATTTTGATCATAGTGGAGCTCTATTACTGGCTTGGTCCCGTGGTTGTTTACTTCTCACATTGAGAAGGTTTTTCCACGTTAAAAATTATTGTGTCCTTTGTGATGGTGATTTTATTTGCTGTAATTATTTGTTGATTGCTCCTCACAGATTCTTGCAAGTTTGGGAAATTGATTATCCGCTGCATATTACTCTGTTAGAGTTGTTATTGTTATTTGTTGTTGTATTTCCCATCAAGTATGATCCCAAATACATACTCTGATTGCATCAATGATAGCATCTGTCATATTGCCATACTCCAAACTTAATGCTTGATTTGGTTCTATCAAAAGGAAGATCACTATTCTGCAAAAATCCAATTCATGTCAATTATTTGATAAGCTGGGAAAATTTTGTATTATGATAAGAGAGTCTTCTTATCAAGTGCTCTTTCTCTAATGACACTTGTTAACAAATTATAAAAAAAAAAAATAAGATTTAGATATATAAGATTAATTTTTAAAATTTTAAGAAACAGTATAAAGATAAATTTCATTTGAGTTCACAAAATGATACTATGTAAAAAATTGTATTTGCATTTCAGGATAAAAGTAATAGATGGGCTAAAATAAGATAACAAATACTAAAAATTTATTTTGAGTACTACCAAAAATTTAAAAACCATTACGGAGAAAATGCCAAATACTTACGTAGTGGGAGGAGTTATAACAGGATTTGGATCAACATTGGATTCTCTCCTCAAAGAGGGTCTTCTCATAATTTATTTTGATGTGCATCCATAAACTGTCGAGTTAGATCGATGGAAGGACAAATAGTTAAATGACATAGGTTGTTTGCTCGTGAAATCATATTCGTGCGTGAAAGCGTCGAAATAAGGTAAGGGGTGAGAGATCATTTGAACTTATTTGTGAATTGGAAAACCGTATTTCCCAATGATTCATTTGAGGCTCGCTAGTAGTAGCCATTTGAGAGATAAATTAATTAATGTGAGTAACAATGATTGTGAGATTAAAATGTTAAATAAAAATGTTTATAAGGTTTTGATTGATTTGTGGTATTTGATATTTGATATTATTGTAATGTTGGATGTCAAATGAAATATTTCATTTATATGCATATGTTTGGTTAGATAAATTTATGTGATGTGATAATAAACAATAGATGCATTGTACGATATATGTTTATGTGATGATTTTTGATTGACGATAGTGATGTTATAAACTTGTGATGAGTTTATATGATGATCATGATTATGTATGATTAATGATGTAATAAAATTGTGATGAGAATATTGAAGTACCCCATAATTGATGAATTAGTAATTACTCCAACTTGTGCTAAAGACGATTCTCTTAATGAAGTAGTCTAGGCTAACAATGGGATAAAATAAATGTTGAGAATTGAAGTTGATGTTGGAGATTCTCTTAATGAATGTTTTGTCATCATATAGGTAGGGTCTAACAAGCCTAGAGATTTTGGGAAAGTACAACTGAATGAGCCTGATCATGACGGTCAACTATTAACCTTATAGCAAGATTGTTAGAACGTAGAGGTATTCAGCTGGGGAACTCTTGGGTGACTTGGAGGTAGCACTCCAAATATCGTGAGATACCATGCAACACACGTTTACCTTGATTGTCGGCTATATGCGTCTCGGGTTGAGTTGAGGAGATTTATGACGACATAGGAAATTTGAATTGTCCATCCACTGGGATGGTGACATAGAATGAAGTCTCCTAACCAAATACTTTAGAGTTAGAATGGTACCAAAACGTGAAGTAAATTATAAGCTTATGCATTATATTGCATTTTTTGTTGTGATTAATGTGTTTCAAAAGTGATAATTATTTCCCTTGGATGATATGATGATATACTGATTTTACTTAGTATTTTGACATTATAATATGATATTATTTTTCTTGAGTATTTTGATATATCATGATGTGTTATGAAGTGGTCTATTATGATTGTTTGCATGTTCTTGTGACTTATATTACACTATCAACACAATTTTAAAACTCACCTTCTTCATTGTTTGTGTTTGACTGGCTTTGCCATTCGTTTGCAAAATTGCAATTGTTACAGGCTAATGAGTCTTAAAGTTTACGTTTCGGAGGAACCTCCCTTTAATAGGTGATACCGAAAATAAGGATTGTAATTTTATTTTACTTATTTAATTTAAAACCACTTTTTGTATGAAAATCTTATAAGTACTAGTAAGTTTTTAGAATTAAATTAAGTAATTATACTTAAATCAAGCTTCTTAAGATTGCACTATTTTATAGGAGGAAAAAAGTTTAAAGTATATAGATTGTATTTGAGAAATGTGATATTCTAAATAATCCACATAAGTTTCTTCTTCCTTTGGTATTATTTCCAATCAGGACAAGTGGGTGGAGTTTCGATTCAGTGTTTGTTAAATATCAGTTGTGTTTTCTTGTGTATTATTTATTTTCACTTACATGATTTTCTCCGTTATATTATTATGTTACGTGTTATGTGTTTTTGTATAATTATATACTCTAATTGCATTGTGGATTCTAAGTTTCTACCCAAATAATTAAAAAAAAACTATGGGATTATTTTTTAAAATTTTAGTTAATTTGGATCGTTGACATGATCAAGTTAATTATCTATTGACTGAACTAGTGGTTTGTGTTTCTAACAATGATTTTATACTTTCTTGTTCCATTGGATAGTTACAATTTTTTTTTATTGAATAGTTATATGTTTCAATTTATTAATTTCTTCGAGGTAATCCTATTTATTGAATTGATAGATTTATCTATCTATGTGTGGGAAAGGAAACTTACTCTCATTTTCTTTAATTTCCCTTGAACTCTTTTAGTATACTTAGAGTTTAAAGTGTGAATTTCATTTTTTTGCATTGTGTTTTAAAGCTCGGTTTTGATTTTAATCCATTTAATATATTTACTTTTGATGTGAAGTTGTTTAATATGATTGATTCAATAACTAATTGATTGAAATGTTGATTTTTGTATTATATATATATTTAAGGTTTCACATATTGAGTTTTACTTGACTCAATTTAGAAAAAAATAAGGATGCTTCTTTCTAAACCTTAAATAAGATAGAAATATATCTTTTATGTTTAAAGTTTTAATTTTTACTAGAAAATTCTGATTGTTTATTTTAAGTTGGCCTGTGTAAAAAAAAGTTGTGATTGTTGTCATTACTATTGTTATTGGTTTAAAGATAATATTGTAGATATTGTAGATGTTATTCTTA